>CM042016.1:50182458-50769958 GCA_023525715.1 Cichorium intybus | reverse complement strand
AAATTAGTTAAGTGAATGTGCATTAAGAGCTTAATGGATGGTGGGATAAAGAAGCTTAAAACATAAACACACATGTAACCTCCAACAATCTGTTAGGAAATTCTAAAATTCATAACAAATCAACAAAAAATAGTTAGGTGATGAGATAAAATGTTATAGAAAGCTAAGAATGTGTGTAACGTTTAATCTTGTAAGTGCAAAAGCTAGTTCCAACCCTAACATGGTCAAAACTTAGGTTTTGTGAAAGGCTGTCCAGTGAAACCCGAAACTATTTTGACCTAACTCGTAAAAATCATAATTATTCGTAGATATGTGAAATTCATGGAATTAGTTTCATCTTGGATTCTACTTTTTCTGTATGAAAAATTAGAACCCAGTTCTTAATACATTAAGAGCTAGGGGGTGTTTTTCTATGGACTAGTGCAGCAAGTTGACGGATTACATTAGTCAACTTGTAAACTGCTTAAAAAAATTCTAAAAAAATCCAATTGACATGACATTAGGCCCTATAGTATTGTACTGGTATCTAGTTAATGCCATAATTTGCTTAGGGTCTAAAGATAACCCACCTAAGATGAAAGTTGCAAACTGGTCTTGAATTTTAGCCAAAATCTAAGTGTCCAAATTGAAAAGTATGTAATAAATTAATCAAGGACGTATTAATGCGTTCTTTAAACCAATAGAAAGCTAAAAGAGTGAAGATAAATAATATATAATAATATTTGTTAAATATGGGTTAATTGGCCCGAGAAGGAATTGTCATACGAACAAGATAACTAAAGAAAAACGTGCTATAATTATATATAAAGTAGAAAGATAAATATCAACCCTAATAGTGACGCTTTTACAATTTGTAAGTTGCCGAAAGGAGGATCATAACTAGCTTACCCATTTTTATGTAGTAGTTATCTACAACTTCATATCAAGTGAGTTACAATAACCTATATATGATTTTGACCATGCGTGTTAAGTGTAACTTGTTCAGTGTGTTTTATGTTATGTGATCATGTGGCCAAGACAAGCCCTTTGGGGGAATTGGTCAGATAGATTAGACAAACTGGCCAAGACAAGCCTTTCAGGGGAGTTTATCAGAAGGAACAAGGTCAAGACAAACCCTTTGAAGGGAATTGACATGATCAGAAAGTTGGTACCAATGTCATGTGCTATATGTTTTATATTATGTGTTTGGATATATGTTTGTCAAGTGCTATGTCTTTATTTGTTATGTGACTATTGTCATAACCATGTATGAGATTAATATAATATGTTAGTAATGTACACAGCCACGTTGTGAGCACAGAGCGAACTATTCTTTCGCCTTTTACTAAAAAAAAAGAATAAAAAATATGTTAGTAATGTGTAGCCTCACTCGGTATTAGCTTACCCATTGTTTAGTTAACACTTTCACGGATAGACAAAAGGGGATGAACTGATGTGGTCGTCGCGCGCTCCAACTTTTTCTTTCTAGTTTTCATGTATTAAGACTTCCACATTTTACATTTGAGACTTATGTTTTCTTTTAATATTTTGTTTTTTTTATCTTTTTCATTTAATTATTTAAAAAAAAATTGTGTGTTACATATATATATATATATATATATATATATATATATATATATATATATATATATATATATATATATATATATATATACATATATATATATATATATATATATATATGTATATATATATACATATATATATATATATATATATATATATATATATATATATATATATATATATATATATATATGTATATAAATATTTATTTATATATACATATATATACATATATATATATATATATATATATATATATATATATATATATATATATGTATATATATATGTATATATAAATAAATATATATATACATATATATATATATATATATATATATATATATATATATATATATACATATATATGTATATATATATACATATATATATATATATATATATATATATATATATATATATATATATATACATATATATATATATATATATATATATATATATATATATATATATTATATATATATATATATATATATATATATATATATATATATATATATATATATTATATACATATATATATGGTATTAACCCATGAGTAAAATGGGTTGACAACTTATAAATTTTTGTGTAAAAATGAAATTTAATCTGATTAGTTTGTTTTTTTCTATTACTTGGTATGGAATTTTTCATAATATGACAATGTATTTTATTTTGCTTATGGTAATAGGTACTTACTGTGGTTTTGAATGACAAAGAGTAATGCACTTTGGTGTTGGTGACATGGAAATAGCATTTCACTTCATATCATTTGATTTCGGTTCTAATTAGTTGGTAGATTGGTCCATGATTTTCGATATTTACATAAATTACACTTTGTTTTTGTATTACATAAAAAGTGATATTTTACATAAATGGTATCTGTTTTCTAGAATTTTCATAAATATTCTCTGTCTTCATATACATAAAAAATCTTCTATGTTATTTGTATATTGACATATATGTAATGTTTTTCTATATTACAAAATTGTACATGTATTTGCAAATTTTGTTGAAAACATACACATATAGAGACAAGGGTTGTGATCTTTATCAAGACAGTAAGTTTACAAGTATCTTGCAGAGTGCATTTTGTGGAAATTCAATTAAATATTACATTTGTAACATTTTCTTGGACCATGTGAAGTTATTTATACACAAATAATAATCTAAAGATTATAAAATTTTAAATATATACATTGAAACTTTATTAAATGGCAGTTTAATGCTGATGAAAAAAAATAAATATATAAACATATAAATTGGTAATAAATCAATTACTCTTAATAAAACACATTCATAATTCATACATTAAGAAACACTTCTTTTAATACAACATTTTTTAGTTCTATTGGTTACTGTACCATCATTATCTAAAATTAATACTCGTAATCCTTCTCAACTTGTAACTCTTGATAAGGCTACATACAATTGGCCATGTGTAAATACAGGTTAACTTAGTTTAATTTTATGTGTTGACCCATGACAACTATATTTATGCTATTCAGATATATTCAAATTTTTTTAGATTCTAGCTATAACTAGATATATCATAGTAATATGTCATCCTTCACTTCTCTCCACTCATCTAAAATTATTTCACCATTAAGCAATTTCTACAACACATGATTCCCCTACCTTAAGGCTCTTTCAATATTAAAAATAATATTAAGTTTTTTAGTGCAACTCTTATAGATCCAAATTAGCACATGAATAGCCATTTAAAGTTCCACATATTGGAATCTAGTGAGCAAAAAAATGAAAATTTCAAGAATATCATTACTCAATCACACCCATGGGAGAACATATTTAAAAAGAGAGATCAAATAGTATTATCTCATTCAACACAACAAAGTTTATATGCACCCTATACATGCGACCTATCTACTCATCCATATGTACAACTCAAAATTAGTTAATTATGTGTCATATTTGCCATTTACTATTAAAATTGTACCTATACATGAGGTTAGTAGCTCCCTCTCCCAAGGTACATAAGTCCTTATGAAGTACGGTGTGGCTTTTATACGCTCCTCTCCTGGTTAGAAACTTAGATCACAAGGACCATTTCATCTTTGACAACTCAATTTCTTTAACACCCATTTGTAGATTTTGCACCAATTAGTTGTTGATCTCATTAAGAGGGAAAACTCTTTTATCAATTACATATTCCTAGTATATAAAAGGACTCAAGCTAACTCAATTAAGTTGTGAAGAAAAAGAAAACAAAAGCCAACAGTGACAGAATGGAACAGCTAGAAGATGGTAGGCATTGTTATGCTTTTAAGAATAGAATTCAAGTGGAATCTAAAAAAACACCATAAATACACTATTTCATGGGCATCTACTTTAAATCATTTGAAAATGAGCAATTACAAGCCTAATTTTGATACAACAGAGCAAATTAGCCTCTTTAAATGCATATGGTAGTTGTCTTTTACACTTACTCGAGGATACAAAATCAGATGGGTGTGGTTTACTATTGTTTTATGAATTCGTTCACATTTGATTATTGATCGATTTTAAAGAAAATAGCTTGAACTACTCCTTCATAACTGATACTTTAGAAGTAATATATTTTTTAGTCCACTAATTTGACATTCATTTGAATGAAAGCCTTGTTATACATTAATAGATAGGGGAGAACTAAGTGCTTCCTTCCTATATTCATTGACGACATATCAAAACATAGAGCATTAGTTGTAATAAATTACAACACAAAAACCATAGATGCAATACTCTAAGAGATGCTTCTTGCCAATACCACATGGTGAAGCGATTTGATCATAATAACAAAAACAATTTGCATAGCGGAAGACTTAACAATATCAAATCATAAGTTCATACAAAAATTCAAGCAATGATCATCATGTTCATAACTAGGATCATACACTTCATAGCAATTGTTGCAACTTAAAGTTGAATCAGAAATTCAGACCTTTGTTTGGATGTAAGGACCCATAATAGAATCCCTCTAATGATTCACACCCAAGAACACTAGAAAACTAGACTGGCAGAAGTCCCTTTGGGGAGGTGGCAAGAGATCACAAACCCTAGAAGGGTTTGTGATTTTTGCCAAAAGGGAGGGGAGGAGTGGAGTTGGCGGCTCCTTTGTGGAGAATGGGATGCTTAGGGTTTGATCCCTAAGCCTCTATTTATCGTGGAGGCTATCTAGGGTTTCAAACTTAAAGAGCCTCCTTACACTTCAACCCTCGACTGTTTCCATTAATTAAACAAGTTTAATTAATTAACATCGAGTCCCTGTAATTAATTTCTTCCAAATTAATTCCAACTTAATTTCTGGTTAATTACTAATTAGTTTCTAATTAATTTATCATAACATGACATATTAATAAACTAATTTTTTCCAATTTATTTTTGTCAATATTTTTTACCGGGTCGTGAGGGCAACCAAAAAGGACCTTGTTATTATTAGAAATATGACCAACAGTTAATGATATTTGACAGTATTTCCAACAATCTCCCACTTGGACAAGTCGTCAACTTTGTGTGGTCTAATACCTATTAATAATCCACAGAGAGTATGCCATCCAATGTGAAAATGGATTTGGACACAAGGCCGAAGGCGTATCAAGACCGACATGTCTAATATCATGTTAAGTTGTGTCAACCCCAAGATGCTATGTAGAGCTTACTAAAGATTCGAAGGCCGGAGTCCTTTTCGAAGAACTTTACCTTCAAGTATTCTCCCTATTGGAACAAGTTTATAGTGGTTTGAGATTCAACCATCACGAAGACATTCACCACAGAAGACTTTCCATTGATAAATTTGTAACGTCCCAAATTCTGTAATAAAATTTTCGTTTTAAAAACGGTTCAAATACATAAAACGGTTTATAAAAATAGAAGTCATTCGATTAAAACTTGATATTTTAAAAACATATAAATTCGTGTTTATCAAAAGCGTTTACAAACATTATCCAGCGAAAAACTTGAATGCCAAAATCTCATATGTGATACAGTCGCTCCATGCTCCAAGCCCAGCTATCAATACTTAAAAAACAGTTAGGGTGAAAGAGTAAGTACAAAGCTTAGTTAATTCCCCAAAATATGACACAATCCATCATATTCAAACACATAAGGCATATACATCCACATAGGTCTCCGAGATCACCCCAAACAACTTTACCCAAACATGCCGTCACACTGTTGGGTATAGCAGCATGGGTCTGCCTGGCTTTAACCTAACACTCGTCCTCGGCTCTAGTATGGTACTTGCCCCCTTGGCTCTGGCTGCATTCTTGGGACTGTCGACACGGGCCCTTCTGGCTGTGATTGACACTAGCCCATCTGACTCTCGTCAAATACTGGCCCCTCCCTGACTCTGACCTCACCCATTGCTGGGACTGTCGGTACTGGCCCTTCCAGCACTGACCCGACACTAGCACGTCTGGCTCTAGTCAGGTACGGGCCCCTCTCCGGATCTGATCTCACACGAAATCGGTAAAGTCGTAAGAACATATCGTACGACTACACATAGGCACGTACAGTCCTAACCACAAGCAGTCATCTCTTTCACTACAACATTGTACCACCTACGCATGCAACATCACACATAGTATAGTGAGAAGACTCACTTGATCCGTAGCCTCAAACAAGATAGCACTTCACGCGAGAAACTTGAAGTCCCGACAACACGAACTTCCTATCAAGGAGATAAACTTAACTTAGCAAATTCCTAAACCCCAAACATGATAAACCTCCTAGACCGGTAGCTCGAATCTCTTAATATTGACCAAAAGTCAAACTAGTCAAAAAGTCAACGGTCAAAGTCAAAGTCAATGGTAAACCCTGAGTTAGCACCGCAATCGCCTAAGGATAGCATCGCTAAGTTTGAACATCGCGACAACCTGATTTCAGAGATAGTGTCTCTATCTCCATAGATAGTGGCGATATCTATGCTACATTGTTCAGACTAAAACTTTCCAAAACTTTTAATCCGATAAGCCAAGGTCTTAAACTTTCCAGGACCCTTCCAAGCAGTCACTAGATCCATAAAAATGCTAACTTTCCCATTTAAACATGGCCATGCATGCAACTGGTCAAGATCTAGGTCCAAATATCTCAACTTAAACTCTTAAGGGAGCTTGGCTCGTTCCTAAACTCATTCTAGAACTTCCAAATAAAGCTCAAGGGACATAAAGTTCTAAAATTTATTCATCTCAACCAAGGACAACACCAAAAAGGGGCCAATATTCCTTTTTAAACCATGAAATACAACTCCAACCTCAAGGATGAACTTTAAATCATAAAAAGGAGCAAGCTTGAACTTACAAAGGTCTAGACCAAGTCCTTGTTGATTCTCACTTAAAAAACACCTTCTAGCACCACCATGTATATTCAAGCACCATCATTTCTTCAAGAACTCATCCAACAATGGCCAAAAGCACCCAAAATCCCACTCTCAATCTTCCAAGACGTTTTTAGAGCTTCTAAGGGGTGAAATAGGGTAAAATGACGACTACCTAGGGTTTAGAACCCTTATATATGGCCAATATCCTGAAATCTAGGGTTTTGGCCTAAACACTATAGATAGCGACGCTATCTCTTATGATAGCGTCACTATATCCTCAATCATGCAAACCCACCACTCGCCAACATCGCATCGCTATGGTGCCAATAGCGTTGCCATCTTTGCAAAGATAGCGTCACCATCTCTTAGAGATAGCGGCATTATTTCCAGTCCTTCCCACATTGATTTCTTTTAAAAAGTCCAACTTGTCATTTCGGGAACAAGGTCTTACATTTTTAAGATGTTGGAGTCCTCGAAGGACAAAAGCTATTATCTGATCATAAATATTCTTAGTGCGTTTCTCTTGTGCTACTATAGGGATTTATCTCGTAAGGATTTAGACCTAGCCACTTCCTTAGCTTCCAAACCCAAAGCCTCAACCAATGTTGAACTCCCACCAAATGCTCAACTCCTTGTGGATGGTGAGATATTTTTTGAACCTTTCATGCATATTATTTTCCTTGCCAGATGCAGAGGTGGCCAACTTGTTCGCTGTGCATTTCGACTAGATGAAAATCATCTGCACAACACCCAAGTCCTTGAGGCTATTGTTTGAGTTATAGAACACTGCTTGAAGAACACCGGCGAACACTTGGAGAAGCACTTTCTTGATGAAGTCAAATGGTGGCTTGAGGTGAGGCAGGCGATGCTGGAACTATTTCTGGACATGTTTCCAGAATTAGCTCCTAGGGCTTGAACATATGAAACACAAAAAGGGAGATTGTTGAGTCGAAGACTATTGTATGTGTCAAAGACCAAGGCATCTAAGATGCACTTCGAGTATGTTTTGCCAAAAGACTTTTTGCCAGTCGAAGTCGAAGCATTCGACTCTGCTCCTTCGACTGCATCCACTGGGGCCAGTAGGATTTCTGTATCATGGTGTGCGCAGGGTTGCTGATCTCAGGCCTGATTCTACGATGCACACAACACGATTTTCCAGAACATTATGCATGCCTACCCTAGTAGAGTAACACGTGGAATAACCCCATTAATCCTCAGATCCACCATTACTTCTCCTTGTATTGTATAAATAGATATTGTCGATCATCGTTGTAAATACACTTTGGATAATTTAGATAGAAATTAGGGTTTACATTATTCATCTATGTAATACTTGAGTTATACCCTATTTCATCAAGGAATACCAAGAATATTTAGTACTTTTGATTCTTATTTCAATTTCCACATTCGACATATTGTTGTGGACATATTCGAAATACTCATAAGCTTAGTCTTCGAGTCAGGGTTGTTTATTAATTATTAGTTTGCTTCCCTAACCCACCAATATTATATATATATATATATATATATATATATATATATATATATATATATATATATATATATATATATATATATATATATATATATATATATATGTTCAAATACAATCTTTAAATATTGTGTGAATGTAGGACTAATTGTGGACCAATCGTTTGATAGGGGTAATTTTGACATTTTTTTAATTAAATTAATTATTATATAACAATAAATCCCTAAAATTAAGGTATCTAATTGACGATTGTGCCTATAATTTCTCTAACCCTACGTTGGCTGTCATCACCATCATCCTACGCTAGAACGATCGTGAACGACAAGGATACAATGGGTGATGGCGACGTCGCCCTCAGTCGTTGCCGCCGTCGGCACCGGAGATGAAGAGCAATTGTCGGTTTGATTTAGACAGCTAAGTGGGCTACCTTCGTATCCTCTGGTATTGAAATCATTGACTTTGCCGGTAGAAAAAGAAGAAGGTTGATTAAGAAGTGGATGCGTTTAATCAATATACAGAAGGCCGGTGAAGACGAAGAATTTTAAAGATGTGATGTCACCGTAGGTATTTGTGGTTAGGATTCTTGGGGAAAAATACGTTACCTTCGGTGAAGGAGAAGGTTGAGTTTGATTCAAAAAAAACAAAAGATGGCTTGATTATAAGAATCCTAGTATGTCATTCTTCGAGAATCAAAAAAATATAATTTCACGATTCTACGCTAAATGCAGGGGACATTCATTCTCTGAAAATGGTTTGATAAAAAGCTACTGCATTCTTCGAGAATGCTTTGTTGATATATATTCTCAGTGAATGTCTCAGTACTTTGTAAGAATCGTATTCTCATTCTGCAACATTCTCATTCTCAGAGAATGAATGTGTTCTTTATTCTACAACAATAGGTTCTTTATTCTGCAACATTCTCATTCTCAAAGAATGGGTTCTTTATTCTGCAATATTCTCATTCTCAGAGAATGTCGTTAAGTTCTTAAGAATGAGTTCTTTATTCTGCAACATTCTCATTCTCAGAGAATGTTGTTAACAAACTGTACGCATCGTATTCTCGTAGAATGTTTGAGTATTTGAACTGGAAATTTTCCATCAGCCGTGCACTACTTCTTCTTTGTGCCATCGCTACTTCTCGAAGAATGCTTGGATTTGTCGTAAAATCAGAGGTTCAATATCTGTAATTTGGTGTAATGCGAGTAT
The DNA here is from genome assembly GCA_023525715.1 of Cichorium intybus. Classification (NCBI taxonomy): domain Eukaryota; kingdom Viridiplantae; phylum Streptophyta; class Magnoliopsida; order Asterales; family Asteraceae; genus Cichorium; species Cichorium intybus. Next base: position 50,760,377 of record CM042016.1, on the reverse strand, counting down.
GATTTTTGGTACGAAATGAGTTTGTATTTTGTAACTGATTCGCTATATCGTGTCCCGCGATCGTAGCATATTTGGGTATTAATGATAAATCATTCCTTAGTTATAGGTGTTACGATTTACTGTTATACCCTTTTTCGGTATTTTTATTAATAAAACAAATAAATTCTTTGTATTTATTTACAAGAATGTCATTTTGATCACAACCACACTGATTGTTTCAATCTAACAGTCCAAACAGAGTCTTACAATCACACAATAACTAACATTTTTATTTAATACTCTCTATATATATATATATATATATATATATATATATATATATATATATATATATATATATATATATATATATATATATATATATATATATATATATATATATATATATATATATATATATATATATATATATATATATATATATATATATATATATATATATATATATATGGATGAGTTCAATGCAGAACCAAAATACATTGCCTAACTGTAGAACCAACTTCCTAACCGTCTGATCAAATTGTAATCAAAAGGGTACGATGGTCAAAACAACGTTACATATTTATAACTGAACAACCAAATCAAAATCTTATCCCAAAAAAATCGAAGACTCGCTATCAAATGTTACGTGATTACAATAAGCAATTCAATTTCAAAGGTTTAAGCTAACTGTGTATTTAGATTCATCAAAATAACACATGATAACAGAAAGGGTTAACGAAAAAGAAGAAATAAATCATTGCATAATATGTTGATTGATGGACATAGTTCATTGATGAACATATGTTCATCAATGAACATAAAACCCCTACAACCATTGTTTCTAGTTTGTATTGATTCCTCTGATTCTCATCGCAATATCAAAGCATTTGCATCTTCTACAACCTGCAAATTAACTAATGAAAATAAGATAGCTAACCACTGTGTCGTAATATGTTGATTGATACATTATACATACAAGGACATAAATTGGCCCAATATAGGGTAGTATCATTGCAATCATGGTAAGGAAGATGTAGTGTCCTCCAGTTCTTTAACAAAGCTCTTGGTCATTTTCAAATAATCTTCCACCTTCGACTCTTTCCACTCCTATCAAAAAAACCAACACCCATAAAGATAAACTACATGCTAATTTCTCAGAAAAAGACTGTGAATTGGGCAATATTAATAAAAAATGTGATCTAAAACACATGATTATAACAAGCTTACCTCAAAATCCCATTCTCCATATAAATCAGGATCACCACTGTTGGCCCAAATGTACACATATGCCTGTATGATCTCAGAGGTATTCTGCACAAAAGATCAACATTAACTTGGCATCTGTTGATTTAGAACGTATATGATCTTTAGAAACAATTTTGTAAACTTTGAACCATATAAAAATGCATTAATTACTAAAAGAAAAGAAATGAAAATAAACTATATGCATGGAGGATTTAGATAATTAATATGCTTATAAAGAAATACCAGCAAAGAAACATCAACAGCCCTATTGTCATACTCCTCGTCTTCATATGTGTCTAATATATCTAATTCTGTACCAGAAAGCCCAAACAGAACCTGCTTATATTAATAAATATGTTAATGATCTTCATGTAAAAATTAATTAAAACCAGATACAACCATATGATATAAGTACCATGAACATATTAGATAAGAACGATGATGAGAGATGATGAACATACCCTCCCTGTAACTTTCTTGTTTTCTACAGGTATAATTGTAGGATAAACGCGCCATTTGAAGCTAAATCTATGACTGCACTACAGAAATTATTATCCATACATGGCCTATCAATAGATTGGATAACAAGTTGTACTGAAACCAAGTATGGAGTTGAAATAAATCAAGACAAAAATGATCAAATCGAGAAAATCAGTTGACAACATAAACAATTGATTTGGAATCGAGAAAATCATTGAGGCAATTTAACAAACAAGTGGTGGGCAATCCAATTTGAAAAAAGATGAAATAAAAAACACCCATACATACACATAATCTGTAGACGTGAACGTGATTAACAATGAAAAAAATAAAAAAGATGAAATTCGCCTGAGTGGCTGTGGTCGGAAGAAGGGACGGAAGAAGGGGGCGATCGGGAATAAGTTAACATGAAGAAGCAAATCGTCTGAGTGGGTGTGATCGGATGAAGGGACCATCGAGAAGAAGCTATGTACCTTTTTAATTTCTTGAGTGGCTGTGATCGGGAAGAAGCAAATCGCCAGAGAGGTACGATCGAGCTTAGTGATTCAGTGAAGAAGGTAATATGAGTGGTACGATGAGAATAGCAAGACGATTGAACTTACGCAATTGGGGAAGAATTTAGGAAGATAATCAGCCTTGATTTCAAAAGACGGGTTAAAAACCCAATATACCATTACCTAGGAATAATCCCCTACACAAGGTGTATAATTTTATGGTGCATCCTTTTTAATCTAAGTCGTTGATATAATTACCCAATGGTTTTAAGGATGGTTCTGGTGGTTATGTGATTTAATTTGGTTCTATATTGAACATCTCTCTCTCTCTCTCTCTATATATATATATATATATATATATATATATATATATATATATATATATATATATATATATATATATAATATATATATATATATATATAATATATATATATATATATATATATATATATATATATATATATATATATATATATATATATATATATATATATATATATATATATATATATATATATTAAACACAACATGTGGTAAATCTAAAAACATACTTGAATGTATTAATATTGTGTTATATAATTTTCCATAGCACAAAAGACTTCTAATAGTTTTGTCTTGTAATTTGTAAAAAAGTAAATTACATAGAGGCGATACAAAATTTTAATACAATAGATTATGGTTCATGTATTTATTATTAATATTTAGAATTTGTACTTCGAAAAATAACAATTGATGATTCAAAGTCACCTTAATTACTAGCATCGCAATAATGTGACAAATAGGATAATTGATAATGTGAATCCAAAATGTGTAGAGTAACAATGTGGATCCTATAAAATTGTTATGAAAGTATAAAATTAATAGAAAATTAACTTAGACTATAATACCATTTTGTATGCGTGTATCATATAAGAACCGTAAGCCCTAAGACGCAATGCTATTTCCGACAATTGCAGTATAAGACGAATGATAAACTTGATATGATTTCCTAGATCTTCTAGAAAACTAAAATACTAAAAAGTTCATCTGTAAATTGCAAATATACATGCATACATCCATCCATGCATACTAAATACTAATCTTGAATCCCATATATTAGTTTTACCACTAATTAATTATAATTAATAAGGAAGTTTGGTCTAAAGATTTATAAAGTTGATTAATGTTCACTAAAAAGCTTGATTAACATGTTAAATGTCATCTTAGGCTTTCCCTATAAAACCAATACCATCTTCATTATCTTTCTTCAAAAATCTCTCTCCAACCCCTCCCCCTCTCTACCTTTCCAACTTATTCTCTCTCTAGATTTTCAGTTGGAAATAAAAGAAAAAAGCTTGATAAGAAATGGAAAAAAAGTCGAGCAACTCTTCCCAAGATGTTGAAGTTAGAAAAGGGCCATGGACGATGGAAGAAGACTTGATTCTTATAAACTATATCGCAAATCATGGTGAAGGTGTTTGGAATTCTCTTGCTAGATCTGCAGGTAATTATTCAGGATGTAATCTTAATGATTTTAAAATATTATTTATGCTTTATAGTAAACCCTAGTTATTATTTTAATTACATGATTATTTAGGTCTTAAAAGAACCGGAAAAAGTTGTCGACTTAGATGGTTGAACTATCTCCGACCCGATGTAAGAAGGGGTAATATTACACCCGAAGAGCAACTGTTGATCATGGAGCTTCATGCTAAATGGGGAAACAGGTGAGTTATTTATTTTTGCTCCATTTAATATAATTAAATAAAATCCCTACTCTTGCTTAGTAGTGACGGATTTTCTGTTCTCCCAACATATTTACATGTATATGTTGTGTGTGTATACAAACACTCACACGTATTGCATCTTTCGGTATATAATATATAATCGATTAGGTTTTGACATAAGTATTTTTGCAACATTAATTTTAGTTATTTCATGTCTACAAGTAATCATTTGTTTTTCTTTGGGTTTTAGCTTTTCAATTCGTTGTTTAGGTCTAATCTACTTTTCCCTGACGGGTTTTCAGTTTCTTTTTTTTTTTTTTTTTTTTTTTGTGAGATGAAAAAGTAACATAAAAAATGGTACCTTTTTCGTTCTAATCATCAATATATCAAGTCATACGAGAAAGAAAAAGAGTGTAATAGGCGGTATAGCTTGCACATCACCCAGCCTCGGATCCAAATCGAAAACCCATAAAAGATCAAATTGACAAATAAATAGCTTCCGTTTTTAGAAGTAACCCTTTTTAATCCATCACGTGTTGAATTTCATCTCACTGAGTTGAAAATAAGCATTCCCACTTTAAATTTACGTTAGAAATTGACAGATTCCATATTCTTTTGGCTCATCAAAACAATGTGGTGGTCCTTCACGTTTAGGGTTCCATATTTGTACACCCGGTTTTCAGTAAACTTTCGTATCTTAAAAAAATCCCAACCCTTTCTGCGATTTCGGTTATATATCTTGGAGAAGATTCATCTTCGTTTTGCTAGCTGCAGGAAAATATTGATCTTGAAATTCTAGCTAGCAAAAAATATAGCTATAAAAATTTAAAACTTTCCTGTAAATTCTTACTGTAAAATTTTTAAGTTAGAAATCTTAAAACAAAAACAAAAATGTATAAAAATACTTACCCACAAGCTTACATTCTATTTTTCTTGAAAATATTTATTGTGTTTTGATTCTAAAGTCATTTTTCTTTCACTTACCCAAAAAAGGTGTTGCTCTTTTCTTCTATAATCCCGAACGCATCAATGCTCTTGTCAAATGAATCTTCGTGACATCGACAAAACGAATCTTGAGTTCTGAACTTTAGCCAAGAACTTTAAATATATCAAAGATTTGAAAAGACTTTCTTTTTTGAAATCTACGCTATATTTATGAAATAAAATGTGAGTCGAGTCTCCTTTAAATATAGATCGGCCAAAGAAAAAAACGATTTCGCCCATTTCAAAACGTGGAACGTGGTGACTTTTATTTTGCATCGTGGAACATGTTTCATGTTTGGTTCTATATGAGTCTTAATTATGAACTGGTCATCGTATCAAGTTTTGTGGGCCAGTGTACCTCTCAAAATTTGGAAAAATAAAACTATATTTACATATATTAACAACTTTTTTTTATTAGGATGGTAATATTGCGTGCATTTGAAAGATAATATAAATGTTCAACGTTAAGACTTTTTAGATGACAATTATTCTAAGAAGTCTAAAATGACCCCGGTTTTTCTACGTGTTTTAGTATCTAACCTTTGAAATGAAAATGGTTTTGTAGATGGTCAAAAATCGCAAAACATCTTCCGGGAAGAACAGATAACGAGATAAAGAATTACTGGAGGACAAGGATTCAAAAGCATATCAAGCAAGCTGAGAATTTTAGTGGACAAACTTCTTCTGGACATACGGATCAAGCCACCACGAGTTCAACACAAACATGCAATGCTGTAAATCCATTGGAAACATACTCTCCACCGTACGACAATTTTCAGAATTTTTCAGGTCCATTTCCCACCGAAACAAATGAGAACATGTGGAGCATGGAGGATTTATGGTCCATGCAGTTACTAAATAGCGACTAAATCGTTTTATATAAAAACATATATACCAGAGACTTATAGATCTATATGGTATACATTTATAAACATATGAGTCGGAAAAAAAAAAAGTAAAACATTTGTTTGACTTGCGTCTTTGTTTATATATAATCTTCTGGACCGACTCTTGTATCACTATAACAGAGCTATTGAAAGTCATTTGCTTATACAATAAATCCAACGGATTTATATACACTTATGATGACAAATATCCCAAAAATGATCTCATTTTACGGTATGCTATTTACTTTTTGTACGTTGTAGTAGAAATAACAGTGTTTATGTTTGTCTTAATCCTATAAATAGATCAGTACCTAAACGGTAATCGTCTAAATTATAATTTATACTAAAAATACCAGCATATGATTTCATCTAATCTATATGATTTGATTGGTGGAAAGTACTCGATCCTTTTGAAAACTCACTCTGATCACATAACCATTTATGTCCTGCTTAGTCATGTAAACTAAGAAGTTCTTACGATTTTTGGTTATTGCATAATTAACTTTTAATATTATCAGCTTTTCTTGATAGTTTCTATGTTTGTTTAAACATACCAACTTAATAATGCTTAACTAAGATTACGATTTTTCATACAGTTCATCATTTGTTTTTTTCCTTGATTTTGGCAAACTTTATTAAGGCTAATCTTGGGTTGGCATCAACTTCTACTAAACGACAAGTGAAGCAAAAGAAAAACATATGCCAAACCCAACCAATAGAAGAGTGACACGTGAAAAGATGTGGAATGATCTTGATTGCTATTTTGGGAAAGTTCAATCTTTGCTTTCTATTTTTATCCAAACTAATGCACGAGTTCGAGAGTGTTGAAGCGTGACGGAAGCCTAACTATTTAAACCCATTTTAGGAAGGTCTTCACATGCATCGATACCATTTTCTTCCCATGCCACCACAAGGATTTAGTACATACTATTGTCTCATCTAATTTTGTGGTATCATAAATTTATTAAAAGACAAATTACAGGTAAAATGGATGTATTTCGTTAACGTATTTTTGAAAATTATATTTGAAAATCTATACTACAAGGATACATCAAATATATATATATATATATATATATATATATATATATATATATATATATATATATATATATATATATATATATATATATATATATATATATTGAAGTACCGAGAAGAATCATGAAACCCACTCGTGATTACGATACGAAGTCCAAACTACATCTACCAATTACTTTTTCATGTCCATGCTCTCAAGTTTATGCCTTAAGCTTTCCCAAAATTGACTATAGGACAAATATACAAAGGGTGCCGACGTTTCCCCTCCTTTCCCTCGATAAGGCCAACAATCTAGAATACGATCTTGTCCTACTACGGTGGCAAAAGCTTGAAATCATCCAAAATTTTATATGAAGGACAAGCAAGCCAATCAGACTGAATACTTGACTATAAATACACACAAAGTTTTAGAAACCAGTAAGAACACTACAACTCTCATTGATAACATAGATTTGCATCCACCTCTCAATTCCTTAGATTCCTTTAACTTATCCATATGTTCATACCTCAGGATACCTCTAACTGGACTTTTTATTTTCTCTAGTAATAGTGAATCATGGATCGCTCCATGCATACATGTCTCGATTCACCATACCAACATCTGCATATTTGTGGGACCCCAAATAGATTTTTAGATTAAAAGACATTACGTTTTAGTCCCCCATGACGAGCAACCATAAGGACAATCCCCTCCTCTTGGAGTGATGGATAGCCATATCTACCCTTCTCATCGTTCAATGCAACCCCCACCCCCACCCCCGCCATGTGGATGATGTTGATACAGACACTTCTTGGGGGAGGGTCATTAGGCATTGCATTTATATCCGGTATGATCAACATACATGCTGTAGAGGCTAATGCTTACCAGAACTTCTAACCATTATAGAATAGGCTAAAAAGGAAACTCAAGCTCCCCATAAAATATGGTCGACAGAGGTCCACGAGATTTTACGTAGTCGACATCGATATCAACAGCACAAATGCCTCCCCATGCATAGCCCATATCTTAGGCCCCTGAGGTAGATACTGCGATGAATCTTTTTCTGTCTAGATCAATATGACGAGGTATGTCACTGACCTTATTCACTCTAGAAATCAAACAATACCAATTGTCTTAGAAATCGAAACTACCAACAATATAGAGTACTATGGTAGTTAAAACCTAAACCACTATATACAAGGTACACACGGATGATTGTAACCCCCTATTTTTAGTTTAGTAATTATTTAGCTAATCATTTATTTAGCTAATCACCAAAAATTATACAAAAATATTTAGAAGGAAAGGTCAAGGGATAGAGTCTTTTGTATGAGAGTTTAATGGGAAAGTTGCTATCTTTCCATGATGGTCTGTGCAGTTCACTGTATACATCATTTCACTATAAGAATTCATAGTAAATTATAAAATACTCAAAATAAGATGAGCTCAAGGCCTAGAGATAGGCATGGATGTCTCATTTCATCCATTTAGAGAACTTTATATGATTCTATTCCTAAGTATGGTGAAAAGTGAAATCTTTACAGACTGGTCCAAACAGTCTGCTGATTTCATTAGTTGACTAGGGAAATTTATACATAAATCTACAAAATTCCAAATGACATGAACTCAGGGGAAATGGATGGGAGTCTATTGGACCACAAAATTTCATCAAGACCTGATATTCACTCCTTCTAGAGTGAAGGTTGTCATTTTTACAAAGTGGTCCTAAAAGTTAACTGATTTTATAGTCAACTTGTAAAATATGTAGTAAATCAACAAAAAATCATGTGAGGGTGTTCTTTATATCCCAAAAGCCAAAGGAGGGTATATTCAAAACATGAAATAAGATTACTAAAATAAGGGGTATAAGAGGGGAAACATAGGCAGTTAATGAAATGATATACCAATAGTAAACTTATAAAATAGGGAAAATGCTACAGGAAACCCCTCGTGGGTTTCAATTTGAATCGATTTGGTCCATGTGCTTTTTTCATGCAAATTAAGGGCTTAAGCTTTGGAAATACTTATTTATTTGGTCACTCGGTGGTAAGTGACCCAGTAAGGCGGAAAAACACCCCCTTTTGTAGCTGTATACTATATCATTAAACTTGGCTATGATATGATTACTTTTGGAACCTTCCTAACAATGACGATATGTCGACTACTTCCTTATAAATATTTGTCTCCACTCCCATTTCAACTTCATTCCAAAAAAAAATTACTTCATACTTCTCTTACTTTCCAAAAGCTTAATTTGGTTGATCAAGGCAACACCACATGAAGTTGCAGCTTTTGAGCTCATTAGGCAACACCTTCTTGATGAATTTGAATCCTCTCCTATTGATCAAATCTTCACGATTTCTCTCCAGACTCTAACTTAAACTCCGACTATCATTGCTCGATTTCTAGCTCTCAGTGTGATTCTTTGTGTTCTAGCGCTTCCACTTTTTCTGATTTCTCTAATCATTCCACGGGTTACGATCTAAACCGGAGTATCAGTTTTTTTGAAATTGAAGTTACTGTTGGGTGTTGAAATAAGAGAATAGATGAACAAAGATTGATGTTGAATCAATAACACAATCAATCACACAATAATAATACAACAAATCTGAATGAACAAGGTGATATGAATAACAAGTGCCGAATGCTTGATTAGAACTTTGGTTTTACAATTGGGTTTTCTATTTTGTAGACATACAATTCTCGTAATCTAATCTTGTAGTCTCACCCACAACATGACATGCTATCACTGATATTTATACTGAATCAGTGATGCCAATAGTACAACTTTTACAGAGAATATCATATTAGTGTACTAGCCAATAGGATAGAAGATTCATCCAACACGTATTGTACTATACGCGTGCACACAAAAGACAGATGACAGGCTGTGAAGTCTTCAGATCCTCTATGCATAGCACTTCGGAGTCTTTAGACTTCGGTGTCTTCTCTTGTTTATTCACTTCGGGGTTTTCTTATTCAACGGACTTCATGGGCGGGACTTCGGATACATCAGCACTTCATCACAAATGATCTCAACAATCTCCCCCTTTGTGTGAAGTGCATCCGAAGCCTATACACGAAAGTTTCTCTTGTATGCCCTCTTCAAGGTTTTTCTTATTGCTAGATACCAGTTCATATGATCCATGAACTTCTTCTTTTTCTCGGTGGAATTTGCATGACAGGCATTCACATGAGAGATCATCCCAGAGATAAAGGAGGAGGGATGGAGGCCAATGTAGTCTATTTCAAAGAACTTGATTGTGACTTCGGTTTCATTTCGAAGTCCTTTGAAAACTACGCCATATGGTTCGTCTAAAATCTCTCCATTCTTGAATCTGGCTATGTTCCGAACTACAATAAGAGGAGTGTTCAAAGGTTGTCTGTAGTAGGAACATAAGTCCAGGTCGTGTTTTGCAAACCTGAGAAGATAATTGTTAAGGAAGCCCAGGATGTGGTTTTTGATGGTGAGGGCATACATTGCAGCATGAGCGGCCTCACTGCTTCGCAAAAGATCAAGAATCTGGATGAAGTCCATAGGATTCATGATTGGGAAGTCTGCAATTGAGAACCTAGATTCAACTTCATCCGCCCCCCTAAGAACAAGAAATTCATAATTCCTGAAGCCCATGTAGACTTCAGCTTCTTTGATCGAAAGAATTTTCTTTATCTTGTTCAAGCTCCAAACAAAACTCTGTCGTTGAATGTATTTGGCATGGAATTTGATTTTGTTGGTCCAAAAACTTGCTTTCTGATACTCGGGTACCGAAGAGACGAATTGAAGAAAAGCGAAAGTCTTCGGATTGAAGGGGATGTCAAGCTGGGTGTCTTCGGAGTCAATAGTTACAAAAATTCGAAGAGGAAGTCTGTTAAGTACATTTGGATTTTGGAATCCAAATTGCTTGATTGCCTCAACAGTCCACTCACCATTATCACGAGCAAATTCGTTTATTTTGATCATTAGATTGTAATCTGCTCGCCTGGCCTTGTATGTTTCCTCCATGTGTGGGGTAATTATGCTTTCTAGTGATCGGTTTGTCGAGCTTCCAACTCCAGCCGATCCACTAGCACCCATGGTGGTGGTTGTAATGGTTGAGGTTGAAGGACCTACTGTGGCTGCAGAGATCTGTCTAGGCCTTTCTCCCCCTTGTGAAGCATGCCCCGCATGCTGAGCAGTGGTAGGCCTGCCCTGTGGCCTAGACAACCTATCAGAAAAGTTTATCAGAGGTTGAAGTGCAACTCTCAACTTTGCAACCAAGTCTTGTGTGAGAGCTGCATTCGTTCGTTGCAGTTCCTCTGTAAACTTTGTGATATCCGAAGTGGTTTGGGCTGCTGTGAGCTCTTCGATTTTTGCTCTAGCCTCATCAAGCTGTTTTTCAAGCTTGGTACTTTGCTGAGATTCACTCTGAAGTCCTTGCAAGGCTTTTATGACTTTGGAGTTTGATTTTTCATCTTCTCAGCAAGGGCATCAAATTTCTTGTTGATGGAGGTGACATCGGATTCCAACTTCTGTTCGAAGGAGGATTGGATCTTACTTTGTTGCTCCATGATCTTTTGTTCGAGCGTTTGTATGGAGTCCTTGAATTTTTTGGACAAGGAGAACTCCAGAGATTCAATCTCTTCGGTGATGTCACCCAAGGTGGGTTTGGTGGGATCAAAGCCAGTTTGAGCTTGAATGAGAGTGTCAAGCTTGGAGTTAAGGACTTTGTACTGTTTCATTAGTACAAATCCTTTATCTGGCAAATCTTCATCGGACACTCCTTCAACATTCAAAGGAGCCAAATGAAAGGCTTCAAAGAAAGTAGCCGAAGTGGGGTTTTTGTCTTGAGGGTGATGTGGTTAAGTCAAACTCTGGTAATGAAAAATCAATACCAGAGATAGGTACTTCGGAGGTTAGAGGAGCAGTTGTTGGTGGTGGTGGTGGTATATCAGATGTAGTAGTGTGAATGGTGGTAGTTTGTTGAGCTGTTGTGGGAGGTGGTGGAGGAGGTGGTATAGTATGTGTAGATGTGGGTGGTCTGGTTGTTTTAGGTGGATATGAAGGAATGGTAGTTTGCAATGGAGAGGTTGGTCTGGTTGTTGATGTAGGTGAAGGAGGTTGACTAGCAAATTGTTCTTCTTCTTGTTCTTCTTCATGGACTGTGGATGGAGTCCTTTCTGAGTCCGAAGACTCATCCACAGCCATTATTTTCCTTTGCCTCTTTGGCTGTTTCCTCTTCGGTGTTGTTTTCACCGAAGTCTTTCTTTTCTTCTCTTCTTTCTTAGGACCACTGGGTCCACCAGCCATTTTCCTCTTCCCTTTTCCTTTTGGAAGCTCTCTTACAGGTGCAACCTGACTCATGTCGCGAGTTGGGTAAGGAATTACTAAAGTGTTGCGATAGGAGTTTACCTCATTGCATTCCAGGGGGACTTTGGAGAGCATGAAATTTGGAATTTGAGCACAGAAGTCAGCAGGTTCATCGTCTAGAATAGGAATTGCAATGGAAGTGAACTTCATCTCTCCAAGAGAGGGATCAGGAACATATCCTATCTGCTGGTAGTGGGCATGAACAACGATTGCCCAAAATCTTGCATTAGCAATTTCTGTCCCCTTCATACTGTGATTAATGTGGGAGCAGAAATCGGTCCACAGAATTGTTGCGAAGTCCACCTTGACATCATAGTAAATTCCGTAGAGGAGACCTTGGAATGTAACACTCGCAGAATCAAGGCCTGAGGTTCTTCCAGAGAGACATCTTAGGAAGATACTGAAGAAGTATCTCCAGAGGTCAGGGAGTTGGTTTTTCTTGAAGGTGTTTATTCTTTCAAGCTGGGGTTCATACCCTATTTCGTTGAACATACTAACCAGTTGGTCAGCAGATGGGACCACCATTTCCTTTGAGTTGTAGATTGGAAGTCGGAGAGCTTCAGCAAACTTCTCCTTGGTTAATTGCACTTTCTTTGTTTTGCCCTTGGCATCAATAGCCTCATAGAACACGGATTTGACCTGGTTGTTGGAGTCAAACAGGGCATTGGATGTGTAGTGAGCCCTGTGAACCAGAGTCGCAGGGACTGAAGGAGTACAGGTTAAGGCATAACCTAGTACAGACCTTTTCATGCATTCCACCAATGCATCGATTGGTTTAAGGTAAAGAGACAGATCGTTCTGTAGCACCAGGTTTGATGATTGACTCTTGAAATTTGGAACAGACATGGCTTCAGTGGTTTGCGATGATGCTTCAGCCGCCATTGATGATGAGATGAAGAAGATGAAGAGGATGAAGGGTTTGTGGATTTCTTCGAAAGTAAGTTTGCAGAGAGAAATGGGAGTTGTGTTCGCGTAAAGAGTGCAATGGAAGAGGTGAGAAGTTTATATAGTATTCGTGGTCCTTAGGTCATTTAATGCACGATTGAAATGGTCCTGTAGAAAATGGACACCTCAGCACCTGCTCGTCCCACTATCTCTGCAAAAAGGAGAAATATACGGCTGTCAGTTGCAATGATTCAAAATTTGAACTGCTACTTTTTGAGAAGTCATTATGGTTAATGTTTTCCATTTAATTCTCATTGACAGCTGTAAACAAACGGTTATAATTCAAGGAATGTTTGTCTCTGTGATTTATCATAAATGTGGAAATCATTTGAACATTTAATTGACTTCGCAGTTATAAAAAATTATGACCGTTGAGGGTACGCTTCGGAGCATAAAGTTATGTTTGACTCCGAAGAGTGTTCTTTCACTTCGGTGATTGATATGTGATTGCAAAGTGTTCATCAATGTACCGAAGTCCATATGTTTTTCTCTTTGTTTTTCTATGAGTTTTTTATTTTACTTTTGACTAATGCAACATGTCGTTTAACCTTAACTTCCATGAATATTATGAAAAGATGATTTAACGAGTTAATGTTCAGAATCATTCGAATCATGTTGGAAGTCCATTTTTTATTTGGAAGTTTGTTTGATTCAATATCGGTCATGGATGTATAAGTTTAATCACCCCATCACTAACTTGATTTCGCATTAGGAAACATGTTTTGAGTTGTGCTTATGTGCTTCAAAATTTTCAAATATAATAAAGATAACATCCTTTGCATTTGAAATTTAAAGAAGTTTTCATTCATGAATTGAGCATCAGAAGTGTTTTTGAAGTTGGATTGGATTGTTTTGAAGATTCATTTGAAAAATTTATTCCTTTTCATCAGTTGAAGTGTTTGGATACTAAGCTCTGATGACAAGCCTTTGAGCTTCGTACACCACTCCCACTTTATCATTTAAGATAGACTACTTGAAATGTTCATATTCTTCTACAAGGTACTCGACTATGTTATAGGAGCTCCTTGCATTGTTATTTAAAGCAGAAGAATAAGCCTTTGAATGCTGATTTTTCTTTTGCATTCCCTTGGTTATCTTTTTGGTTTTTGTTTGTCTTTGTTTCTTTTGACAATTGGTTATCTATTTTTCTTTCTTGTTTTCTATTATGAATTTCCTTATCCGAAGACATAGAACATCACCAATTGGTTTCTTTCTTTGGTGCTTTTTGTTTTTATATTAAACAATCCTTGTGAGTGAAAATCTTCATATAGTTCAATTTTGTACCATTAATGAAAAGAGATGTAAATTTACTTATCAAAGAATGTTGGTACTATTTTTGAGGAAAACTTTGGAGCACTTGAATTATCCGGTGTAGTTTTGAGGCTACATGATTAGTTTGAAGTTGAAGCAAGTCAAGTTTCGAAGGGTGGTTAGAAATAGACATTATGTTAAGGTTATTGGAATCAAACAAGGCTTCAAATTGTAAAATAGCCTTGACCTCACTTCGAAGTCTGTTTTCTTACCAATGTTTCAAGTCGATTCCCAAATACCTTTTAGTGCAATAAGGTATGATTTTCAGAATCTAAAATCAAAGTTTTGTCCTTGGTTAATTCATGAGAGAAAAGTTAGACTTTGTCATTGTGCATCAGAATTTTCTTTTCGTTTGGTATGAATTTTCTTGTTTTTGAATTTCCTTTGACTTAAACAACTCTTTATTTTTATCCTTGAAACATGAAGTCAACCAATGTTTAAGTGATTTTCAAATTTGGAGAGTTTATTGTGAAGAGAAGTTTGTTCCGCAGACTTCCGAAGTGATATTTTACTTCGGAATACTGCTGTGAAGTAACAAGTGTTTTTGCTAATTTTTCTCCGATGAGCTCCGAAGCCAAAATTGACTTCGGGGGTCTGCGGACTAGAATTATTATTATTATTATTATTTTTTGAATTTGCAGAAAAGAGTAAGAGTGAGCAAATATGGAATTTATTGAAGAGTTGATCCATCTATCATTCGAAGTCCACGAACGATTTTTGTGAATGCTTCTCCATTCAGAGCCTTTGTGAAGATATCAGCCAATTGTTCTGTAGTGTGAACAAAGTGCACCTCAATATTCCCCTCCTCAACATGACTTTTGATGAAGTGGTAGCGAAGAGCTATATGCTTCGTCTTGGAATGTTGAACTGGATTGTGGCATATACGAATTGCACTTTGAGAGTCACAGAACAAAGGAATTTTTCTCATATTAATGGCATAGTCTTTCAATTGACTTTGAATCCAAATGATCTGTGAAGTACACGCTGCAGCTGCTACATATTCAGCTTCTGCGGTGGAAATAGAGACACAAGTTTGCTTCTTGGATTGCCAGCTGATAAGTTTTCCATCTAAGAATTGACAACCTCCCGAAGTGCTCTTGCGATCAATAGAGCATCCACCAAGATCGGAGTCTAAGTAAGCTTGTATGTAGTAACCAGAGTTTGCTGGATACCACAGACCATAAGCAGTAGTTCCATGAAGATATCGGAATATTGTCTTAACCGCAGCCAAGTGAGGTTCCCTTGGGTCAGCCTGATATCTTGCACAATTGCAAACTGCAAACATGATGTCAGGACGACTGGCTGTAAGATAGAGCAATGATCCAATCATGCTTCGGTATTGTTGTATGTCTGTCTTTGGTTTGTCCAATGATGGATTTAACCTTGTACCTGCAGGCAAAGGAACTTTTGCTTTGGAGCAGTTAGTCATTCCAAAGCGTTCAAGCAAACTCTTCGTATACTTTAGTTGATTGATGAATATCCCCTCCTTGGATTGTTTTATTTGTAATCCAAGAAAGAAATTAATCTTCCCCATGATACTCATTTGAAATTTGCTTTTCATTAATTTTTCAAAATCTTTTGACAAATTAGGGTCCGTGGATCCAAAGATTATGTCATCCACGTAAATTTGGACTAACATTAAGTGAGATCCAACTTTCTTTCTAAAAAGTGTTGGATCTACTGATCCCTGCTTAAAATTTGATTCTTTCAAAAATTTAGTCAATGTCTCATACCAAGCTCTTGGGGCTTGTTTTAAACCATAGACTGCTTTATCTAGCACATAGCAATGATTCGGATGAGTTTTACTTTCAAAGCCAGGTGGTTGTTCAACAAAAACGGTTTCCTCGAGATCACCATTCAGAAAAGCACATTTAGCATCCATTTGATAGACATCAAAGTTTTTGTGTGCAGCATAAGCTAAAAATATCCGAACTGATTCGAGTCTGGCAACAGAAGGAAAAGTTTCTTCATAATCGATCCCCTCCTGTTGACAATAACCCTTGACAACCAGCCTAGCCTTGTTCCAAACTACATTGCCTTCGGTGTCTAGTTTATTACGGTACACCCATTTGAGACCGACAATTGAGGCATTTGCAGGTTTTGGAATTAGCCTCCAAACTTTGTTTCTTTCAAATTCTTCTAATTCCAACTGCATTGCTTCAATCCAGTCTGAGTGATCAAATGCATCTTTGACGTTCTTAGGTTCTACCTAAGAAATAAAGACATTAAACATGCACAACTCAGAAGTTTTGTTAAGATCTAATTGTCTTTGGTGAAGTTGTGCACGAGTCAGTACTTTATCTCGAACATCACCGATGACAAGTGATGGAGGATGATTTCTCGTCCATTTGTCCAAAGGAGGATAGTTTGGATCGAAATCAGGAGGTCCTTCAGCATCAATGTCCTTAATGTCTGAGGGATATCCCGAAGTGGAAGGAAAATCACCCATTAGCAAGTGATTATTTGAATTTGTGTTGATTTGTGGTGTGTGCATTTATGAAGTTGAGTTTGATGTGTGCTCCCCCTGGACATTTGTTGGTGTTGAGGAAGTGGTAGCTTTATCCGAAGCGATTGTTGTGGCTGAATTCAGAGTGACAATCTCTGGCTCGCCCTGGATTGTTGGATACAGGGATATGATATTTGAGATTGACTGGGGAGTAGAGATAGGAGTGTTGGTTCCTTTTGGACTGTTGTTTGATTCCCCATCAGTACTTGGAGTGCCAGCACTTCGGTTTGATGGCTCCCCCTCAACACTTGTATTTTCCATACTCTGGTTAGATGGCTCCCCCTCAACAGAAGATGGTCTTTGTATGCTGCTTGTAGAGGAGTCATCAGGTCCATCTGTGAGCTTGGAGAGTTCGGACTCATGGTTATCTGGTGCCCTAGCTTCGGAGTCCACAGCTCTCACAGGTTGATCAAATAAAAGTGAGAAGTCTGTGTCAAATGTTATGATTGGAACAACATCTACAGCAGGCTTTGGAAAGATTGAAGACATAGGAAATGGATGCAGAGACTTCTTGATGTAGTAGTCATCAAACCTTAGATTAAAGGTTTCTTCGATTTTGCGAGTTCTCTTGTTCATGACTCCGTAGGCTTTTGAGTCTTGAGAGTAACCAAGGAAGATGCCTTCTTCTGATTTGTCATCGAACTTGGTCAAGTGATCCTTCATGTTTAAGATAAAACACCTACAGCCAAAGATGTGAAGAAATTTGACATTTGGCTTTCTTCGGTTGAGTACTTCGTAAGGTGTAATATGAAATCGTTTGTGAATGTAGGATCTGTTTTGAGTAAAGCATGCAGTGGAGATAGCTTCAGCCCAGAAGTACATGGGGCAAGTTTGTGAAATTTAGCATTGTTCTGGCTGCTTCACACAAAGAGCGATGTCTTCTTTCCACAACCCCATTTTGTTGAGGAGTATAGGGTGCAGAGAAGTTGTGACTAATTCCCTTTGTCTTCAAGAATCCATCCAAGGTTTGATTTTTAACTCCGAACCGTTGTCACTGTGCACAGTTCGGACTTTCTTGTTGAGCATCAATTCCATTTTCTTTATAAAGTTGATGATTTCTTCAGCTGCATCTGATTTGTTTCTTAGGAACAACACCCAAGTAAACCTTGAATAGTCATCAACAATAACAAGAATGTACTTCTTCTTTCCTATTGATTCTATTGCTGATGGTCCACATAAATCCATGTAGAGAAAAGAAAGAGGTTCGGTGATTTTGGGGTTGATCACTGTAGGATGCCTTTGTTTTGTCTGCTTGCCATGTTCACAAGTAGAGCAAAGAGAATCATTGTCGAATTTGAGAGCCGGCATACCTCGAACCAAATCCATAGCCACCAATTTGTTCAGGTCTTTGAAGTTCAGATGGGCGAGTCTTCGGTGCCATAACCAGCTGACATCGGAGTTGGCTTTTGAGAGAAGACATAAGGATTGCACACCGGTCACTGGCTTTAGATTTAAGGGAAACATAGATCCCTTCCTTTCTGATTTCAGTAAGACTTCATTTGTTGCTTCTTTGGTGATTACACTCCCTTGGTTGTTGAATGTGACAGCGTTTCCTGTTCCAACCACCAATTGAGATATACTCACAAGGTTATGTTTTAATCCTTCAACAAATGCCACTCGGCTGATAGTGAATTGGCCATTTGTTATTTTTCCATGTCCCCGAATTGGACATGTTTCATTATTACCATAGCGAACATTTCCAGCATCATCCAAATTCTTGTAATCCCTGAGATATTCCTTCCTCCCAGTCATATGTCTTGAGCAGCCACTATTCATGTACCATTTTGAATCATACCGCTCATCAGACATAACCTGCAATCAATCAAGAAGGAGTTGGTACCCAATCAATCTTGGGTCCTCAGGGTAAGCAAAGGATTCTTGAATCCATTTTTCTACGGCCTCTTCAGAAATTTCATTTGCATTTAAATTAATCAAATTCTCTGAAGCCTTATGTGATGAGCACGATTCTGAAGTGTTTGAGCAGGATTCAGAAGAGTTTTCAGTTAAAAATGATGAGTCCGAAGTGACTGACAAAATGGCAGACTTCGGAACCCATTTTTGAATGGAATATTTTGATTTTGAGGATTTTGAAGATTTTAAAGTTTTTTTTTTGCAGTTAAGTTTTCTTTCAAGTCATTTCTTTTCCAATTTTGTTTTGGTTTTTCAGTTTTTGACTTCGTTGAAATTGAGCTGCACAACGTAGAGGTACAAAGATACTCTTCGTATGCCATTTTAAAGTCATTTAATGAGAGATCCTTATCCTTGAACATATCCAAATTGTTGTCCAGCCATTTGTGGAATGTATCTATCAGATTGTTTCCTTTTGAAAATGTTTTCTTCGTAGGTTTTTGAAATTTTGGATTTGGAAAGTTAGGTTTCCTTGGTGTAAAAGTTGGTTTTTCATTTCGACTTTTGACTTCTGAGATTTTTGAACAAACAGGTTTTGTACCAAATGTGGAAGCAATTGCTTCATTTTGTTTCAGATCTCCAAAAGGAGTTTTTCTTTTCACAAGATTTAAGGTTTGCTTGGTTTTCGAATTTTCAACAGTGGGTTTTTGAGTTGGTTTTGAAATCACCACTGCTGATTTTGGTTTTTGTAGAATTTGCGGTCTTTTCAAAATTTGGGGTTTTTGTATCGAGGTTTTGTTGGTTAAAACTTTTGATTTTGAAACTTTATTTTCAGGATTGTGTGAAAAAGGTACACATTCACAAGATTCCATTAATTCCAATACTTCCATCTTCGAAACTGTGGGTTTTTCCACAACTTGAATTTGTTTGTAGTTTTGATTAATGTAAATGTGATCATCGTTCTTGAGATTTAGTACGTATGACATGTTTTGGGTATTTTCTCTTTTTCAAAACAAAGACGATTATACACGTTGTGACCGTATAAATCTTGTTTCCTTATATTTATTTTTACTTCCATTTTCTCATTCATTTCGTTCTCGACCATTTTGGATGATGAGAAAAACCCTTCATGTGTAACTGTGGAGTTATCCTTTTCAAGAAGTTATTGCAAGTCATTATCAATTGATGGTAATCCACCGGGTTTTACAAAAATTGTGTTTTTGAAGTAAGAAACCTTAGGATAGATACATGCCACTTTGACTAGCCTTTTTGAATCATCCTTGAGATATTGATCATAAGAGTCAGATTCATCTGTGATTTGAAGTTTGAAATTAGAAGTTTCTTTGGTTTCAAAATTTTTTGATTCACAATCCATTTTTGTTTTTCCTTTGTCCACCGAAGAAATTTGTGAAATGTCTTCGGAGGTCGATTCGGATATAGAGGATGACTTTAACAATATCAAAGAAGAACAATCAATCTCCTCCATGTCCGAATCACTTTCAGAATCCTTCTCAGACATGTTATTGACAAGTTCCTTTTCCTTTGTTTCAATTTGAGGTACAGCCTTTTTCAGGATGAGAATTTCTTGAGGCAATATTTTCAACAAGTTATCAGTAGTTAAATGTTTTTCTACAGATATCAGGCCATGTTTATATGATGGATTTGTAACTTCGGAACCTGATACTATGGATTCGCATTCTTAAGATATACTATCGACTTCATTTAATTTAAACTCAATGAAAGGCAATAGTTGTCTATGTTGGACATTGCAAACATCAGCTGAATGATAAATTCTAGTAATATGCGCATATAATCGTTTGGCTGTTTCACAAAATATATTTCGCTATTTCAAGATTACATCATGATTGTTTAGGAATTTTTCTCTGTTTTCTTCTAACAAGGAGATTCTAAGATTGGATTTTTCTAATGCTAGCTTCAGGCTCTCTACTCTCCCCCTCAAGCTTAGAAGCTCCTGCTCAGTGAGTACTTCCCTATTTTTAGCAACAATGAGTAATTTATGCATAACAGAGCAATCACGAGTTATTTCATTTATAATTGGAGCAGAATGAGAAATAGGAATTTTAAAAGATGAAAGAAGTTTTGACACCTGTTCTGGGATTGTCAAACGTGTGTCATTTGCCATCAATCATACTTCCTCATCATTATCAGAAGAGTCTTCAAACCAAGTCTTCGGAGTATCAGCAGCTGTCATTTCCAAACCCTCCGAAGTCACAAACCCAGGACCCGCAGTTGCTTCAACCTTCATCATTTCCTCATCATTTAACTTCTCCGAAGTGTCTTTTAGAAAGCTTTTATCGACATCATAGGCCATGAAAGCACTATGAGATGGCTTTCTCACTTCGTCATCATCTGAGTCCGAAGACCAAACTTGATATGATCCTTGACGATCATCAGCAGCCATTAAGGCTAGGTCTTTGGTCCTTACTCTAACTTCCTCCATTTTTTTTGCGTAATATGCTTCATCCTTCACTTGTGGTTTCTTTTCGTTTTGCTTCCGAAGCATGCAGTCTTTTGCAAAATGATTCTTGCCATGACAATAATTGCAATCATAACCAGAATCACCTGAGATCTTCTTCTCTTCGGACTTTTCTTTGGATGACTCCGAAGCTGGTTTTTCAGATGGCTTCGGGGTTGACAATTTCAAGTTCTCCTCCTTTGGAGTGAATATTTCAGGTTTAGGCTTTGAGTTGAAGTTTGATTTGTTAAAGTTTTTCACAAATGGCTTTCCAGAGTTGTTTTTGAAGAAGGGTTTCTTGAATCTATGATTGTTGGCGGCATAGAGAGCAACAGTATCTCCATTATCATTTACCATGTAGGCAGCAATGTCTTCATCACTTGATTCTTCCTCTTCTTTTGACACGAGAGCTAGTGATCCAGAACTAGCCATTTCACTTCTTCGACCCACCACATCGGGTTCATGTGATTTTAATAGATTGTATAGGGCAGCCACCTTGTATTTCTCAATATTCTCATAGGATTTGACCATGAGCATGATTGGCCTCCACTCCTTGCGAAGACTGTAGAGAAATTTGATATTCTTTTCTTGTTGGCTTCTTGTTTCCCCATACTTATCTAGTGTGTAAATCATGTTGCTCAAACGTTCATAACATGCTTCTAAGGACTCGTTTTCTTCTTGCTTAAAGTTCCCGAAGTCTGCAAGGATTTCTTGAACTTTGCTAGTATTGAGGATTTTATCTCCTCCGAAGCGGAGTTCAAGATTGTCCCACATCTCCGTTGCAGATTTCGCATTAGCAATGTGGTGGCTGACATCGGGACCCAAGCCACTTCTCAGTTCACACATGGCCCTCTCATCGTTTTCAAGCTTCTTCATGTCTGCAACATTAAGGACAACGGCTTCTTCTCCGTCAGGAACAACGAATCGACCAGCAATGTCTATGTGTGGACCTTCAGTCACAGACCTCCATATATCTTTGTCCAGTCCAATAAGATAATCCTTCATTCAACCAGCCCAATAATCATAGTAAGAAGTTACTAGAACAGGGGCCTTTGTTGCAGAACCGATGAGGTTTGTATAGTTAAGCATATTGGCATAAGTTGCTGTGGAATCAGTCATCTTGATGTATTTCAACTGGATCTTTTCAGTAAAAACGGGTAGTAGAGATTTTCAACAGTTGCGGAAGGCTAGATCTGAGAATCGATTCAGATCTAGAACTGAAGCAAACGAATTCGAACTCTATCAACAGGTTTTTGAGCTGACTTGCTCTGATACCACTTGTTGGGTGTTGAAATAAGAGAATAGATGAACAAAGATTGATGTTGAATCAATAACACAATCAATCACACAATAATAATGCAACAAAGCTGAATGAACAAGGTGATATGAATAACAAGTGCCGAATGCTTGATTAGAACTTTGGTTTTACAATTGGGCTTTCTATTTTGTAGACATACAATTCTCGTAATCTAATCTTGTAGTCTCACCCACAACATGGCATGCTATCACTGATATTTATACTGAATCAGTGATGCCAATAGTACAACTTTTACAGAGAATATCCTATCAGTGTACTAGCCAATAGGATAGAAGATTCATGCAACACGTATTGTACTATACGCGTGCACACAAAAGATAGATGACAGGCTGTGAAGTCTTCGGATCCTCTATGCATAGCACTTCGGAGTCTTTAGACTTCGGTTTCTTCTCTTGTTTATTCACTTCGGGGTTTTCTTATTCAACGGACTTCATGAGCGGGACTTCGGATACGTCAGCACTTCATCACAAATGATCTCAACAGATACAAAACATGAAATAAACGACCTGGTATCTTCAAAACCAGTTGAACGATTGGTTGCGAGGAGAGAAGAGCGGAGCTACAAAGGCGTGAGGCAGAGACCATGGGGGAAGTTTACGAGGAAATCCAAGATCTAAATCCTCGCAGATCTATGGTTTGGTTAGGCACATTTGATAGTGCGATTGAAGCTGCAGAGGCGTACGATAGAGCGGCGTTTGCCATGCGAGGTAGCAAGGAAATTCTCAATTTCCCACTTAAGGTTGTGTCGTTAAAGAAGAAAGATAACATAATGACAAATAAGGAGTGCAGAACATGAAGTGGAGGTGGAGACGACGAGGATTATGGCGAAGACGGTCGTTGATGATCCAGTAACAACATTATCGACTTAGATAAATTTTTGGAAATAAAATGCAGCTGAGTCTCAGGTGTTACTTCATCGCCGATCATCTCAAAAACGGTAACAATCGCAACCATTGCAGAAATCATTGGGAGCATGCCACCTCGTCGGCCACCCGTTCGGTAAAAAGCTTTTCGGCAAGCATAACCTTATTTACATGATGGGGCAAGAACACAAGGACTTAAGAGCAAGAATTTAGAAACCAATCAGAATGCAACGATGAGGTTCCACCTTTGTCCTAGCAGGTTTTCCAAACCATAAGCCCTTAAAGACCAAGGAAAAAAAACACAAGGACCAAATAGATTCAAAATGAAAACCACGAGGGCTTACTTTAGCATTTTCCCTATAAAATAACACCTTATAAGTATTACTTAGTGACAAGTGGAAAAATAGGCTAAGTAGTAACTATTGGTAAATATGTGGGTCAATCAATGAGAGTTCCCCATATTACTTACTTGTGCAATTTTTCAGGCGTTCAATATCAAGTGAGGCACACCGACTTGCCTATTATAGTAATGATGCATGTAATGTGTTAGCTTTGATGTGCATATATGAATGTAACATCCATGAAGTATTTGGGTGAGAAATGGACAAAAGGGCTGACCACAAAGTACTTTGGGTGATAAGTGGTTTGGCAAGCTGGTCATGAAGTACTTGGGTGAGAAGTGACCAAAGTACAAGAGTTGGTATCAACAATGTGTTTGGTATAATGTGATGATGTTTATGTATGTAAGTGAAGGAATTAAATTGATATGTGAATTCATGTGATTGGTATAATATGTGAGTATTATGTATGCTCACTAAGTGTTTCCGCTTACCCGTTGAATACTTAACATTTCAAGTTTAAAGAGTATTTTTGGAAAGGACGCCGCGTGATTTCTCCGAGCTCATATAAAAATAAATTAAAGGACCTTGATGGGTAATTTTTTATTTAAAGTATTCCACTTGTGTTTAAGGTTCGTGTAAAAAGTTGACATTGTTGGGAAAATGATTTGTGATAGTACAACACCCGCACTCTGATATCTGTTACTTTGGTTTACAGATATCTAACTGTTAAAGACTTCCACATAATTGTTTAATATTATTTATGTTTAAATGTTTTGTGTAAAGTGATAACACCCTCACTCTTATAAGTGTTTTTAATTAAATTTTATGAAATATTTATTGTAACAAGATTCTTACTTAATTTCTAAAGAATGCTTTTATAGATTTATTTAAAGGTTTACTTGTTTGCATATTAAAATTTTTTGTGTGTTACAAGTTGATATCATAGCATGGTTTGAGGGATTTAGGCATAGATTCTTATGTGTCTAAACTCAAACCAAGGCTCAATTAATCTTTTGATAAATAAAAGATTTTAAGATGGGTCAAGTGATAAAGAGGAACATGATACGCGACGAGCAATCGGTCGGATTTCAACGGGGGTGGACACATTTTGTATTTGATAATATGTTATGTGTATGATGGAAAGTTAAAGAAGCATGTGATAAGTTTGATGATGGTATGAAGTTGAAATGCAATATAAGTTATGTATTGATGTTATTGTTGGTTATATGCCCATCGTTATAACAAGTTGGTAATATTATTATAAATACTAGGGTCCTTTTGGGTTACACGCAAGAGACGATTTAGCTAAAAGAGATCGAAAATAAACTTGAGGGGTTAAGTTTATTAATATACCAAAGTAAAGGTATATTAATTAGAAACTTAATAAGGATAAAGGACTAAAGTGAAATATCCACAAAGGAGGGGATAATGATGAGGAGCACTATAAATACAACCCTAGATCTGAGTTGTAAGAGCTGCCAAAACCCTAATTTTCGTCACTCTCCTCCCACCCCTCGGTATACGGCCGATTTCTTTCAAAACCCTAAGTATTACGTGCTAAAACTTCAAGCAAAGGTATATACTACATCAACGGGTGCTGGATCATTGTCTTGGGTGCGATTACATTAGAGGAGTTCTATTTTGGGCTCTCGTCATCCTAACAAAATCAGATCTGAGATTTAAAAGGTATTTCTTGAACCCTCTTGATTTTACAGTTACAAAAGTGTGCATGATTCTGTGATCCTGGTTGAATACGATTTAGATTTCTGTTTCCGCTGCGTTTGTTTTATGTTCTCGTATTCCAACAGTGGTATCAAAGCAGCTTTATCATGATTTTGTACTGTTTTGATTCGATTAAAATTGTTAAAAATCGTTTTTTTTTTATTTATCGAATCTGATCAACGTCCGCGCCGCGGTACTTGAAATATCGCGTTTCCTAGTGTTCCGTGTCGCGTTTCCTAGTGTTCTGCGTCGTGTCGTTCTTGCCATGTTCGGTTTCTTTTGATTATCGCGTCGCGTTTTCTCGTGATCCGTGTCGCGACGGTCGTGATGTTTTATTTTCTGAAATCAGATTTCTTTTTATAAAATGGTGATTTTAATATTGTATAATTGTTTAGATTAATCATTGACATAGAATACTTGCATGCTTAATAGGATTAATAGCTAAACACAAAGTTTAAAATGCTTCAAAATTTAATGGATGATTGTTGAAATTAATTATTAACACTGCATCCTTGCGTGTTTAATAGAATTAATAGTTAAACATAATTTTCAAAGAATACTTCAAATTTTAAATGATATATATATATTAGAATTGTATCTATATGTATAACTTAAAATAAAAAAAACATTGGTCAGACCGTGACTAGGCTCACCTACTCTAAATGTGTAGAAGGTTGAAGGAGGTCTCTTTGATTCCTAATGAGGTCGGTTTTTAAATAGCATTCATTGCTTACCACCCTCACCGCCTGTCACATTTTATCGAATGGAGTTACCGAAAGGGTTTGATAGAATAGTGTTTCAAGATAAAAGTATTACTGAAAATACACAAGTAAGAAAATTTGTTAAAAGTTAATAGATTTTTCAAAAGTCAAATTGGCAATTTCAAACCGGTTTTAAAAGTTTAAATTGACCCTTATGCCAATTAAAAGGTTAAAATGTTTTAACAAAAACGAAACAAAATCCCGTTTTATGAAAATGTAAATCTCATGCTACCCACAAAGAACCACACATTTAACTGGGCCCTTCCGGCGTGGGAAGTGCCATAGCCAACGCGTCGGATTGGACTCGGCCAAAATGATGTGATACTCGCGATAACTCATGAATCATGGGCCGGGTGTCACGTGGGTCCTTCGTGGTCGATTTATCATCCAAACCCGTGATCCGCGGCATACCCATCACGGGAGAGAGGATGAGCATGATGGGATTAAACATGCCATTGATTAGATTCAATGAATCCCGAGAGATCTAGAAGCTTCATAGAGATTGAAGTTGGCAAAGAGTATTGCCTACCAAAATAACTTTTGGGGGTGACTACGGCATACCTCATATGGATTCTAGCCTTAAGTAAAATTATTGTTTTGGGTAATTAATTTTTTAAGGATTAATCAAACTAATTAAAATCTACTTTTCATATAGATGGCTCCAAACACAAATGCAAATTCGAATTCGGCTACAAATATCTCACTAATGCAACTCCTCTCCAAGGATAAGCTGACCGGATCCAACTACTTGGACTGGATGTGTTCCCTTCGGATCACCCTCCGGTATGATAAGAAAGAATGGGTCCTGGACACAGCTCTTCCTGAGGCTCCAGCTGATGATGCAACTAGAGCTGTTAGGGATGCTTGGCAAAAGCATAAAGATCATTTGGATGAGGTTGCTTGTCTCATGTTGGCGACCATGGTTCCAAAACTCCAAAAGAGTTTCGAGACCGCTGGGGCGTTCGACATGGCCGACCAGCTCAAGGAAATGTTCCAAGAGCAGGCTAGACAGGAACGATATGACACTATGATCTCCCTACTAGATTGCAAGCAGCAGGAGGGAACCGCTGTCAGTGCACACGTGCTTAAGATGAAAGCATACGTTGACAGATTGGAGCGACTTGGATTTCCGATCGCTCAGCAATTGGTTACGGATATCATCCTCCACTCGCTGAGCAGTACATTCAGTCAGTTCACACTGAATTTTAATATGAATGGATTGGAAAAGACCATAATTGAGTTACACGGCATGCTAAAAACTACCGAGGCAAATATGTCTAAATCTAAGAACTCCAGCTCCACGGCTCCGGTATTGGCAATCAGGGAAGGGGCAATCAAGAAAAGGAAAGCCAAGAAGCCTAAAGGCAAAGGGAAGGGTAAAGTTGGTAACCCCAACTCCAACCCTAGCAACAAGGGCAAGGCTGGTTCTATGATAGTGCCGTCACCAAACCCTGATGAGGCCATTTGTTTCCACTGCGGAGAAAAGGGACACTGGAAGCGAACCTGCCCTAAATACCTGGAGGAGATCAAGAAGATCAACCCCAAAGTGTCTGGTACCTCAGGTATATACATGATAGAACTCCATAATACTTCTACTACTAATTCATGGGTCCTAGACACAGGATGTGGTACTCACATTTGCTCTGATGTGCAGGGACTAAGACGAAGTAAGAAGTTAAGGCATAGGGAGCTTGACCTGATCATGGGCAACAGACATACGGCTGCTGTCAAGAGGATTGGGGACTACGAGCTCGTGCTTTCTACTGGATTTTCTATTAATTTATTAGATTGTTGCTATTCGCCAGAAATGGCTAGAAACATTATTTCTTTTAGTGCTTTGTATCGAGACGGTTTTGATTTTGGTTTTGATAATGGAAATATTTTAGTTTTCAAAAATGATTGTCTTTACTTTAAAGCATGTCCTACAAATGGTATTTATGAAACTATCGTGAGCATTAGAAGAAATAATAGCTTAATCTTAAATGTTGATTCAGATACATCCAAAAGTGTATTGGATAAATCATGTCTATGGAATTGTCGACTTGGCCATATAAACAAGAAACGCATCGCCAAACTCCAAGAGGATGGGAATTTGGAATCATTCGACCTCAAGTCTGATGATGTATGTGAGTCTTGTTTATTAGGCAAGATGACAAAAGCGCCATTCACAGGGAACTTTGAAAGAGGCAAGGATCTGTTGGACCTCATACACACTGATGTGTGTGGACCGTTCAGATCAGCCACAAGACATGGAGAAAGGTACTTCGTCACATTTACTGATGACTTCAGCAGATATGGGTATGTTTATTTGATTAAACATAAGTCTGAAACCTTCGAGGTGTTCAAAAGGTTTCAGAATGAAGTAGAGAATCAACGGGGCAAAAGGATTAAGATCCTCCGATCCGACAGGGGTGGAGAATATCTTAGTCAAGAATTCTACGATCATCTGGGGAACTGTGGAATTGTTTCACAGTTGACTCCTCCTGGAACACCACAACATAATGGTGTAGCTGAGAGGAGGAACCGAACATTAATTGATATGGTTCGGTCCATGATGAGTCGTGCTACGCTTCCAATCAGTTTCTGGGGCTATGCCTTGGAAACTGTAGCAAAAGTCCTGAACCTTGTACCAACTAAGAAAGTCAGCAATACACCCTCTGAAATATGGAATGGGACTAAACCCTCATTGGCGCATTTGAAAGTCTGGGGTTGTGAGGCTTACGTCCGTCGTGAAGCCATCGACAAACTAGAACCTAGATCAGAGAGGTGTTACTTTATTGGTTATCCTGCTAGTTCTTTTG
This sequence comes from Cichorium intybus, assembly GCA_023525715.1. Lineage (NCBI taxonomy): Eukaryota > Viridiplantae > Streptophyta > Magnoliopsida > Asterales > Asteraceae > Cichorium > Cichorium intybus. The sequence continues at coordinate 50,731,336 of CM042016.1, read as the reverse complement.
GGTATTTGTTTTACAAACCTTCTGAAAACAAGGTGATTGTTGCACGAAGGGCAGTCTTCCGAGAGAGGGAGCTGATACACCAAGAGGCCAGTGGGAGCCAAATTGATCTTGAGGAGATTCAAGAACCAACCAATAAAGGACCTGATGTTGGCACTAGCTCTCAATCAGAGGTTGAAAAACCTGTTGAGCCTCAGCCAAGTACAGCTGGGGAATCTGACATACCTCCACCTCCTGTCCGGAGATCTGATAGAGTACGTCATGCACCTGAATTTTATGGCTTACATATTACTGAAGGTGATGAGTCAATGGTAGGTGACGATGAACCTACCAGCTATCAGCAAGCAATGGCAGGCCCAGATGCTGCCAAATGGAAGGAGGCTATGGAGAGCAAGATGAAATCCATGTATGATAACCAAGTTTGGAACTTGGTTGATCAAACACCTGGCCTTAAAACAGTTGGGTGTAAATGGGTCTTCAAGAAGAAGACAGACATGGATGGAAAAGTACACACATATAAAGCCAGACTGGTGGCCAAGGGTTATACTCAAACCCAAGGGATTGATTATGAGGAAACTTTTTCACCAATGGCAATGATTAAATCTATCAGGATATTGTTTGCCATCATAGCCTTTTATGATACGAAATATGGCAAATGGATGTAAAAACCGCTTTCCTTAACGGAAAACTTTCAGAAGATGTGTATATGACACAACCAGAGGGTTTTGTATAGTCCAAATATCCCAATAGAGTGTGTAAACTTGTGAAGTCGATTTATAGACTCAAACAAGCATCTCGCAGCTGAAATATCTGCTTCGATGAGAAAATCAAAGAATTTGGATTTTCGAGAAGTGAAGATGAGCCATGTGTATATGTCAGAGCTAGTGGGAGTGCTGTTATCTTCCTTGTGTTGTATGTTGATGACATACTACTCATAGGAAACAATGTCCCAATGTTGCAAAGTGTTAAAACTTGGCTTGGGGATTGTTTCGCTATGAAAGACTTGGGAGAAGCGGCATACATACTTGGTATAAAGATCTACAGAGATAGATCTAGGCGACTCATTGGTTTAAGCCAGAGTACATACATAGACAAAATCTTGAAAAGGTTCAAGATGCATAATTGCAAGAAAGGATTCGTGCCTATGCAACGTGGTATGACATTGAGTAGAGACCAATGTCCTAGTTCTAGTGATGAACGAGAAAGAATAAGTCGAATCCCATATGCTTCAGCAATGGGATCGATCATGTATGCCATGTTATGTACAAGGCCTGACGTCTCTTGTGCCTTGAGTATGACGAGTCGTTATCAGGCTAATCCTGGTGAAAATCATTGGACCGCAGTCAAGAACATTCTTAAGTATCTTCGGAGGACGAAGGAAGTGTTCTTGGTCTATGGGGGCATGGAAGAACTCACTGTAAGTGGTTATAGTGATGCTAGCTTCCAAACCGACAGAGACGACTCCTATTCGCAGTCAACATTCGTGTTCTTACTGAATGGTGGGGCAGTAACTTGGAAGAGTACCAAGCAAGAAACAGTAGCTGATTCGACAACGGAGGCTGAGTATATTGCAGTTAATGAAGCTGCAAAGGAAGCCATGTGGATGAAGAAGTTCATCAGGGATCTCGGTGTTGTTCCTAGCATTGATGGTCCAGTTGAGATCTTCTGTGACAATGAGGGTGCAGTCGCCTTGGCAAAAGAACCCAGAGCTCACAAGCGCACAAGGCATATACACCGGAAGTACCATTATATCCGGAGGCTCGTTGAAGAAGGAGACATCACGATTAGTAGAGTTACATCAGAAGATAATCTTGCTGATCCATTCACTAAACCGTTATCTCAGGCCAAGCATGATTCTCATACTAGGTCGATGGGCATTAGATTTGCAAATGAGTTGGTTTAAGTGTATTTAATTTAGTTTGATTTGTGTTTGGAACTCAAGCAATGTGAAACTCTATTTGTTTTGAAGATTATTATGTGGAGAACTTAATATATGCATGAAGGCAGTCATTTCATTAGTTTATCATTGTGTTCCAATTTTGCATGTTTTATTGACTTCCTGAATAATTATTTTATTATTCAAAACGTCCACAGTCGGTCATACTTTTGGGAGTAAGTATTGATTCAAGGCTGACATGAGGAATTAGTAAATTGTCCATAGATATGGACATAGCATAGAGATGCGCTAATTCTCATGTGTACTTAATAGGGATTAAGTATTGGAGTAACCTGTACTTAGAGATTACTTCATGGAATGTGTCACGAGTAATTCTAAGATGGTAATATATTATATTCTTCAAGCGGAGATGCATTAATTCTTAGTCCTGCAGTCTGTTATGTCTTGGTTTTCTCCAACGTTGTTTGTAACTAGCAGCCATACAGGGAATGTCCAGATATGACATGATGAGTGGGCGAGATCCGTGTAGTCAAAGTTTATTTGTTCCTTCTGCCCTAACAGAAGAAGCGATATCCGTAGGCCCCTCGATGATTTGGTGTTGACAGCAAATGTACGGCCGTACTCGAACTGAATTGATATAGAATCAATAAGTGCAGTTTGTTGTGGTCATCACAAATCTCTATCGGGAAACATAATCTTGAATGTTTGAGACTGACATAATTCCATGTCAGACGTTCATATGGATATCTTGTAGAACAAAGGAATATTTGATCACTTGCCTAAGGGCTGTTTCATTAGATGAACACGGCATTTGTCTAGGATGACATACACCTTACTAGGTTAATGAATATTAGACCATACAGTTGTTATAACAAGTGCAAGTGGGAGACTGTTGGTTATATGCCCATCGTTATAACAAGTTGGTAATATTATTATAAATAGTAGGGTCCTTTTGGGTTACACGCAAGAGTCGATTTAGCTAAAAGAGATCGAAAATAAACTTGAGGGGTTAAGTTTATTAATATACCAAAGTAAAGGTATATTAATTAGAAACTTAATAAGGATAAAGGACTAAAGTGAAATATCCACAAAGGAGGGGATAATGATGAGGAGCACTATAAATACAACCCTAGATCTGAGTTGTAAGAGCTGCCAAAACCCTAATTTTCGTCACTCTCCTCCCACCCCTCGGTATACGGCCGATTTCTTTCAAAACCCTAAGTATTACGTGCTAAAACTTCAAGCAAAGGTATATACTACATCAATGGGTGCTGGATCGTTGTCTTGGGTGTGATTACATTAGAGGAGTTCTATTTTGGGCTCTCGTCATCCTAACAAAATCAGATCTGAGATTTACAAGGCATGTCTTGAACCCTCTTGATTTTACAATTACAAAAGTGTGCATGATTCTGTGATCCTGGTTGAATACGATTTAGATTTCTGTTTCCGCTGCGTTTGTTTTATGTTATCGTATTCCAACAAAGTTATATGATGATGTTAAGTGGCAATGTTTTGTGATGATGAATGCTACAATATAAATGTATACAAAATGTGTTATAATGATGTGTAGAACATATGACGAGGATGCTTATAGCTTATGTGTTTTAGTATAAGTTTGCAAAGTATGTAAACTATTTTGTGGAATGTATACTCATAGGAGTAATGTATGCTATCAACTTATGTATGTGCTTGGACTGTTAGGATTGATGTTGGTGACTTAAAAAAGGAATGCCTTTAGTTGTGTATAACTAGAATCACATAGGCTTAGAATTTGGATTTGGCATTTCTGCATGTTCTTTTTTGATTATTTCTTTAGGTAAAAGTCAACTATTTGAAGGCCTAGCTGGTTTGTTGTTATGCATGGTTAGACATACATGATGCATTTTTCCATCATTGGTGAATAACGTAAAAAACTATGAACTCTTAAAGTATAATCTTAGACAAATCTAAGATTAGTAGTAGTATGTATAAGGAATTAATGTTAACCTGCCCAAATTTGTGAATCGGGGACTAGTGGTAAAGTCAAGACTTTGTACGTATAATATGTAAGCAATATTATGGCTTGTGTATCACTACTGACACATGGTACTCACTATGACTTAGTAGAATCACAAGGCTTCTATGATTCTAGCCTAGGGTAATACGTGATAATATAACATGCCAGAATAGATAAGATGTCTAAAAAAGACTGTCGAATCCAACCTGTAATGCAGTATTAGCATGTGTAATGCCTCATTACTTACTAATAGTAAGTAAATATTAGAATTAGATAAAATAACATAGTTACATGTAGAGGAAGTTATCTACTCTCAACACTTCACTGACAGGATAAAATGTTGGTGGGAAGGAACCTTACACAAACAAAGTAACGGTGACACGATTACCTTTTGTATGAAGGACAAATGTTGCAACCGGGAGATGAAGCATGGAAGAATTTTTCGTCTGGACTAGCAGGAAAATGAGAGGAATAATAATTAGATTATAATGCGAGTGGGAAGGTGGGGAACAACTTTAGTTTCTGGCGTAGGTGTGAGTAGGCAGAGAAGCAAGGAAGATGGAGACTCGAGGACTCGGGAAGATTTTCAGACTATTACAGGGAAACTAAGAATACTAGAGGCGGTTTTTAGAAGAATCTCTAGCTATAGAAATCATAGATAGCGAGTTTCTAGAGCCTCGATGAAATGATAGAAGTAGCTCGGACAAGAGAGCTGGAGTTGGAAACCCATAATGGAAAAAGGAAACAGACGTAGATTTCGACGTTGTATTCGAATGCCAAGAGGGTTAAGCCAACTGGGGGAAAATTAGAGAGCGAAAATGGATCTATGTCGCATGGTAAGTGTGGGAAGAGCCACTCGGATAAGTGTCAGATAGGTATTGCAGTGTGTTATAAATGTGGAAGAGCGGGGCATATGAGTCGAGATTGTAAGGAGACGATGAAGCTATGCTTTGGGTGTCATTAGTTTGGTCATGTTGGGGTCGACTGTCCCAAGGCGACAAGTGGAACGATTCATTCCCCTGCTCTCTACCGTGAGGATCACTGGTGGAGGAAGTAGGAAGCTGGAAGTCCCAAAGGCTCAAAGTCGAGTATTTTGGCGTACTGCTGAGGAAGCAAAGAGGACATTTAATGTGGCCGTAGGTACTATTTTATCCTTAGGTATTTGTATAAATGTTAGATCTTCATGTTTTTTTTATAATCCATGTTTTTGTTGTTAAGTATGTTGAATGTTAATCATGTACCTGCCTTAGTCCTATTTGAATCAGGGGTGAGTCATTCTTTTGTACCATATATTTTTCGCCAGAAGTACAACGTTGAATTAGAAGCATCGGATCACACTCTATTAGTGGATATCATTGAGGATAGAGTGATCATGGTATCCAAGATTTATAAGAAGTGTCTCATCGAGATCCATGGTGTTGAATTTGCTATACACCTTATTCTAACACTGATGTGGGAAATTAGTGTCATCGTGGATATGGTCTGGTTAGGGAGGTTACATGTCGTAATAGCCTGTAAAGAGCATTTGGTATGCGTTCAAACCCCATCTAGGGGAGAACCGATCATCTGTGGTAGAGGTCAGACAATGAAAGGGAATGTGTTTGAGCAGGTTTTATGTAACCGTGGACGAAAGGATCTACCCAGGATCATGAAGAATAAATTCCATGAGGACACGATCAATGTGATGAAGCACACTAAGAACGAATAGTAAGATTCATACAAGAATGCAACCATGTTGGAACAGTATAATCCTAAGATGAAAATGATGTGGAGAGAAGCATGACTCTAGTTTGGTTAAGAACATGAATAAGAGGCAGTAGAAGATCCAAAATACGTTACAAGAAAGGGGTAAAGCCTTGATAGACATTATAAAAATTAGGCGGAGGGGGTAAGACCTTACTTGCTAGTACACCCATAAATGCCTAAGATAGGTTGTTTTAGAGATGACTATTATAGATTTTGTAGTAGACAGTATGAAATGTATAGCGTTTCAGATAAGGGTAGTGATGTACATAGGTTGGAACAAGGCCTGATGATGGTAATGCCATCACAAACATCATATCTTTCCATAGTTCCATGGAAGTATGGAACTAGTATCGGGTTAGAAGTGACTCATGGAGATTAAGTGGACGTTTTGCAGTAACGATTGTGCTAAATAGAGGAAAGTAGAAATTAAACTTATAATTAACTAATAGAAATTGGAAATAATAGACTTTAATATAACCCAGCTAAGAAAGAAGGAAGTGAGTATGTTTTTAATATAACCCAGCTGAACATTTTCAAACCTCTACATTTTTAGTGCAAAGGAAATTGTTGGATTATGAATTACAATAAACCAAGGTTAAACGATACGGATATATATATATATATATATATATATATATATATATATATATATATATATATATATATATATATATATATATATATATATATATATATATATATATATATATATATATATATATATATATATATATATATATATATATATATATATATATATATATATATATATATATATATATATATATATATATATATAAGTTAATCTAGATATATAGGGAGGCTACACATGTATGTTCTCCAAAGAAAGTGATGATAGGAGGAATACGAGAATAGATAAATGAGTAGAAACTTATGGGCATGTATCAGTGGGTAAACTTCAAGGTTATGTATTGGTCCCCAATGAACGAAGCAGAGTGAAGTGAAGCTAGAAGTTTCTCGTTAATAGAACGAGTGTTACACCATTTAGTTAGGCAAGAAAGAAAAGACATGGTGGAATGTTAATGTCTGAGTGAGGAGGAGGACGGATGTGTATCTAAAATGTTTTCAGATATGTGATGAGTCTTGGTTCAACCAAACTCATTATAGTTAAACTGAAATAGTGCAGTGGGGTTATGGCGTGACTACAAGAAAGGATGACTGAATAAGAACTTTCTGACATGTTGTTGGTGGGTAAACAGCAGAGCTATGTGTAAACTCTCTAAAGACAAATGGAAATGAATGGATGAGAAGCACTAGATGGATAAATTAGAATTATTAAGTAGTAGGTTGAGTAGTATGTTCCCAAATTGATCTAGATAGATAAGATATAAGGAACAATTTTGTTGGATTAGGTGTCTAAGCCATGACTAATAATTAATATTTATCTAATTAATAGTAGCATAGTACATTTGGGTTGCCCTCATAGTAGGAGGTTTGGTAGAAAGTTCAGTAGAGAGAATGATTGATTTATTATGTGATTAATAAATCAATAGAAATTAAATATATGGTTTATTAATATATTAAAGTGATAATATATTAATTAGAAAATATAATAATTAATTAGAAATTTTTCTGGAATTAATTGGAATTAATTTGGTGGTTAAATTAATTAATTAAAGGTGCAGGGACTAAAACTGTAATTATTCAATAGTTGAGTAAGTGGCAGTTTGAGTGAGTGAGTGGCCAGCGAAATTTATATATGGCAATATATAGATTTCGAAATCTATATATATATATATATATATATATATATATATATATATATATATATATATATATATATATATATATACATATATATATATATATATATATATATATATATATATATATATATATATATATATATATATATATATATATATATATATATATATATATATATATATATATATATATATATATATATACATATATATATATATATATATATATATATATATATATACATATATATATATATATATATATATATATATATATATATATATATATAGATATATATATATATATATATATACATATATATATATATATATATATGTATATATATATATATATATATATATATATATATATATATATATATATATGTATATATATATATATATATATATATATATATATATATATATATATATATATATATATATATATATATATATATATATATATATATATATATATATATATATATATATATATATATAAGAGATAATTAGTTTGAATAATTAAGATAAAAGTTTATCTTAATTTGAATTCAAAAAGAGTTTATCCGTATCATTTATCTGGTAACTACTTGGAACCTATAAATAGGGGTTCCTGGCCACACTCTTTCTGCGATTTTAATACACTTGAGATCCGAAATGTTTGGATTCAAGAATTGTGTTTGGATTCAAGAATTGTGTCATTTATAATTGTTAATACAAATGTTATAAGAGTCAATTCAACCAAAGGTCCAGTTGGACAGGACCTTGGAATCATTTGACTTAGAGTCACTTGATGAATTGAGTCGTTAATGTGTCAAGGAATGAATCAACCAAAGGTCCAAGTGGACAGGACTTTGGAATCATCTGACTTAGAGTCAGATGATGATAAGTTCTTCATAAAGCACATGTGGCAAGAAATGAATCACCCAAATATCCAGAGGGTAGGATTTTGGAATCAGTTGACTTAGAGTCAGCTGAAGATTGCAAGTCTTGAGCAAAGTTAACAAAGTCATAAATATGTAAAGGACATTGAGATTAAGAGCAACGAACACACCTGTTGCTGTGTATTGCTCGAATCTTGATAAAGAACACAATTGTTTGTACTTCACGATATTTGTCATTCGGTATGACAAATATAACTTTGCTTATCGGGATAAGCGATTGAATTGAAACCTTGAACAGTTCAAGGACTTCAAAGGAAGTACAAGTTCCACAGAACCTGAGCGATAACTGAGAAAAAGGTTTCACAGTTCATTATCTTCCAAGAACATTAATAGTTATAATGTGTCTTAGGAAAGATAATGGAGCATTGGTCGAAACAGTTCGATCATCGATGTATGAGATACATTGCCGATTAGTTTCCAATAACATGAACACTATACCAGTAAGTTTATATAAACCATATTCCGACCACATCCTAGACTAAGTAGGTCCTGTAGACACTGTCTGAAATGTAAAGCCGGGATTATCCCACCTGTACATAGAAAAGTCCAGGGTCTTGTAGTGTTCATCCGAACCTCATGACTAGCCTGAACATGATCAGCATTGTCATTTCATTGGCTATCCCACTGCAACTATATGAGAGGAGCTCTTTTAGAAAGAACTCATGGTCTAAGGAAACAGTGGGAGTTAGTGCAGTCCTGACTGTGTTCAGGTGAAAGAACCTTTAGTCATCACTAGGCTTGAAGCAAAAATTGGATTTCTGTTTTACAACTGACATAATCTTCTCTTGACCAGTAGTATTGATCACCATCATAAGTAGATATGATTGGGGTGACATACCGATTGGTGGTAAAACACTATAGTTGATACGGATTTACAATCCGACTACTTGGAAGCATTGGTGAGCCCGGTTGCTGCCAAACAAGAGAACCTTAGGGCAAGACACAGTCTATGTGAAAATTTGATTGATTTTACACCTGGTCTAAAAACCAGTGGGAGTAACTGTATCATCAAAAGAAAGCAACATGGACAGATACATACCTTCAGAACATCTGGTTGAGTGAGATGATACTCAGAGTCAAGTAATTGATCCCGGGAGAAGTAATCTCAATAGAGGATGGAATCCGAAAGGATACTGTACGGTACATTGTGAATCATTAGTGGAGTGCATGTGGATCACCGGCACACTAATAGGGACTCACAAAGAGTGTCCCAGTACAAAGGTAAATAGGCCTGGGATTTCCCCACGGAAATCTCGCAAGAAAGGATATTCAGATTCTCAAAAATATGCCAAAGGATTAGATTTTGAGAAAGGGCTGCATGATTTCCATTAAAATGTCAGAAAGGTTTGGATTCTCAAAATGTGCCATAAGTCCTGGATTTTGTGAATAGTCTATAACCATGTCAAAGCCAGTGGGAGTCGCCGTTATCTCCATACGTGGGATACATATTGTTTCTAGGAAACGTCACTTTTCATTACAAAGTGTAATGACTTGGTGTTAAGAGACGGATCGCTATGAAAGCCTTAATAGAAATACGACATACTCAGGTGGTTGCAAATGTCTATGAGATAGATCCAGACTCTGCCAAAATGATATTGATGAGATTCAAGATGCATAGACCCAGGAAAAATGGTTTTCTTATCATTGCGCAGTGTGATGACTTGGCATGAAAGAAATTAAGAAGGTGCAACATACTCTTGTAATTCACAGACATCTATTGGATAGATGAAATCGCCAACATAGACCTAGCCAGCATGATCTTGATAAGATTCAAGATGCATGAGAAGAGTCTCTGAAAGGAAATAGTTTTTTCGAAAATCATGACACAAGGATTATAACTAATCTTTGGATTCCGAAAGGGTTTGGAATAAGATTGGATTGGGTTCCACAAGTTTCTTGGATCGATCATAATGTCATGAACATGTCCTGATGACTTGATGCTTAGGGCATAGTAAGTTGGATTCAGGACATTGTCTGGCTGGGAATACTGGATGGATTGTTTGAACTCAAGTGAGAATTCATTGGGAAATGATTGGGGTGAAAGTGATAGGGTTAATTTGAAAGATTTTCCAAAGTAGTAATCATTAACGTCAGGACATGATGTTAAAGGACATCATGCTTAAAGAATCTTGTTGGTATTCTGATGGAGCGCGTGTGGTTCACCGGCACATCATAACACCTCGAAATAGTCTTAGGGTGCAGTCAAGTAGACTAAAGACCCCAGAACCATAGGAAGTCACAGTACACATTACCAGAATGGTGTTAGAAGAGAAATTGACAGGATAAAATATTGAGATGTTATCGGATGAGCATCCGATTTGGATCATCTGCAATAAAGTGTACAAGTATAAGATACTTTGGATACATAGAAAGAGTGTAAGGTTCATAAAGACATAGATGTAAAATTAGAATTGAAATTTTGAAAGAAATCATGAAACCGATAATAGTTTATGACAAGGTCCGACCTGGTGATTACCTTGTGGAGACTCGGTAATAAGCAAGAGTAGCTGCCAGTCAGATCTTTATGTTTCGCTTTCGCATGTTTTACTTCCCGAATAATTTAATTATTCAGAAAGGTCCACAGTTGCTCATACTTTGGGAAGTAAGTATTGAATCAAGACTGTCATGAATTGATCTGTAGACTGTCTAAGGAGTTAAACATAGCAATAGGATTGCTACAACATTCATGAGTACTTAGAAATAGAGATTTAAGTATTGGATAAACCCACGCTCAATAGATTGCTTCATGGATTATATCACAAGCAATGTTGAGACGATAACATCCTATGATCTTGAAGTGGAGAGATATGAGTTATAATTTACAAGGAAGTTATTCATTGATAATACGAAAACGCATCGGTAACTCGATATTATAAAACGTGTTGTTTTGAATGATTTGACTGATAAAAGATATAAGCATATGAGTCGAAGCTTATTCGTTCCTTGACCCTGATGGGAAACAAATATCTGTAGGCCTCTCTATGATTTTGAAGTTGACTAAAGTGCTGGCCAGCCTGGAGTAAATTGATGTGTTCAATTAGAAGTTCTAAAGTCATAAGCAGAATCGAAAATCGGGAAACAGAGTATCGGACAGAGATTGATCTCAATCCATGTCTCGTGTCTGAAAATATCTGGTTGGACGAAGGATCATATGATCACTTGTCTATGGACAGAACTGACTAGGTTAGAGTTCCTCAGCAGTTTCTAGGAAGCTACAGTTTGCTGATTAATTAGAGGTTAAATTAGTAATTATAGTCAAAGACTTATCCAAGTGGGAGACTGTTGGATTAGGTGTCTAAGCCATGACTAATAATTAATATTTATCTAATTAATAGTAGCATAGTCCATTTGGGTTGCCCTCATAGTAGGAGGTTTGGTAAAAAGTTCAGTAGAGAGAATGATTGATTTATTATGTGATTAATAAATCAATAGAAATTAAATATATGGTTTATTAATATATTAAAGTGATAATATATTAATTAGAAACTATAATAATTAATTAGAAATTTTTCTGGAATTAATTGGAATTAATTTGGTGGTTAAATTAATTAATTAAAGGTGCAGGGACTAAAACTGTAATTATTCAATAGTTGAGTAAGTGGCAGTTTGAGTGAGTGAGTGGCCAGCGAAATTTATATATGGCAATATATAGATTTCGAAATGTATATATATATATATATATATATATATATATATATATATATATATATATATATATATATATATATATATATATATATATATATATATATATATATATATATATAAGAGATAATTAGTTTGAATAATTAAGATAAAGGTTTATTTTAATTTGAATTCAAAAAAAGTTTATCTGTAACGTTTATCTGGTAACTACTTGGAACCTATAAATAGGGGTTCCTGGCCACACTCTTTCTGCGATTTTAATACTCTTTCTCTCTGGAATTTTCGATCCCCTCCTGCTCCATGGGTGTGATCTCATTTGAGACAGGACAATTATGCTGCTTTGCTTCCAAGAAATCCTAAAAGGTTAGTTTTTCTGATTTTATTCTTTTAGTTTATTTCTTTTGGCCTTTAGGAAATATTATATGTTCAATTAGAAGAAAACATAGATCCTTATAGGTTGCATGTGAACTTAGGATTTTTAGTTCATTGATTTGCACAAAACCCTTCAAATTTAACATTGGTGCCATCTAGTAAGATTTGAGGAAGTTTCCCCTTCAGGGAAGTTAGATGGCATCCATGTCATGAAGAGTGTGACCAGGCGCAAGTGCTAGTTAACTGATTCAGTTAAGGATACCAGTATTACATCATGTCTTTGGGAAAGTCCCTTAAGGATCAATGCACAAGTTAGTATTCATCTCAAACTGTTTGATAGAATGATGATATCTCTAGGACACGTGAGGACATGCTGTGGGCATCAATTCCAGGCTCTAGGACAGTTGGGAGGGTATCTCCCCGTCGTAGGATCTCCATAGGGTATGAGTTACCACTCAAGCTTCAATTTATATTATTACAACTATTAGAAGGAAGAAAGTGCCAAGTCCTATCTACAGAGGTTGTTCAGGCAGTGAATGCTATTATTATGCGTAAATTTATGAGTAGCAGTTGTATGTGGATGTCAGACTATTGCAAGGCAATAGCATTCATATGTGGATGTAAGACTATCGTCAGTGTGTTGCGGTAGCATTCATATAGATGGTATGTCTAGTTACACGTTCAGGATACCTCTATACATGAAGAAGTTTAAAGGAAGGTGTACAACCCTTGTCAGATAAGTGGGGTAAGCCAGACAATGTAAAGTAAGCTCAAGGGAAGTGCAGGTAACCCGAGCAAAGGATTTAAAAATTTCAAGTTAAAAGATCATAATAACCTATTTAAGTAAGCAGAGAAGCTCGAGCCAGCAGGGAGGCAGTTTGATGACCCAGTGAGACATAAGAAGAATCATGAACCAGTAATTTCGGGGACAAAATTATTATAAGTAGGGAAGAGTTGTAACATCCCATTTTTAGTTTGGTATTTATTTAGCTAATAGTTTATTTAAATCCTATTTTTGAAAAAACATTAAATGAATTGTTATAAATTATAATAATAATAATACTAATAATAATTATTATTATGAGAGAGGAAGAATGAGATAAGGAGAAAAAGAGGGAGAGAGGGACATGTAAAGGGAAGCTCACAAGTGCACTAAATTGTCACCATCATTACCTCTCATTCTAGAATAAATTCAACCAAACTCTTTTTTCTTGGTTTTGGTTGAAACAACGAAAGATATGATGGGGAGAGCGTTCAGGAAAGGAAAGAAGAAAGGGAGGGAGGTAGCCGGAAGGGGGTGGCTATCAGAGGAGCAAGGAGAGACGGAGAAGAAGAAGGTGGTAAAGAGAGAGGAACATTGGAAGGGTGAGCATTTCTTTTTACTTCTTTTTCTTTCTTCCACCGGAAACCACCATTACATCACCATGCAACCACCATGACACCACCATCTTGTGGTGGATGATATGTGTGCATGTCCAGCACAAATGGTGTTTTCTTGGTGTCTTAATGGCTCGATATGAAAGCTTGACTCAAAAACTAAAGCTACAGTTTTATGTGGAAATCTAAAGTGTTATCTCCTATTTTATTAAAGAAAATCTTAACCATTATACAAACTCTTAACATGCATGCATGGATCTCAATGAGAGAATATTTTGCTGAGCTAAATGGATAAAAGGAGCGTATTTCCATAATACGAAATAATTGTGCTAAAGGAGTGTATTTTCATAATATGAAATCTAAAGTGTTATCCCCTATTTTCTTAAAGAAACACTTACCCATTATACAAGCTCTTAAGTTGTAAAATATGTAGTAAATCAATAAAAAAAAATATTGTGAGTTTGTTCTTTAAATCCTTGAAAAGCCAAAGGAGTGCATTTTCATAATATGAAATAATTTTGCTAAAATAACGGGTGTGAGTCCACTAGTTGAACGTGAAATTAGAAAGTTAATGTAGATGATTTCTACTATTCCCAGAGTAGTTCCACCAATACCTGAAGTGTCCCCCGCAAGCCATTGTGTGTCAAGATTTGCATCACATAGCAGCGATGTAGAAATCCCTAAAAGATTCCAGACTCTGAATATGAAGTTGTATGATGGGTCTCCGAATCCTGAGGAACATGTCGTACACTACCGAGAGACGATGGAAATCATCTCCATCCCGATAGACCTCAAGGAAGCATGCTTATGCGAAGGATTCGGGTAAACAATTATTGGCCCGGCCTTGAAATGGCTCTTAAATTCCCTCCATACTCCATTACATCTTTTTCGCATGTTGATATTCTTTTTAATAACCAATTTTCTTGCAGCAAATCTTTCGAAAAACTTACTAGTGATCTCTACAGACTTTCACAAAATGCTAACGAATCTTTAAGAGATTATCATAACAGGTTTGACAGGGAAGCATTGAACATCCCCATTTAGAAGTAGCAACTGCTGTTGACGCTTTCAAAATGGTCTTGAAGAAGGACTCCCCAATTTACGAGGATCTCGTCATGACCCCGTGCAGGAAACCTGATGAAGTCAGAAACATGCCTTAAGATTCATAAGGCTGGAAGAAGATAAAATGATGCAAAAAAAAAAAAAAAAAAAAAACCTCCAGATACCTATGAGAATCCTAATAGGTTGTCTGAGACCTCTTCTCAAATATCACATAGACCAAGACCGTACAACAAACTAGACAACCACAGAGTCAATGCACAAGGAGGCGAAGAAGACGATGAAGAATATCCTAAAATTTCTGATTACTCTTTCTCTGTGGACACTACATGACTAATATTTGCCATATAGGATTTTGGAGACAAGGCAAGATGGCCAAAGAAGAACGAAAAGGCGAACACCTAGAAAGACCGATTTAAATGGTGCAAACATTTCATGAAGATTTTGGCCACAAAACACAGGATTGTATTGCACCGAGGAAATAAATAAGCTACCTGCTCAGCAAATAATACTTGAATGAAATATTGAAGGACATTGTTTATGTTTTATAAATATATAATTACACTGAAAAATATAAAATATATAAAATTTTGAAAACCAAATTGAATTGATGGTTAAACCAATTGAACCGGTTGATCTTTAACCCGATAACCACATTTAAAACATTAGTTCTGAGAATCTTACTTAAATAAATTTAACTCATCAATCATTTTATATATTACTTTTTATTGATATAATATCATTGTACATAGGTTGTACCCATATGTGCGGATCATAACCGACCCAACATGTGATTTCATTTCACCTTATCCTCTGCAATCCGCATGACAAAATTTTGCCCCTACGTTGTCAAAGTGATTCTGGCATTTAAAACATGTGATAAAAACCGTAAAATAAAATAAATTAAAGGCCTATATCTGATGAGAGTTTGCTTCCGTATCCTTTGAGTAATAGTAAAGGCCCACAACAAACTACCCTCATTTTCCGAATACCTCCACGAAAGTAATATTCCTTGTCAATTCATCCCAAATTTAAATAAATTTACTCAATAACCAATATCGTTCAACAACGTCATAAATGATGTAATTTCATTTTATGGTTCGATATCGACATCGATCTTTCCCACGTAATTCAGATTGTATGTTTTTTAATAAGTAAAAATATTATTTGAAAATGACAAAGGTTCGCAAGTCTATTGAATGGTCGGTATTCTTGAATTGACCCAAGTAGCAAATTGTTAGTATACATAGGTTTGAAGATGATAGTCAGGATTGTACACATGTTTGTTGATAAATATGCTCTTGTACAAGGCCAGAATTAGTCAATTAGATGCATACCCCAAAAAGTTCGTGTAGTGTAAAATATCGCCGTGGGATGCATGTCTCACTAAACTCTAAGGTGGCGTTTGGTTCGTTGGAATTCGAGGGAATTCGAGGAATTGGAATCCAATTCCTTCGAATTCCTGCGTTTGGTTCAAGCTTTGTGTGAAGGAATTGGATTCCAATTCCATTGAAATGGAGGGAATGAATTCCTTCAGTGAATGGAAGGATTTAATTCCCTTGGAAGAGGGAATGTGCAAGATTACCATTATACCCTTTTTGTTACCTCACAAATTGAAACCCTCTACCCTCACCCACCACCACCACCACCACCACCATGCACCGACCACCACCACCCACCACCACCGCCACCAACCACCGCCGTCGCCACCACCACCCACCGTCGCCGCCACCACCACCGCCACCCACCACCACCATCACCACCACCACCACTACCCACCGTCACCACCGCCATCTACCACCACCACCAACGTGACCAACCATCACCACCGCCACCACCAACCACCACCACCACACACCACTACCACCGCCACCACCATCACCACTGCCCACCACCGCTAATGCCTATTACCATCATCCATCACCACCACCACCTACCGCCACCACGAACCACCGTCACCCACCACCACCACCACCACTACCTACCACCACCAATGCCTGTTACCATCACCCACCACCACCACCTACCGCCATCACCCACCACCGTCACCCACCGCCACCGCCACCGCCACCACACACCACTACCACCGCCACCAGCACCACTACTCACCATCACCGCCATACACCGCCACCACCACCACCGTCACCAACCACCACCACCACCACTACTGCCCATTACCATCACCCACCACCACCACCCATCGTCACCCACCACCACCACCCACCGCTACCATCCACCACTAGCAATAAGTTATATAAAAAGTAAATATTATGCAAAAAACATTAAGGGCAAATTTGTCATTTACATGGATTCCAATTCCATTTCCTGAAAACCAAACAGAAAATGGAATTGGATTCAAATTCCATTTCCTGCCAACCAAACACAATATGGAATTGGATTCCAATTCCTGATAGATTCCAATTCCTTGACAGATTCCAATTCCTTCAAAAACTTTCTGCGAACCAAACGCCACCTAATACATTGATGTTAGAAAACATCGTTCGCCAATTGCTTACAGCTTTAAAAACAACTAATTAAGAAATTCTTGAAACTATTTGGATGCTTAAAACTAGAGTTATCTTTGTCGCCCAATAACTAAGCTTATTTTTCAAGATTTTTTAGAATGTTAGGTTTGAGAAGCTAAAAACTAATTTATAAGTTAGTTTTAAAAAAATTAATCAAACAAGCGATTTAACGAGCTAAGAGAGCTTTTAAGATTTCTTCCGAATATAACTTTAATTAATTATAAAAAAAATTATACGCACCCTTTTATAACATTTTAGTTTATCAGCTAACTTATTAATTAGCTTTCACCAAATTTTATTTTTTATTAGCTATTAGCTAACTTTTCATGTAGGATCAAGAAAATCATGAACCACAATCACATCCTCTAAGGCCTTCAGGTGTGCCCTCTCACCATAACTCACTTTTTGCCTGCCACCTCAGCATCCAGTCAGTATTTCTCTCTCTTCGCTTTACCCCCAGAAATGCTCACCTCTCACTACCTCTCACTTTTTAATTTAAAAACTAAATTTAAATTAAAATAAAACTAATTATTTCTAAATAAGATAATTCATTAAAATATAAAAATTAAATACGAAAATTACATTAAAAATAAAACCTAAAAATTTAAAACACACATTAAAATTAAAATTAAAAAAAACTACATATTTTAAAAAAAACTAGGATCGTCACTCCCATTCTTCCTCCTCGATATCGGGCACCGGCCCCGGCTCAACTCTAGCCCGATAGATATGCTCGACCAAATCCGCACGAAGGTTGTTATGGATTTCTTTGCTTTGGACCTCGTTTCTATTCTCTAGATATGTCGTCGATCCAATTGGTAGCGGCTCATATATTGGCAAAACTTCGTTCGGATCATAAGTACATATTGCTTTCCCCTCGTCTTCCAAAATCATATTATGTAATATGATGCATGCGTACATAAGGTCTCGTATTCTCCTCGGATCCCAAGCCCGTGACGGGTATTTGATCATGTGAAAGCGCTGTCGAAGAACTCCAAATGTTCGCTCCACATCCTTCCTAGCCGCTTCTTGTGCGACCTTGAACATTTTACGCTTTGGATCCATTGGAAGTGTGAATGACTTCACAAACACGACATAATCCCGATATATACCATCGGCTAGTTAATACACGTGTTTGTAGTACGCTCCGTTGACCTGAAACGGACAAAAAAGTGTAACGCCTCTATAAATGTCGTTAAAAATCGACGATTGGTCGAGCACGTTGAGGTCGTTGTTTGCACCCAAAACGCCAAAAAACGCATGCCAAATCCATAAATCGTGGGACGCCACTGCCTCGAGGATGATAGAAGGGTGCCGATGATCGCCTCATGTGAATTGGCCACGTCATGCATTGGGGCAAGCGGCCCACTCCCAATGCATACAGTCGACGCTCCCAAGCATGCCGGGAAAACCATGTTTACTTTCATGCGCGGCGTACAACGTTTGAATGTCGTTCGGCGTTGGTTTTCGCAAATAACGTTTGCCGTAAACATGGATGATAGTGGACGAGAACTCGTATACACTTTCACGAACCGTGCGCTCCGACATCTTCAAATACTCGTCCCATAAATCAAATGCGGTGCCGGTTGCAATTTGACGAATCGCAGCGGTACATTTTTGTTCCGCCGTGAAACCCCTTCTGTTCCTACCATCGTATTGCAATCGCAATATGGGATTGACTTCGCTCACATCACGAACTATACGCAAAAATAGTCCCTTGTTCATCCGAAACCGACGCCTAAACTGGTACGTCGAGTACAATTGGTGTTCCGCTAAATAGTCGCGGACAAGGAGATTGTGGGCAGCTTCACGATCTCTATTTATTGTTGCCCGTCTTGTTAAAAGACATTTATTTTGTGAACTTTCTGCGGCGTCGGCGGTTATTTGCGCAGCTTGTCGAAGCAATGATGCCGCTTGAACGGTAGCTTCAAGCAACCAACTTTCGTCTTCAGATGAAGACGACGAATCGAAGAGCACCTCGAATCTTGAATCCATTTTTTTTTTGTAGTATGTTGTGTATGTGTTGTGTATTTGTGAAATGAGTGAGATATGTAAATATATATAGGTAAAATAAAATTTTTTTAATTGAAACGGATATATAGCCGTTGAAAGTGGCAACGGTCACAAAAGGAGCGAGACGCCGCACGACGCCCACACGCCGCACGAGCCCAAAACTGCGACGACGCCGCATAGGGGGGGCGGTTTTCACCGCGAGCTCGCACCAGCTCGGGCTCCCCCTCGCACTGCACACCGGGAGGCCTAAGTTCTTATTTTACTTTTCCGCGTCTATTATGTAAGCCACATAAAACTCACATCCCCTTCTTAATACACTTTTATGCATTAATTGCCGAGATTAAACATCGCATATTTCTTCGCTTTTCCTTGTACATATACAACTTATTTCCTTTAGGTGCCTTCAACAACATGATCTTTTGACCATATAATATTTTTGCATTATTGGCCCCGAACCAATCCATTGCTATTACAACGTCGAAACCCTTGATATCCATCGACAATAGGTCAATCTTAAAGAGTATCCTGTTAATTTCCAACACACAATTTCTTATAAATGTGTCTCACAATAACAAGCTCCCCGTTGAAAATTTCTATAACATAGGCATCATCTAACGGTGCCAAGGTATATAAGTTTTCTTGCTAAAATCATACGACACAAACAAATAATTCACACCAGAGTCAAACAATATATGGTGAATTAAAGAATTGAGTGACACGATACCTGAAACTATGCATTGGTCTCCTTTGCTTAATCTTCAGTGAGTTGGAAGGCACGTCTAGTTAATTTAGTCGACCTGACTTTCTTGCTCACGGTTAACACCAACGTTTCATTCCACTTCTTTGAGCAGTTGAAACTGTAATTCCCCTTCTCATGGCACGAGTAACATTCCACCTCAGCAGCATCCTTCACCTTACAATTCGCAACTTTGTGTCCAACCGTCCCACATTTGAAACATCAGTTGGACCCCTTTTGCATTCCCCCTGGCCCACCCCTGGTAGTTACCAAATTTATTACAATGTCTCGTTTCCTTCTGTTTCGACTAAATAGAGGAAGATCCCCCCTTCTTGTTGGATCCCGAGCTCCACCATAATTTTCTCATCCCTCACAAATCTTGTCTTTCCACATGATGTCTTTTCCTAACATCCTCGGCATTACAAGTAGCGATGATGCCTCATCCAGAGTGGATTCATGTTGCACTTCCAATTCATATTCCCACGGCAAACCTTTAGCATATCGATTAATTCTCGAACGCTCGGTCTGATAAGAATTTACAACAAAAGGCAACATATCGGTGAGCTTTTAAGTATACTCATCTACCGACAATTCCCTTTTCTTTATGGTGATGAAATCTTCCTGAAGTTTCTCGATATACCGAAAGGGACAAAACTTTTCCTTCAACCTCTCGACAAACTCTTTCCAAGACCATCAATAAACGGTCTTCTTGCCCAATGTCTTGTATATTGTATCCCACTAGGAGAGGGCATCATCCTTTAGTAGTCAAGAAGCATAGGCCACCATATGTTTCTTCTTGCACTCGCTGCTCTCGAGAACCCGCTCGGTTTCCGAATCTACCATATTGTTACCTTTGGTTTAAAAGTTTCATGGTAGTCTCCTAGTCTAAAGGCCATAAAGGATTTAAACAAACATCCTTTATTTTATTTAGAATATGGCCCACTATCGACGTGATGGGTCGAATCTTCAGTACGATAAAAGCTACCAGAAGATTTGGTTCCCGAATGGTTTCAGGATTGATTCTCTATGCGTTCATCGATAGCCTTATGTATTTCTTCCTTTAGAAGCTTTGAAATAGCTTCCATAGTAATAGGTTATGGAGCTCCACCATCCCCATTGTTGCCTTCGTTATCACCACGAGGTAAACAACTTCGTTGTGAAAGCGCCTGACAACGCCTAGTGATATCAAGTATTTTAGGCGTTGTTGAGCCCTGTTCTTGGTAAAATTATATCAAATATGCATGGGTATTCTCACTTTTCGTGTCAGGCCTTGTCTGAAGAAAAAGAACAGAAACAGGGACTAAAAGTGTACAAAAGGAAAAAGTATGGAAAGAATGAAAAATCAAGAGAAGACGTACGCGCGCCGCGGATTCATCTTCTGCGCGACGCGGGCGTAAGGCGGTGGAACACATTTGAATGACGAAAAAACGGGGAACGGATAAGTACGCGCGCCGCGGATTTCACTTATGCGCGGCGCGGTCACGGGAAATTTGCAACTATAAATAGAGGCATTTCCAGCCGAAAACCCTAGCAAAGACCGGGGGTAAACATCGACCTAGAAGCTCTTTGACTCGAGGATTCCATTTCAGAAGCCATCATTTGGTATTTTCATGTTTTAGATTTTATTTCATTTTAGTTAAACATTTGTAAGCTTTGAGTTGAATCTTTGGGTGTGATAACCATTGATCTTCAGCTTAGGGTTCTGTTTTTAGTAGTGTTTGGTCACTGATTTGATGTTGGATATTGGTTTGAGTGAATGAAATCATTCGGTTACATTAAATATTGATTTTTCGGTATTTCGGATGTTAGTTTGTGTTTTGGTTGTTAGTTTGTGTGTGGATTTTGTTTGTGACTTGGTTGGGACTGTTTCCCTTTGCTGAAAACAGTAGCTAACTTGGTTAGGTTAGGCATTAAACCTTGGCTATTAACTGTCTCATAGAACTTTTGGTTATTAGCTAGTTTATGCTACGCTTGGTTTTGCTAGTTTGGATGCCTTCAATTGCTTCTGATTCAGAGATGTACTTCTGAGTTCAGAAAGTAACTAGGTCATTTGGACATAGCTAAGCTTGGCTTGGGTGTTTGAATATTGTTTCAAGGTAAAAAGATAGAAATTAGTTCCTCCGACTATAGCTGTGACACTATTAGTTGGTAATCTCTCATCTAGGCTAACCACGTAGCTCTTGTGGATCGACCCTGACTCCACTATACTAGTGAATGTTAGGTTATTTCTTATTTTTGACCGCATGACGACCTCTGCGTGCATGTCAAATTTTGGCGCCGTTGCCGGGGAGCTGTGAGCTTAGAATAGGTGAGTTGTAGGACTTAGTTTCTGATTTTTGATGTTTGATTTTAGTTTGCTGAATTTTGGTATGTGTACATCCTTATAATGGGTGATTACATGTACTCGGATCAATATTATGAAGATTATGAAAATCCGGCCGACACCTATTACGAGGATGGTTGCTACAATGGATCATTCGATGACAATGGATGGCGGACCGAGGAGTCATCTCAGCTTGAGAATTCTGTAACTTGGGCCCAACTTTGGGTATTGTTGAAAAATATATTTTTGTATGTGACAATCACTGAAATAAGATGAACTGTTATTATCTAACAAATATTATCAGTTTATTACAGGTTGCGTGAATTCAAGATCAAAAACAAGAATAAATCAAGACCCGAGAAACCTTGAGAAATAATCCAAACCTGAGGAAGTAACGCTTCAAACCAAAGAGCAAAATACAAAATATCACACTGCTACAGCAATCACGACGCGACAGACCTCCTGGTCGCGACGTGAAGAGAAGAACAAAGACAGAAGACCAAATTGCTACAGCGCTCGCGACGCGACAGCAAGGGTGGTCGCGACGCGAAGCTCCATCGCGAAGCCCCTCCAACGCGACTCCACCAACTTTCTAATCGCGAGACTACCAACCCAACGCACTATCCTTCGCGACGCGACCAAAAGGAAACGCGACCAAAAGTAAACGCGACGAAAAGCTCGACATACCAGCGAAGACGCACTGACCCGACAAAAAGCGCACCGACCACCAGCGAAGCCCCTTCGCGACGCGACGGACCATATGGTCGCGACGCGAACACTGTAGTTCAGCACTATAAATAAGATGCAAACCTCTTGCCATTCTTGTGTAGAAAATAAAACCTTACACCACATACTCATATACTCTCCAAGTAACCTCTACCCAACACCATACAAAACCTCTACCCGACACCAAACAAAACCTCTACCCAACACCATACAAAACCTCTACCCGACACCGAACAAAACCTCTACCCAACACCATACAAAACCTCTACCCGACACCGAACAAAACCTCTACCCAACACCAAACAAAACCTTTACCCGACACCAAACTTTAAACCTTTAAACAATCTCAACCCGAATACCAAACTACAAAACCTACACATCCTCTACCAAATACATACACCACGAAAACTAAACCACAAAAACCTCGTGCATCTCAATTAAACCGACACCAAAAAAAAAAACCCATTTCACCAAACACCAAAAACTACCAAACCTCATCCTACCGAAAAGAACAAGAATCGACGCTTCAAAGAAAACACCATCTTCCTCAGCTATCGATAAGTTCTTTTGAAATTATTTGTATCATTATTGATTTATTTAAACTGTTATAAATCAACTGTACCAAATATCCAATACATCCGAATTGAACCTTGACAATGAAAACATATATGGACTGTATTTAACCGAGACATCTAACTTCTAACTTCTAACTTCTAACCTTTTTATTTATTGTAAAAACACTTTATCGTTGATAATGGCGTTTATTACATCTAACCTCTAACTTCTAACATTTACTTTATTTACCGCTTTCTGTATATTTAAATACTGTCTAGCTTAGATTTACCGTTTTTATTTTATTCCGCAACTCTTATTCATTCCGCATATTATAGATAAAATACATATCTGTCACACAGTAATCGGCTTAAAAACCTTTATTCGTGGAGATCGATCATCGTATATTTTCAACAATTGGTATCAGAGCTTGTGTGATTTACTTTGAAATTTTTGTCGAGAACTTTTGTGTAGCGTTTTTATAAACCACCAATAAGTTTTCTTTAAAAATTTCATCTTAATATCACTTGTTCAAAAAAAAAAAAATAATAAAAAAAAATAAAAAAAATTTAAAATCTTAAAATTTTCAAAAAAAAAAACACAACCCAAAAATGTCTTCCACAACTTACTCAAGAGCTCCATATGTCATCGATCAGGTATGGTCTATGATCTCAGAAATCGGTCTTTCAAAAACACCATTTGAGTCCCACATGAGTAAGATTGAGAACAGTTTGAAAGCTGATCTCAAACTATATCATGACACAATAGTCAAATCTGATATCTGCAAATCTGAATTACAAACTTTGCAACTCAGATTTGGAGAATCAACAAGGACTAGAGACAAACTTGAAAGAGACGTCGAACGAAAAACAGAAGAATATAATCACGTCTTAGATCAATTAAATGAAGCTCTAAAACAAAAAAAGGACTTGGAAATAAAAAATCAATCTGTTTTTCCATCTGAAATAAAAGATGCCTTAGAAATAGAAGTCCTTCAGTTAAAACTAAAAACTCAAGATTTAACTGACATAAACTCTAGTTTGATTCTGAAATTAGATGATTTTTCAAAACAAATCAAACTTCTTGAATCCGAGAATCAAAGATTTCAAGGAAAACTGGATTCTATCAATCTTGCTAGAAAGCTAAGTGATGATATTTTCATCAAAGCAACATCCTTAGGATCTGGCAAAATCGATACGAATTACAGACCTGGATTAGGAAGAGAATCCTTCGAAATCGAACAAGCCAAACAAGAAACCAGGACAAACAGTGAAAACTCTGAATCAACTCTAACAGATCCATCCACATCTGTTAATGAGGAAAATTCTGACGACGAAGCAGTTATCAACTGTAATCCAGATGATACTGATTTCACTGTTTCCAAAAGATCTTTCACTAATAGGTCTTCAACCCACCAAACCCAAAAGAAACCATTGAAACCAGCCTTCTTGCCACAAAAACAAACCTTTAATCAAAAACAAAAACCGTTTCAAAAACCAATTCAAAATCGCTTTCAAGAGATAAACTTCAATCTCTCAGGGAACTTTCAGAAACCATCATTTCACAAAACTCCATTCCATCATCATAATGTTTTCCAAAATCATCAAAATCCCAGATACAAAGAAAGGTTATCAAACAGATCTTCACATATAAGATACCTTTCACAAAATCAAAGACCATTTCAAATGACAGGTTTTCAAAAACAAATCTTAAATTGGGAAAATCTGATAAGTCAAATCAAGCCTCAACCACTTCGTCCAAATAACAGAAACCATAATGATTTCAAATCACCGAAAACCATTAACAAATCAGGACCCACCATGGTTTGGGTACCTAAACTTTCTGTCTAATTGCAGGTACTTTGTGCTGGAGAGCCCAAGGATGATACATGGTATATCGATAGTGGTCGTTCCAAGCATATGACAACAAACCATAGCCTTCTACAAGACTTCAAACCCACACTACCTCTGATGCAGAAACTTCACAATCAAACCAAAATGATGCGGATCCAGTCGAGGGGGAACCACCAAAACCAGAACCCTCCTAAAACACCCCAATCCACCTGTCCAAATGATCCCAATGCATCATTTATGGGAGAACCACCAAAACCAAATTCCTCTCTAAAACAATCCCAATCTACCTATCCAAAATGATCCCAGTGCATCATTTATGGGAGAACTCTCGTTACCCCATTCTCACCCCCAAACCGAAATTTACCAAAAACATTCAAATAACCAAATTTTTCAAAAACATCCACAAAATCAAAAATCACAAAAAAAAAAAAATTGAATAAAGTTTTATCCTTTTAAAAGTTTTTATAAAACCATGTGATTAATATCTTCTTGACTAAATTTTCAGATACTTATGCTCGATGAATGTTCTCAGTCATATTGATTCTTAAATTAAAGAGAAGGTTCAAATTTCAAACATTTGTGTTATGTACATTCTCCTATTCCCTTTGAATTTATTTCAATTATAACGATTTTATCTATTAAGGGACATAAGATCAGGAGATTCAGATGAAAACCAAACCCATGTGAGAACTTGTGCCTCGTCTTTAACTGCTAAGTGAAATTCATTTCTGTGAGCAAAGGTGTTTTCATTATGACTTATAGGATTTATACTCTTATACCATGATGCTAGTCTCATTTTTGCTTAGATATCAAAATGACCAGGGACGATACATTCATTTTCTTATATATTAGACAAACTGTCTATTATATCACCTATCCGTATCCTCAATCAAACCACTTCAAAGAAAATCTTCATCATCTGGCATAACAAATCTGACAAATGAAGAAACGACAAAGTCACATCCAACAAATACTGTCAACAAATCACATTTGGTAACCACATCAGATATCTTTTACACAATGTGTATTCGCACAAATCAAGAAAAGATAAAAACAAAGGTGAACACTTCACCAAAGAAAGAAAAAGAAGATTTACAACAACAATCCATCAAGACAGACATCTCTCAAAACTTTCCAAACAAACATTTTTCAAAAACCGATGATTTACCGGGATACTGTAGCCTTCATAATTGAATATTCTTAGTTGCAAACTGCACTATGAATATTTCTAAACCCCTCTACATGTATTTCCCGACGGAGAGAGAGTGAACATCAATGGCATGAATGAAGAAACCCTCTGAGTAATGCCGAAACCAGTCTTATGTGATTGATTATCTAATATGAAGACCAAGTGACTAAAGTATATAGGTATAAATCCACATTAAGCATAAGTAAACACCTTCAAACTGAGAGATATCACTCATCTTTAGTGATTATACACCCGTTCTGCACCCAGAACAAACAAACACCTCAGTCAAGTGTGAGCTATACCTATGAGAAGTTCATCTGAATCGACCTATTAAGATCACTTGTCGTCTTTATAAATGTTATAAAATCTTAAGGAATATTATGAAAGTACATATACAAAAACCTTTTGATAATTGAACATGAAACCTTGATTCAGAAACAAATATTCTTGACAAACATTTTTCAAAACATAAGTAAAATCTAGTCACACTTTTTCAAAACAAGTGATATGGTTTTATAAATGTTTTATCCAAAAATTCAAGAATTTGCAACCTTACCTTTTAATCTGTTCTTATTTCAGTAATGATCACATAGGGGGAAATTGTTGAAAAATATATTTTTGTATGTGACAATCACTGAAATAAGATGAACTGTTATTATCTAACAAATATTATAAGTTTATTACAGGTTGCGTGAATTCAAGATCAAAAACAAGAATAAATCAAGACCCGAGAAACCTTGAGAAATAATCCAAACCTGAGGAAGTAACGCTTCAAACCAAAGAGCAAAATACAAAATATCACACTGCTACAGCAATCACGACGCGACAGACCTCCTGGTCGCGACGTGAAGAGAAGAACAAAGACAGAAGACCAAATTGCTACAGCGCTCGCGACGCGACAGCAAGGGTGGTCGCGACGCGAAGCTCCATCGCGAAGCCCCTCCAACGTGACTCCACCAACTTTCTAATCGCGAGGCTACCAACCCAACGCACTATCCTTCGCGACGCGACCAAAAGGAAACGCGACCAAAAGTAAACGCGACGAAAAGCTCGACATACCAGCGAAGACGCACTGACCCGACAAAAAGCGCACCGACCACCAGCGAAGCCCCTTCGCGACGCGACGGACCATATGGTCGCGACGCGAACACTGTAGTTCAGCACTATAAATAAGATGCAAACCTCTTGCCATTCTTGTGTAGAAAATAAAACCTTACACCACATACTCATATACTCTCCAAGTAACCTCTACCCAACACCATACAAAACCTCTACCCGACACCAAACAAAACCTCTACCCAACACCATACAAAACCTCTACCCGACACCGAACAAAACCTCTACCCAACACCATACAAAACCTCTACCCGACACCGAACAAAACCTCTACCCAACACCAAACAAAACCTTTACCCGACACCAAACTTTAAACCTTTAAACAATCTCAACCCGAATACCAAACTACAAAACCTACACATCCTCTACCAAATACATACACCACGAAAACTAAACCACAAAAACCTCGTGCATCTCAATTAAACCGACACCAAAAAAAAAAAACCCATTTCACCAAACACCAAAAACTACCAAACCTCATCCTACCGAAAAGAACAAGAATCGACGCTTCAAAGAAAACACCATCTTCCTCAGCTATCGATAAGTTCTTTTGAAATTATTTGTATCATTATTGATTTATTTAAACTGTTATAAATCAACTGTACCAAATATCCAATACATCCGAATTGAACCTTGACAATGAAAACATATATGGACTGTATTTAACCGAGACATCTAACTTCTAACTTCTAACTTCTAACCTTTTTATTTATTGTAAAAACACTTTATCGTTGATAATGGCGTTTATTACATCTAACCTCTAACTTCTAACATTTACTTTATTTACCGCTTTCTGTATATTTAAATACTGTCTAGCTTAGATTTACCGTTTTTATTTTATTCCGCAACTCTTATTCATTCCGCATATTATAGATAAAATACATATCTGTCACACAGTAATCGGCTTAAAAACCTTTATTCGTGGAGATCGATCATCGTATATTTTCAACAATTGGTATCAGAGCTTGTGTGATTTACTTTGAAATTTTTGTCGAGAACTTTTGTGTAGCGTTTTTATAAACCACCAATAAGTTTTCTTTAAAAATTTCATCTTAATATCACTTGTTCAAAAAAAAAAAATAATAAAAAAAAATAAAAAAAATTTAAAATCTTAAAATTTTCAAAAAAAAAAAACACAACCCAAAAATGTCTTCCACAACTTACTCAAGAGCTCCATATGTCATCGATCAGGTATGGTCTATGATCTCAGAAATCGGTCTTTCAAAAACACCATTTGAGTCCCACATGAGTAAGATTGAGAACAGTTTGAAAGCTGATCTCAAACTATATCATGACACAATAGTCAAATCTGATATCTGCAAATCTGAATTACAAACTTTGCAACTCAGATTTGGAGAATCAACAAGGACTAGAGACAAACTTGAAAGAGACGTCGAACGAAAAACAGAAGAATATAATCACGTCTTAGATCAATTAAATGAAGCTCTAAAACAAAAAAAGGACTTGGAAATAAAAAATCAATCTGTTTTTCCATCTGAAATAAAAGATGCCTTAGAAATAGAAGTCCTTCAGTTAAAACTAAAAACTCAAGATTTAACTGACATAAACTCTAGTTTGATTCTGAAATTAGATGATTTTTCAAAACAAATCAAACTTCTTGAATCCGAGAATCAAAGATTTCAAGGAAAACTGGATTCTATCAATCTTGCTAGAAAGCTAAGTGATGATATTTTCATCAAAGCAACATCCTTAGGATCTGGCAAAATCGATACGAATTACAGACCTGGATTAGGAAGAGAATCCTTCGAAATCGAACAAGCCAAACAAGAAACCAGGACAAACAGTGAAAACTCTGAATCAACTCTAACAGATCCATCCACATCTGTTAATGAGGAAAATTCTGACGACGAAGCAGTTATCAACTGTAATCCAGATGATACTGATTTCACTGTTTCCAAAAGATCTTTCACTAATAGGTCTTCAACCCACCAAACCCAAAAGAAACCATTGAAACCAGCCTTCTTGCCACAAAAACAAACCTTTAATCAAAAACAAAAACCGTTTCAAAAACCAATTCAAAATCGCTTTCAAGAGATAAACTTCAATCTCTCAGGGAACTTTCAGAAACCATCATTTCACAAAACTCCATTCCATCATCATAATGTTTTCCAAAATCATCAAAATCCCAGATACAAAGAAAGGTTATCAAACAGATCTTCACATATAAGATACCTTTCACAAAATCAAAGACCATTTCAAATGACAGGTTTTCAAAAACAAATCTTAAATTGGGAAAATCTGATAAGTCAAATCAAGCCTCAACCACTTCGTCCAAATAACAGAAACCATAATGATTTCAAATCACCGAAAACCATTAACAAATCAGGACCCACCATGGTTTGGGTACCTAAACTTTCTGTCTAATTGCAGGTACTTTGTGCTGGAGAGCCCAAGGATGATACATGGTATATCGATAGTGGTCGTTCCAAGCATATGACAACAAACCATAGCCTTCTACAAGACTTCAAACCCACACTACCTCTGATGCAGAAACTTCACAATCAAACCAAAATGATGCGGATCCAGTCGAGGGGGAACCACCAAAACCAGAACCCTCCTAAAACACCCCAATCCACCTGTCCAAATGATCCCAATGCATCATTTATGGGAGAACCACCAAAACCAAATTCCTCTCTAAAACAATCCCAATCTACCTATCCAAAATGATCCCAGTGCATCATTTATGGGAGAACTCTCGTTACCCCATTCTCACCCCCAAACCGAAATTTACCAAAAACATTCAAATAACCAAATTTTTCAAAAACATCCACAAAATCAAAAATCACAAAAAAAAAAAAATTGAATAAAGTTTTATCCTTTTAAAAGTTTTTATAAAACCATGTGATTAATATCTTCTTGACTAAATTTTCAGATACTTATGCTCGATGAATGTTCTCAGTCATATTGATTCTTAAATTAAAGAGAAGGTTCAAATTTCAAACATTTGTGTTATGTACATTCTCCTATTCCCTTTGAATTTATTTCAATTATAACGATTTTATCTATTAAGGGACATAAGATCAGGAGATTCAGATGAAAACCAAACCCATGTGAGAACTTGTGCCTCGTCTTTAACTGCTAAGTGAAATTCATTTCTGTGAGCAAAGGTGTTTTCATTATGACTTATAGGATTTATACTCTTATACCATGATGCTAGTCTCATTTTTGCTTAGATATCAAAATGACCAGGGACGATACATTCATTTTCTTATATATTAGACAAACTGTCTATTATATCACCTATCCGTATCCTCAATCAAACCACTTCAAAGAAAATCTTCATCATCTGGCATAACAAATCTGACAAATGAAGAAACGACAAAGTCACATCCAACAAATACTGTCAACAAATCACATTTGGTAACCACATCAGATATCTTTTACACAATGTGTATTCGCACAAATCAAGAAAAGATAAAAACAAAGGTGAACACTTCACCAAAGAAAGAAAAAGAAGATTTACAACAACAATCCATCAAGACAGACATCTCTCAAAACTTTCCAAACAAACATTTTTCAAAAACCGATGATTTACCGGGATACTGTAGCCTTCATAATTGAATATTCTTAGTTGCAAACTGCACTATGAATATTTCTAAACCCCTCTACATGTATTTCCCGACGGAGAGAGAGTGAACATCAATGGCATGAATGAAGAAACCCTCTGAGTAATGCCGAAACCAGTCTTATGTGATTGATTATCTAATATGAAGACCAAGTGACTAAAGTATATAGGTATAAATCCACATTAAGCATAAGTAAACACCTTCAAACTGAGAGATATCACTCATCTTTAGTGATTATACACCCGTTCTGCACCCAGAACAAACAAACACCTCAGTCAAGTGTGAGCTATACCTATGAGAAGTTCATCTGAATCGACCTATTAAGATCACTTGTCGTCTTTATAAATGTTATAAAATCTTAAGGAATATTATGAAAGTACATATACAAAAACCTTTTGATAATTGAACATGAAACCTTGATTCAGAAACAAATATTCTTGACAAACATTTTTCAAAACATAAGTAAAATCTAGTCACACTTTTTCAAAACAAGTGATATGGTTTTATAAATGTTTTATCCAAAAATTCAAGAATTTGCAACCTTACCTTTTAATCTGTTCTTATTTCAGTAATGATCACATAGGGGGAAATTGTTGAAAAATATATTTTTGTATGTGACAATCACTGAAATAAGATGAACTGTTATTATCTAACAAATATTATAAGTTTATTACAGGTTGCGTGAATTCAAGATCAAAAACAAGAATAAATCAAGACCCGAGAAACCTTGAGAAATAATCCAAACCTGAGGAAGTAACGCTTCAAACCAAAGAGCAAAATACAAAATATCACACTGCTACAGCAATCACGACGCGACAGACCTCCTGGTCGCGACGTGAAGAGAAGAACAAAGACAGAAGACCAAATTGCTACAGCGCTCGCGACGCGACAGCAAGGGTGGTCGCGACGCGAAGCTCCATCGCGAAGCCCCTCCAACGCGACTCCACCAACTTTCTAATCGCGAGGCTACCAACCCAACGCACTATCCTTCGCGACGCGACCAAAAGGAAACGCGACCAAAAGTAAACGCGACGAAGAGCTCGACATACCAGCGAAGACGCACTGACCCGACAAAAAGCGCACCGACCACCAGCGAAGCCCCTTCGCGACGCGACGGACCATATGGTCGCGACGCGAACACTGTAGTTCAGCACTATAAATAAGATGCAAACCTCTTGCCATTCTTGTGTAGAAAATAAAACCTTACACCACATACTCATATACTCTCCAAGTAACCTCTACCCAACACCATACAAAACCTCTACCCGACACCAAACAAAACCTCTACCCAACACCATACAAAACCTCTACCCGACACCGAACAAAACCTCTACCCAACACCATACAAAACCTCTACCCGACACCGAACAAAACCTCTACCCAACACCAAACAAAACCTTTACCCGACACCAAACTTTAAACCTTTAAACAATCTCAACCCGAATACCAAACTACAAAACCTACACATCCTCTACCAAATACATACACCACGAAAACTAAACCACAAAAACCTCGTGCATCTCAATTAAACCGACACCAAAAAAAAAAAACCCATTTCACCAAACACCAAAAACTACCAAACCTCATCCTACCGAAAAGAACAAGAATCGACGCTTCAAAGAAAACACCATCTTCCTCAGCTATCGATAAGTTCTTTTGAAATTATTTGTATCATTATTGATTTATTTAAACTGTTATAAATCAACTGTACCAAATATCCAATACATCCGAATTGAACCTTGACAATGAAAACATATATGGACTGTATTTAACCGAGACATCTAACTTCTAACTTCTAACTTCTAACCTTTTTATTTATTGTAAAAACACTTTATCGTTGATAATGGCGTTTATTACATCTAACCTCTAACTTCTAACATTTACTTTATTTACCGCTTTCTGTATATTTAAATACTGTCTAGCTTAGATTTACCGTTTTTATTTTATTCCGCAACTCTTATTCATTCCGCATATTATAGATAAAATACATATCTGTCACACAGTAATCGGCTTAAAAACCTTTATTCGTGGAGATCGATCATCGTATATTTTCAACAATTGGTATCAGAGCTTGTGTGATTTACTTTGAAATTTTTGTCGAGAACTTTTGTGTAGCGTTTTTATAAACCACCAATAAGTTTTCTTTAAAAATTTCATCTTAATATCACTTGTTCAAAAAAAAAAAAATAATAAAAAAAAATAAAAAAAATTTAAAATCTTAAAATTTTCAAAAAAAAAAAACACAACCCAAAAATGTCTTCCACAACTTACTCAAGAGCTCCATATGTCATCGATCAGGTATGGTCTATGATCTCAGAAATCGGTCTTTCAAAAACACCATTTGAGTCCCACATGAGTAAGATTGAGAACAGTTTGAAAGCTGATCTCAAACTATATCATGACACAATAGTCAAATCTGATATCTGCAAATCTGAATTACAAACTTTGCAACTCAGATTTGGAGAATCAACAAGGACTAGAGACAAACTTGAAAGAGACGTCGAACGAAAAACAGAAGAATATAATCACGTCTTAGATCAATTAAATGAAGCTCTAAAACAAAAAAAGGACTTGGAAATAAAAAATCAATCTGTTTTTCCATCTGAAATAAAAGATGCCTTAGAAATAGAAGTCCTTCAGTTAAAACTAAAAACTCAAGATTTAACTGACATAAACTCTAGTTTGATTCTGAAATTAGATGATTTTTCAAAACAAATCAAACTTCTTGAATCCGAGAATCAAAGATTTCAAGGAAAACTGGATTCTATCAATCTTGCTAGAAAGCTAAGTGATGATATTTTCATCAAAGCAACATCCTTAGGATCTGGCAAAATCGATACGAATTACAGACCTGGATTAGGAAGAGAATCCTTCGAAATCGAACAAGCCAAACAAGAAACCAGGACAAACAGTGAAAACTCTGAATCAACTCTAACAGATCCATCCACATCTGTTAATGAGGAAAATTCTGACGACGAAGCAGTTATCAACTGTAATCCAGATGATACTGATTTCACTGTTTCCAAAAGATCTTTCACTAATAGGTCTTCAACCCACCAAACCCAAAAGAAACCATTGAAACCAGCCTTCTTGCCACAAAAACAAACCTTTAATCAAAAACAAAAACCGTTTCAAAAACCAATTCAAAATCGCTTTCAAGAGATAAACTTCAATCTCTCAGGGAACTTTCAGAAACCATCATTTCACAAAACTCCATTCCATCATCATAATGTTTTCCAAAATCATCAAAATCCCAGATACAAAGAAAGGTTATCAAACAGATCTTCACATATAAGATACCTTTCACAAAATCAAAGACCATTTCAAATGACAGGTTTTCAAAAACAAATCTTAAATTGGGAAAATCTGATAAGTCAAATCAAGCCTCAACCACTTCGTCCAAATAACAGAAACCATAATGATTTCAAATCACCGAAAACCATTAACAAATCAGGACCCACCATGGTTTGGGTACCTAAACTTTCTGTCTAATTGCAGGTACTTTGTGCTGGAGAGCCCAAGGATGATACATGGTATATCGATAGTGGTCGTTCCAAGCATATGACAACAAACCATAGCCTTCTACAAGACTTCAAACCCACACTACCTCTGATGCAGAAACTTCACAATCAAACCAAAATGATGCGGATCCAGTCGAGGGGGAACCACCAAAACCAGAACCCTCCTAAAACACCCCAATCCACCTGTCCAAATGATCCCAATGCATCATTTATGGGAGAACCACCAAAACCAAATTCCTCTCTAAAACAATCCCAATCTACCTATCCAAAATGATCCCAGTGCATCATTTATGGGAGAACTCTCGTTACCCCATTCTCACCCCCAAACCGAAATTTACCAAAAACATTCAAATAACCAAATTTTTCAAAAACATCCACAAAATCAAAAATCACAAAAAAAAAAAAAATTGAATAAAGTTTTATCCTTTTAAAAGTTTTTATAAAACCATGTGATTAATATCTTCTTGACTAAATTTTCAGATACTTATGCTCGATGAATGTTCTCAGTCATATTGATTCTTAAATTAAAGAGAAGGTTCAAATTTCAAACATTTGTGTTATGTACATTCTCCTATTCCCTTTGAATTTATTTCAATTATAACGATTTTATCTATTAAGGGACATAAGATCAGGAGATTCAGATGAAAACCAAACCCATGTGAGAACTTGTGCCTCGTCTTTAACTGCTAAGTGAAATTCATTTCTGTGAGCAAAGGTGTTTTCATTATGACTTATAGGATTTATACTCTTATACCATGATGCTAGTCTCATTTTTGCTTAGATATCAAAATGACCAGGGACGATACATTCATTTTCTTATATATTAGACAAACTGTCTATTATATCACCTATCCGTATCCTCAATCAAACCACTTCAAAGAAAATCTTCATCATCTGGCATAACAAATCTGACAAATGAAGAAACGACAAAGTCACATCCAACAAATACTGTCAACAAATCACATTTGGTAACCACATCAGATATCTTTTACACAATGTGTATTCGCACAAATCAAGAAAAGATAAAAACAAAGGTGAACACTTCACCAAAGAAAGAAAAAGAAGATTTACAACAACAATCCATCAAGACAGACATCTCTCAAAACTTTCCAAACAAACATTTTTCAAAAACCGATGATTTACCGGGATACTGTAGCCTTCATAATTGAATATTCTTAGTTGCAAACTGCACTATGAATATTTCTAAACCCCTCTACATGTATTTCCCGACGGAGAGAGAGTGAACATCAATGGCATGAATGAAGAAACCCTCTGAGTAATGCCGAAACCAGTCTTATGTGATTGATTATCTAATATGAAGACCAAGTGACTAAAGTATATAGGTATAAATCCACATTAAGCATAAGTAAACACCTTCAAACTGAGAGATATCACTCATCTTTAGTGATTATACACCCGTTCTGCACCCAGAACAAACAAACACCTCAGTCAAGTGTGAGCTATACCTATGAGAAGTTCATCTGAATCGACCTATTAAGATCACTTGTCGTCTTTATAAATGTTATAAAATCTTAAGGAATATTATGAAAGTACATATACAAAAACCTTTTGATAATTGAACATGAAACCTTGATTCAGAAACAAATATTCTTGACAAACATTTTTCAAAACATAAGTAAAATCTAGTCACACTTTTTCAAAACAAGTGATATGGTTTTATAAATGTTTTATCCAAAAATTCAAGAATTTGCAACCTTACCTTTTAATCTGTTCTTATTTCAGTAATGATCACATAGGGGGAAATTGTTGAAAAATATATTTTTGTATGTGACAATCACTGAAATAAGATGAACTGTTATTATCTAACAAATATTATAAGTTTATTACAGGTTGCGTGAATTCAAGATCAAAAACAAGAATAAATCAAGACCCGAGAAACCTTGAGAAATAATCCAAACCTGAGGAAGTAACGCTTCAAACCAAAGAGCAAAATACAAAATATCACACTGCTACAGCAATCACGACGCGACAGACCTCCTGGTCGCGACGTGAAGAGAAGAACAAAGACAGAAGACCAAATTGCTACAGCGCTCGCGACGCGACAGCAAGGGTGGTCGCGACGCGAAGCTCCATCGCGAAGCCCCTCCAACGCGACTCCACCAACTTTCTAATCGCGAGGCTACCAACCCAACGCACTATCCTTCGCGACGCGACCAAAAGGAAACGCGACCAAAAGTAAACGCGACGAAAAGCTCGACATACCAGCGAAGACGCACTGACCCGACAAAAAGCGCACCGACCACCAGCGAAGCCCCTTCGCGACGCGACGGACCATATGGTCGCGACGCGAACACTGTAGTTCAGCACTATAAATAAGATGCAAACCTCTTGCCATTCTTGTGTAGAAAATAAAACCTTACACCACATACTCATATACTCTCCAAGTAACCTCTACCCAACACCATACAAAACCTCTACCCGACACCAAACAAAACCTCTACCCAACACCATACAAAACCTCTACCCGACACTGAACAAAACCTCTACCCAACACCATACAAAACCTCTACCCGACACCGAACAAAACCTCTACCCAACACCAAACAAAACCTTTACCCGACACCAAACTTTAAACCTCTAAACAATCTCAACCCGAATACCAAACTACAAAACCTACACATCCTCTACCAAATACATACACCACGAAAACTAAACCACAAAAACCCCGTGCATCTCAATTAAACCGACACCAAAAAAAAAACCCATTTCACCAAACACCAAAAACTACCAAACCTCATCCTACCGAAAAGAACAAGAATCGACGCTTCAAAGAAAACACCATCTTCCTCAGCTTCGATAAGTTCTTTTGAAATTATTTGTGTCATTATTGATTTATTTAAACTGTTATAAATCAACTGTACCAAATATCCAATACATCCGAATTGAACCTTGACAATGAAAACATATATGGACTGTATTTAACCGAGACATCTAACTTCTAACTTCTAACTTCTAACCTTTTTATTTATTGTAAAAACACTTTATCGTTGATAATGGCGTTTATTACATCTAACCTCTAACTTCTAATATTTACTTTATTTACCGCTTTCTGTATATTTAAATACTGTCTAGCTTAGATTTACCGTTTTTATTTTATTCCGCAACTCTTATTCATTCCGCATATTATAGATAAAATACATATCTGTCACACAGTAATCGGCTTAAAAACCTTTATTCGTGGAGATCGATCATCGTATATTTTCAACAGGTATTGATGTATAACAACTACCATGAGCAGAAGGACCAGGTTGAAGCTCTTGAAAAAGTGCAAGCTTCTTTAGATAGGTTAGAGGAAAGTTGGAAATGTTCACCACCTTCGCCAGAACCGGAGGTGAGTGATTTTTATACCAATGATAATGTGTGTGAACTTGCATCACCTGAATATGTGATGGAAGGGCATACACCTTGGGAAAGTCAAGAGACCACTGAGATGGTCGAAACGGTTGTTGAGGAAGAGGTTGTAGGTGACAATGCTACTTCTGACTCAGCAACCTGTGAAGTTTTTGATGTTTTTGAAAGTATTGATAATGTTGATCTGGTGTTGGGTGAATCCATACCATCACCAGAAAATTTGGTTGATGAGGATGTTGTGGAGGGGACTGTAAGTGACAGTACAGATTCCAACCCAACAATTCCCGAATTTTTTGAAGTTGTCGATATTTTTGGGGAAGGGGGTGTAGATGACAATACTACCCCTGACCCTGTAATTTTTGAAAATTTTGAGAAAATTGAAGGAAAGGATCTGATGATGGGTGACTTTGTACCATCATCAGATCAAACAAGTCGTTCACTCTTGGTTCCGATCCACCTGTTGGACGATGATCAAGAAGTTGATGTTGACGAATTGAAATTTGAAAACAATAATAAACATGATTTTATCACCACTCATGATCCATTCATGAATGGAAGATTAGATGTAATTAATACCATCGATGAGGACATATGGAAGCATCCTGATATGTTGCCTTCCGATCCCATTCGATTGGAAAATTTTTATTGGTACTGCAAGCCAAAATTGCAAAATGAAAATAACACGCAATATGAGAGCAACAAACGAGGCACAGCACAACTACTGGGAGCAGCACTGGGCGCGCTTCATGTCAAGTCTTTGACCTTGAAGAGATGCAGAAGAAAGGACCGAGCTTGGAGGTTCAAAGCTACCTCCAAGCATTTACGGGAGTTAACTAGAAAGCAACAACTGGGCAGCAATAAGAGAACCAACAAGCCATTCGACCCAGGAAAGTTTGAGGGGCAGTGGGTCAGCGAAAGAACGGTGGTGACTGAAAAGCAGCAAGGAAAGAAGGCATACGATCCACCGTAGCTGTAGACGGAGTAAAACGTCTGGCTGAAGACGTTAAACTTAGCGCTTGTTGGGAGGCAACCCATCGTGTCATAAGTAGGTTTTATATTTCTTAGGATTAATTTAGAAAATACATCAATCTTTTGCAGGTATTTGTGGTCTGAAGCAAGTGTGGGGTCGTGTGCAAAGTTTTGAAATCTTCAAGACCGCGCCGCGGATTTTTGAATTGCGCGACGCGGGTTCGAAACTCAACCCGATGCGCAGGGGTTGATTTGGCGACACGCGCGTCGCGGAAACGAGAAATGCGCGCCGCGGGAAACGATCAGACGGTTTTTGCCCTTATACGGTGAGCCGCGGCTCACAACTCAAATCACACGACTCGGAGCTCTGGTGATCAAAAATTTCTTGCATTTTTTCTTGCTTATTGTGTTTCTACTACCAAGGTACGCTCTTTTAACTATCTATCAGCTGTTTAAACTAGTTATTAGGTAGTTAATTTCAGGGTTTTATTCCAAAAAGTTCAAAAACTTAGAATCACTAATGCTAGCCCATCGGGTGTTTGTTTTGCCAAATGGACACCCTAGATGAGTTAGTCGGCACTTAGGCTACCTTGTGGTATGATGAAAATGAGATATAGCAGGTTAAAATGGGATTTGATCCCGGGTTTTCAAAACAGGCGTACGCCGCGCCGCGCCGTTGCTCTTGGGCCGCGCCGCGGTGCGGTGGGGAAGAAAAGGGACTGATTTTGCAAAAAATTTTGTTTTGTGGCTATATTTTCTTTTGCAGATGATGTTCAGATTGGACCACGCCTTCCTCCAGTTTCCCGCGGGACTTGACAGCTCAGTGGAGTATATCTCGCGGAGGGATGCATTGATTCGTCACCGGGTCCTTGAGGCGACAGTTATCGACCGGGATATCCTGAGGGATGCAGGGCTTTGGGATGCGATCGAGCCGTTTCTACACCGCATCTGGACCCACGAGGAGGCATCGTTCACCTGCCGTGGTTGGGACAGGATTATGGCCACGGATGAGGACGTGGTCTACACGGAGTTGCTATTGGAGTTCATCTCCACTATCCAGTTCGCACCACGGGCGGGGGACCCACGCTCCAGACTGGTGCGTTTTCGTTTGGGAGGTGTGCACAGGGAGTGCAACCTCCGGGAGTTTGGGAGGCGCACAGGTATCTATACT
Source organism: Cichorium intybus (assembly GCA_023525715.1). Taxonomy (NCBI): domain Eukaryota; kingdom Viridiplantae; phylum Streptophyta; class Magnoliopsida; order Asterales; family Asteraceae; genus Cichorium; species Cichorium intybus. Next base: position 50,690,920 of record CM042016.1, on the reverse strand, counting down.
GAGCAGGACTTCCAGCATCGCTATTTCACCCGATTCTTCGGGTCGTGCATTCAGGGGGAGCCGGAGCGCCCTCCCAACATGGAGGTTTGGACACCGCTGTCCAATGTGATGTACGAGGCAGGGACTTCGAGGGAGAGTCACCTCCGCGACCCACTTCACCGTCTCATGCACCAGATCGTCTCCACCTCCATCATGCATCGGGAGGGGGGCGAGAAGGTGTCAGGCGACGACATGACGTATTTGTGGATCCTCCTCGACCCGTCCCGATTCCTCCATCTCCCCTACGCCCTTGCGATCGCTCTCTCCACCCACGCGACCGACGCCTCCTCCAGCAGCCCACTAGCCAGGGGGTACTTCATTACCCGCCTGGCCCGTTCATATGGTATTCTCACTGCCCCCGTGGCAGCTTCCTTGACCGCTCTGCCTCCATCGCGCACTACAGCACGCACTTTGGAGAGGATGCGGCTCATTGAGCTGCAGCGTCCGGGGCAGTACATACGGGCACCGACCGAGCCTCCTCAGGCACCTCAGCCCGCGTATGCCCAGCCCGGCAGGAGACGCCGGAGACCAGAGGCAGCAGCACCAGAGCCGCCACAGCCGCAGCCACAGCAGGATGACCCACCAGCCCTCCGCCGGCTGGAGGCCAGAGTCACGAGGATCGAGGACCAGCTCTTAAGGACCCAGGACCAGCTCGAGTGGATCGGGGAGGTACTTATACAGATCGCATCAGCCCATGGCAGACACCCCCGACCATTCCCAACCAGGTCCCACGATCAAAAGGCTGGACCCTCCAGGCCACCGGATAGTGATTGATTTTTCTTTTTTCTTTTTCTTTTTCTTTCTTTCTTTTTATATTTTTTGGGATATATGTATAAACTTATGACACATCTATCTGTATATTATTTTTTCTGTCATGTGTGTTTTAATTTATTTGTTAAGTGATGCATGATATACCAAATTGAGAGGGAGTTGTCTCAGACAAGTGTGGGGTCACCGTGCCCCCTCCACTTGTCTTGACCACCGGCGTGACCTACTGTAGCACTACAACTCCAGCATATGAATCGGGGATCTTTTTGTACGCATTATACCTGTGATATTGAGCACCAAGCAGTCTACCGTCCAAAAAGGGGTAACTCTTTCTCCCTTGTTTTGAATTAATTTTTGTACAACGGGGACGTTGTACGGTTTTAAGTGTGGGGTGTGGACGGTCGAAAGAGATATTTTTGAAATTTTTGCAGAAATGATCAATTTTTCAATTTTTAGCAATATTTTTCAAAAATTTTTAATGAATTACAATTTTGAAATGAATGGTTTGTGATTGTGATAGCATTAGTATTTTTCAAGAAATACTATTTATTTGTGATCATGCTATTAGTTAGTCAAATAAGTTGAGTTTTACGAGTTTAGAAGATTGAGCTGTTTTAGGATTGGAATTTAGGAAGGAAAAGTCAGTCAGTGGCCTTTGTTGTTCGAGCCAGTAGGTCTAAAATGGGTGGGCCTTATGCACCTTACCACCTAAGATCGTCTGGTCTGGGATGGTATTTCTGAAAGCTCGCTACACGGACAACATCGAAAGTCATGGACAATTCCTTAATGGCCTTTAGAATCTGAACGAGTAAGTACACTTCATTGTGGACAGAAAGTTTGTAATCAAGGGTTCTTTAGAAAGCCATGAATTCCAAAGAACGACTCAATTATGTTTTCACGAACTATTCCATTCTAACTCGAAGAGCAATAAACTTTGAAACTAAACACAGTCAAAAATTGTTCGATTCTCTATTACAATTTGTTAAAAACTCTCTTGCTTGGGGACAAGCAAGGCACAAGTGTGGGGTGTTTGACAACGCCTAGTGATATCAAGTATTTTAGGCGTTGTTGAGCCCTGTTCTTGGTAAAATTATATCAAATATGCATGGGTATTCTCACTTTTCGTGTCAGGCCTTGTCTGGAGAAAAAGAACAGAAACAGGGACTAAAAGTGTACAAAAGGAAAAAGTATGGAAAGAATGAAAAATCAAGAGAAGACGTACGCGCGCCGCGGATTCATCTTCTGCGCGACGCGGGCGTAAGGCGGTGGAACATATTTGAATGACGAAAAAACGGGGAACGGATAAGTACGCGCGCCGTGGATTTCACTTATGCGCGGCGCGGTCACGGGAAATTTGCAACTATAAATAGAGGCATTTCCAGCCGAAAACCCTAGCAAAGACCGGGGGTAAACATCGACCTAGAAGCTTTTTGACTCGAGGATTCCATTTCAGAAGCCATCATTTGGTATTTTCATGTTTTAGATTTTATTTCATTTTAGTTAAACATTTGTAAGCTTTGAGTTGAATCTTTGGGTGTGATAACCATTGATCTTCAGCTTAGGGTTCTGTTTTTAGTAGTGTTTGGTCACTGATTTGATGTTGGATATTGGTTTGAGTGAATGAAATCATTCGGTTACATTAAATATTGATTTTTCGGTATTTCGGATGTTAGTTTGTGTTTTGGTTGTTAGTTTGTGTGTGGATTTTGTTTGTGACTTGGTTGGGACTGTTTCCCTTTGCTGAAAACAGTAGCTAACTTGGTTAGGTTAGGCATTAAACCTTGGCTATTAACTGTCTCATAGAACTTTTGGTTATTAGCTAGTTTATGCTACGCTTGGTTTTGCTAGTTTGGATGCCTTCAATTGCTTCTGATTCAGAGATGTACTTCTGAGTTCAGAAAGTAACTAGGTCATTTGGACATAGCTAAGCTTGGCTTGGGTGTTTGAATATTGTTTCAAGGTAAAAAGATAGAAATTAGTTCCTCCGACTATAGCTGTGACACTATTAGTTGGTAATCTCTCATCTAGGCTAACCACGTAGCTCCTGTGGATCGACCCTGACTCCACTATACTAGTGAATGTTAGGTTATTTCTTATTTTTGACCGCATGACGACCTCTGCATGCATGTCAGCGCCCGCTTGAACCCCCTTGCCTAACCTCCAGGTTTTCAAATCCATTTCTTATATGCACCATTTTGCTAAAATTTTCAATACTTTAAGAAAGGACCACAAACCGTCGATGCAATTTGAGGGCATCAATTGTTAAGATCATCGAGTCTCATAGAAACTGTTTAGGCCATATAACTTGTATACTACTACTTTGTATTTGATATTGTTACTTGTTATGAGGTACCCATATGCTAGCATTCTCTTTTAATATGTATGATTTGTTCCACACAAAGATAGTAAATATTTGTGTGCCAACATCAGTTAGCTGCAGACTATAGAGCATTACATGGTGTTTTTAATCAACGTCAAGTTTAATGTGGTTGAGGTATAAGGGTCCGGATCTCGTGTAATGGGAAATGAAATTTCTATTTAAACATTATGTTATATTTTTAAATGAAATTTTATGTTGATTTGAGTGAAAAATGACAGGTGAATTTTAGTTCTGGTAGTTACTTTAGTGGAACCAAACAAGAAATCAACTTTAGGCTTCCATTTGAAGCCAGAATTGAGGTATCATACATTATTAGCATTATAATACTTGTTAAATTTTGATTTAGATTAAAATTTTACTTTTTGTTCATGTTTAAATATATATAGGGTTTAGGGTTTATTGTTGCAACCCATATATGTAAAAATGGGTTATATTTCATTAATGGATCAAATAGGTAAATTTTTAGATTTACGGCTTCTTTTCCTATACGACTATGATTCTTTTTCAGGAGTTGAAACTATCTGTCAAATCCTTCAGCCACTCTATCCCATCACCAATATTTAGGTGATTTTTTAAAAACAAACCCGACATATGGAAAACGAAATTTCAAATTACATAATCAAAAGTTCATATCCTGATCAGTAAGGACACCAAGTAGGTAACATCACCTTAAAGGAATTTAAAGCTTATTTTAAAAAACATAGATTTTTGGAGAAAGGGTGGACACCGATGTTCATAGAGGATAGGTTTCCTTTTTGCCAAAATATACACTGTTTTTAGACTTAGGTACAACAAACATTAAATGGTTGATTTTACAAAAACAAGCAGGCTGCTTATGTGAGGACTACACATGAAACTCTGTTGTGAACTTTTCGAGCTAGAAGCAAGTTAAATGTAAAAGATCCTTGTTATGAAACAAACTTATAAATTTGTAGTGGTTATTTTTGGCATTAAGTAAAAAGAAACAACACCTTACTCTAATTTGTATTTAGATCTTTTTGTCAAATTGAACAAGCGGAGATATTTACGGAGACGAAACAATTCAAGTAGTTTGTTTTCATTGATAATGTATTTTTATGATATTTCAAATGTTGTATTCGGAAATACATATATAATTTATTCTTTATTCATTTTAATTCACGATAATATTCTATTGCACACTTCATATGAGGAAGTATTAAAAAATAGAATTCTGAATATGCTTAAAATGAGTTGTTCTAGAGTTGTGGGGAAGGGCAGCTAGGTCAATTTTCATGTTGAAATAAGCCAAGAAATAGTAAGGTCGAGTGGTTTTGACTTTTGATTATGGATTTTATCTATAAGTTATTAGTTATTTAAGGATATTAAATGTTCTCATGAAGATTTATATGCAGGATATATAGTTGATGACATGAAGTTATGGATGAGCTCAATTTGATTTTTGAGAGTTTTGACATTGACATTGACTTGACTTTATGAAAGAAAAGTTGGCTAGATATGGGTTACGTGTTAATATGTATACAATTAGTTAAACATAGAAGCTTATGGTAACTCCATGGTCATCAAATTTGTAATGCATGATCTTTCATCTTGCAATTCAAATAACTCAAATGATCATAAACTTTTAGAACATTTACATATTAACCTTGAAATTACAGTCATTGTTAGACAGTTTACGATACGAAAGAGAGCTTCAAGTACAATATAGGAGATATGTAATATAACTTTTGATTTTAATGTAGTTGCAAGTTTCATTTTATCATTCATCATATTTGTACTCAATGTAAGTTGGTTCAATTGCAAATTTGGATAGCTTACTCAAGGAGTTTGTAATTGTCGGTAATGATGAAAAAATCGTTACATGATAAGATCAAAGAGGAGTTGCTATTAAGTGCTAAATACAACGGATAGCAACCTACTTTCATTTATTTGACAATAAAAACATTTTACTTCCATTTCTTCATATTACGAACGGTGTGTCTTCATTGTTTTCCTACTAAGATAATGATGTTTGGAAAATTGATTTAGAAATTGACAATTTGGCAACTACCATATAAGCTTTTTTTTTCATGGTCAAGATTCTTACCGACTTTTATAAAAAAGACCCTCCTTGGATCATGCTTAGCACGACCCTTAGACGCACATAGTGTGTTTTGTGTGTGTGTGTGTGTGTGTGTGTGTGTGTGTGTGTGTGTGTATATATATATATATATATATATATATATATATATATATATATATATATATATATATATATATATATATATATATATATATATATATATATATATATATATATATATATATATATATATATATATATATAAGCGATCGGGTGAGGACTCGTGAGGACACCTTAAAAATTTAAAAAAATAAACAAAAAATATAAATAATAAAATAGATCATAGTACTATATTGGAGAAAAAAAATTCGAAAAAAAACTTTTGGATCATTATTTTTTTATAATGAAACAATGATCCACAAAATAAAAAAAAATTTGGATCATTATTGTTTTTCAATGATCCAATTTTTTTTTTCAATTTTTTTTTTGATAATGATATAGTACGATTCTCGATTTTATGATTTGTATTTTTTTTTATATTTTTTTAAGGTGTCTTTACGAGTCCTTACCGAAAAAAGAGTCATCACCGGAACGGGACCATATATATATATATATATATATATATATATATATATATATATATATATATATATATATATATATATATATATATATATATATATATATATATATATATATATATATATATATATATATATATATATATATATATATATATAAGTTAATCAAATTTTATATTTATTTTGAAGGACATGATACCTAAGAATATAATATTACATTTTTTTTAGAACCGCAAATCTATCCTACTCCTACTCCTAAACTACTCCTTGTTATGTTAGTGTCAGGGTTTGAACTCATGACCTCCTTGTTAGTATATCACTTTGTTAGCCAAGTGGGCTAGCGCCAACTTGTATATAATATTACATGAGATTAAAAACCGGAACAATTCTATTTGTACGTGTCTAATTAACAAGTGATAATCATTCATCCATTTTTGATCAAATTTTTTACATCTTGAATATGTCCTAAATTTTATTTAACATGTTTGATTTTTAAAGAAAAATTGTAGCTGAAATTTGTTTAGTTTTAAATAAATGTGTTCTATTTCTCATATTTTAAATCATCATTCCCAATACAAATGATAGATATGAGGAATCAATCGAAGTGATTGATCAATATGTTTAGCTATTATATTTATGACTTTACATAATGTCATGTTTGTTTATCTTGTTTTAACTTCTCAAAAAATATGCAACTTAAAGTTTTATTCTAAAATTATTAACATAAAGTATAATAAAAACCATAAAAATTATAAGTATATTGTACTTTCCTAAGTGGGCCACTTGCCCCTCTCTTCAAAAATTCTTCAAACCACTTGTGTTGGTCCCTCCCAAGTCCACCTGGTTACACCCAATATTTCTTCAATACGTAAAACTATAATGTTGGTCTTTAAGTTTCTTAAGTTTCAGAAATCTTTTTTACATCAATCAAATTTTCCAAAAACAGATCTTCCATGAATTTCGTAGTTTATCACAAATACCCTCACTCATAATCGACATTTCATAAACTATTTGACTTAATGTACTTCTTGAATTATCAGTCCTTGATTGGACCGCATATTACTATTGCTCGTTGTCGTGGTCACCTCCCCTACAGTACCAGTTCTTGAAATTTTATAGTAATAAATACAACAATACAACTCAGCATCATGCTTATAATTTATAAAGTTTGTAATATGTTTACACGAATGTGTGTACACACGGACGGACTCAAAATTTTTTTGAAGAGGGGGCCAAAAATATTGTTTGAAGAGACAATGACAAGTAAACATAGACTCTAGAAAATATTTCTGACATTATATTTTACACATTGAATATATTTATACTGAATATACTTTTTATACCATTAAATATTAAAGATATTTTTACTACTATCTATGATGTTGATCGCCGTCAATATAATAATTATAAAAAATCAAATGCCTAACCACCAAAGGTTGGGAGGAATCGTCTCCAGAAGGCCACGGGTTGGTGTAGGGAGCTGCCGGCGTCATGGTACCGACCATTGGCAGATCGCGATAGATACATTGTAGGCGGGTTAGTAAACCCGAGGTTTTTTTTAAGGATTTTAATTTAAAAAAATTAAATTATCAATAAATATTTTATTTTCCACCCTTATAAATACATTATTCTACCACTTTAAAAATTATACATTCATTTTTCACTCTTTCTCTCGTACTCATTATTTCTATATTTTCTAATCAATAAATATCAAGATTCTAAATGGCGCGAGGCGTGACGTGACGGCAATGTCAAGTCTCAAGTTTTACGAGCCTTGACAAGTCATGCCGTTTTTCAAAGCGTGATGTAAGGCGGTAATTTTATATGAATGTATAATTCTATTATATGTAAATATAGATTTATATCACACACACTACTAGAAAAGGGGGTTAATACCTACCAGAATTAGTGACGGAAATTTTTCGGTAGGAAATTACCTACTGTTTTCCGACGGAATAGTGACGATAGTCTCCAACCCTAATATCACAGACGAAGTACCAACGGTTTAGCGACGAAAGTCTAAGTGGTCGGTATTTAGTCAGTATTTACTACGGAATACCTACGAAAATTACAGGTTGTCACTAAATGGTAAGTAATCCGTCGGTCATCAGTGACGGATTACCTACCAAAGTTTGTTATTTCTTATTTTTCGAGGCCTAAACAATGTTTTTTCAACTTCATGTTTATACGTATATAGATATTGTGTATAATTTGGGAAAAATGAAGTAACTGATGTATAATATAAATGTTAAGAAAATGAAGCTAAAAAAACATCGTTTAGTCATCGAAAAATAAAAAATAACAAACTTTGGTAGGTAATCCGTCACTGATTACCAACCGAATAGTGACCGATGAGCTTTTTGGTGGGTATTTAGTCGGTATTTCCTACGGAATACCGACAAAAATTCTCAGTTGTCACTAAAGGGTAAGTAATTCGTTGGTAATCAGTGACGAATTACCTACCAAATTTTGTTTTTTCTTATTTTTCGAGGCCTAAACGATGTTTTTTCACCTTAATTTTTTTAACATCTTTATTATACATGTATGTGTATGTATGTACACATGTGTGTGTGCCTACATGTGTCAGCTTATTCAAAACATCATGTACTTATACACATTATAATGTTAACGGCCTAAACGAGTGATTACCTTCGAACGTGTAAATGTTTATACACACACACACACACACACACACATATATATATATATATATATATATATATATATATATATATATATATATATATATATATATATATATGTATATATTATGTATAATTTGGGGAAAATGAAGTAACTAGTGTATAATATAGATGTTTAAAAAATGAAGCTACAAAAAAGTTGTTTAGTCATCGAAAAATAAAAAATAACAAACTTTGGTAGGTAATCCATCACTAGATTTCCAACCGAATAGTGACGGATGAGCTTTTTGGTCGGTATTTAGTCGGTATTTCCTACGGAATACTGACGAAAGTTCCTAGTTGTCACTAAAAGGTAAGTAATCCGTCAGTAATTAGTGACGGATTACCTACCAAAGTTTGTTATTTCTTATTTTTCGAGGCCTAAACGATGTTTTTTCAGCTTCATGTTGTTTACATCATTATTATACATTAGTTGCTTTATTTTTCCTAAATTGTACATGATATTTATATACATACAAACGTGTACACATTCAAAGGTAATTACTCGTTTAGTTCTTTAACATTATAATGTGTATAAGTACATATTTTTTCAATAGGACGACACACGTAGGCATACACACATATATAAAAACTTATTTAAATGTAGTTACACATACAAATATACGTACGCACACATATAAAAACTTATTTAAATGTATGAAAACATCTAAAAACAATTTTTAATTCTATTTAATCTTTACATTGCCGAGATTCGAACTCTGTTCACGGTTTTTAATTCTATTTAGTATTAATACAATATGTTTTTAAATTCTACTTAGTCCTTACAATACGTAGTTATATGCAACAAATCAGGGGCGGACCTAGCTAGGGGATGCCCGTGCCCCCCTCCCCCTGCAATTTTACCGCGTAGAGTAAATTTTTTATTTATTTTATATATAGGTGTCCCTCGTCTAAAAAAGATGCTCCTCAGTACCCCCGTGTCCATTTTTTCTTGGTCCGCCACTGCAACAAATACATTTAAATACAATTTTATATGTATTTTTTGTTTAATATACTTATTAACATATAAAAACATATTAAATATATTTTTCATATAAATATGTATTTAAAATTCTTCTCATATAAATGTATAAAACATATCTAAAAAATAATAATTTATAATAATTAAAATAACAATAATAATAATAAAAGAATAATAAAAATCATAATAACCATAATATCAAATATACCTACCATTTGTCGACCGCCATTACGCAGTGACGGAATACCGACCGAACTTACCTACCGTTTGCCGACCGGTCCCATTTGCCTACCGTTTTTTGACCAATGTCGATTAAAATCCCCATAAACATATCGGGAACACCTTTACGCATTCAAAGTTCAGAAAATAAAAAACCCTTTCGGTTTTTCCTCTGCGGCTCATTCTCCCTCTGCCGCCCTCACCATCTCGTTCTTCTTTCTCGTCCCGATCGGCTTGCTATCTCCGGCGATAGCTTCATACAATTTGGCGACCCCCATTCACCCTCCGGCGGTCCCCATTCACCCTCCGACCACCCACAGTCCGCCAGCCATAGGTAATTCTCTTTTGCTAATCTTTTTTGCTAGATGGTTTCATGAAATGCTTGATGAAATTAGTCATATTGGTGAAATGGATACTGAAATTAATTGTATTCTTGATGATATGCTTTTAGGGTTAGTTGATTTCATGAAAATTTCTAACAAAAAATTGCCCTAAATTTATAAATTTAGGGTTCTTAGACATTGTTGCTGAAATTTCATGAAACGAGTTTAGGGTTATTGACAAGTGAACTCTGTCTCCACAGCTTCAACTTCCCTATGGAGTCTGCACGCGATGGAAAAAAGCTCTGTAAGAGGCCAGGCCAGGTTCTGCAATTCTGCTCTCACTTAGATCAATTTTTAGTTATTTCTTGCCCATGTCAGCTTACTTAAGGCCTATTAGGCTGTATTCACATGTATTTCTTATGGCTATCATAAATGTCGTGGCTTTGTAATTTGTATTAGCTTTTTCTTTGTTTTATTGGATGATTGTTGCATTTTTATCAATTGATTAATATTTTTTTTTCTTTGGCTGTAGAAAGCCATTCATTATACCACATCATAGGTCATACAAGTAGCCGTAGGTTTTAGTTTGGTCTTGCCGTCTTGGTTAATATCCTATTTCTACACTTTTGAATATTGTAGGGGTTAATTGGTCGTTAAGTTATGCTTATCTCTTATTATATTGTAGGTCTTTTCATATATTTTCATATGAAGCTTTCATGGGGTAATTAAATATAGTTATTAATGGTCACACCATCATATTTGACTACACTAACTATTACATCGTTTACTCGATGATTGTCTTCATACAAGGTTATGAATCTAAGCATCCAGTTGTCTTTCACAGATTTGTATATTTAAATCATTGTTTCGTATGATAAGTAATAAGCGGCAATGTGTCAGTCTTGTTATAAATGTTTCTATTTGACAGTCTGGAACTTAAGAAATCCATAATAAATAGCCTTTGTATTGAATTTGTGTTTATGATGTACATGTTCCTTACAAAAGCTCTTATGTTACCAGAGATTGATGAAGAACACGAGATTGTTTCTCAGGAGGCAGGGCGAAATGTAAGTTGTTGATTTCATGATAGGTGATTAGGGTGTGTGCTTCCTGTGTGCCCCTGAATTTTATTTGTGTGATTCACATATTAGAATGTTGTGTAATGGTGTCAATAGTTATGCTAATAGCATCTTAAATTATTGCTCGATCCTCAGTTTCCAAATGTCCATTGGTTTACACATTTAATTTTTAAATCAAGTTCTTTCTTGAGTTTTTACTATTTTTATCTAGAAGGGCAAAGTAATAATATATTCTATTATTAATGGTATTTCGTTGATGACTTTTATTGCTGGTTGGATCCAAAATTCTATTTAACACTTATTGGTGCCCCCTTTTGAGTTGAACTCGGTTGTCCTTTGCTTGAAGTCCCTATCAAATATAATCTATTATTTCATGGAATTGCTCATAAAATGATAAATGATGGTGGAATTTACACTTCCACTCTCTTCGCATTGATACCTTGTTCATCTAATCTAATATATGGCTAAGAATCTGTTATGTTAGCAACAACTTATTTAAAAACCTTGTCTGTTAACTATTAAAAGTACAATAATTAATAATTTATACTTGTCTCTATGATTTCAAAACTCAGATTTCAAGTGGAGTATCAGAATGTAGCATTCATCAAATTGGGAATTCTACTGGCATTTCTGCTGAATCTGGGATATCAGAGCTTGAACAAAGAATCATAAGAGACGCATACCAGATAAGAACCGTCAAAACGAAAAAGACATGATCTAATATCTAATTAGTTTTGCATTATATTTTCAGCTTTTCTTGATGAGACAAACATTGTCGTTTAATAATTTATATATGCACACTACTTAATTAGTGTAGAAATAACTAAACTTTTCAAACTTATATTTTGGGCCATTCTATTAAATACTAACTATATATGTTCGACTTGCCAATGTTAGGAACAAACTCTTCATGAAAAAGTGCAAAACTTGGAAAGCGGAAATGGAAAAAAGAGAAGCGAATTTGAGGGCGGAAATGGAAATAAGGCAAAAAAAGAAATGCAAGAAGCAATTGCAACATTTATGTAAAGTCATTCAAATTCTTAGTTTTGTATTGAAAAACAATTGTAATTTTTATTTGAACAATTTTAGTGTATTAAACAACTATCGATTTACCTTTCGTTCGAACATGAATGTTATATGCTTATTGATTTTTTTGCTGCATTTACGGAAAAAAATAGATTTTTTTTATTTTTATTTAATAACATTACCAACCGATTTGTGACGGAAATTTTGTCATATTTATATGGTCAGTATTTGGTAGGTAAACGGGTGGTCGGTATTTTGTAGGTAAATTGGTGGTCGGTATTTGGTAGGTAAATGGGTGGTCGGTATTTTGTAGGTAAACTGGTGGTCGGTATTTGGTCACTAAAGAAAAACGACTAGTCAAACGAAGTGGTCGGTAGTCCGTAGGTGGTTACCGACGGAATAGTATGGTCGGTAGTTCGTCAGAAAGCTGTCAGTAATCGGTCGGTAAAATTTACCCACCAGCATTTTTCCTCCTTTCCAGTTCCGTTAGAAAACGGTCGGTAAACCGAAATACCTACCGAATGGTGACCAAAATCGTCGTCAGTATTATCCAGTATTCTAGTAGTGACATATCATGTTTTTAGAGATGTTTTATCAAAGACTAATAAGCAAAAGTTAACTAAAACTCAAATGTTTCATGTCCAATCAAGAAATGCAAGAAAAAGAAGAAAAAACTGGCCGCAAATAGTAAAAACTCGCGCCTTGGCACGCCATGGCTCGCCTTATCCCGCGCCAGGCCTAGCAATGTCGCCATGAGGGTTTTCGTGACGGCAGAGTCGCGCCTCACGCCATGGCACGCCTTGATGCGCGCCATGGCGCGTCTTTTAGAACACTGATAAATATTTTATCCTCCACTTCTATAATCTAACTTTCAATTTAATTTTAAAATTAAAATGTCTTCTTCTGATAATTCTGATTCGTATGTACACAACAAAATAGTTAATGAACCTACTGTGTATTCATCGTCAGCTGAATCATCAAATTATGCAAATGTTTATGTAGCAGTTGTTGAAGCTGCATTTGCAGTATTTGCAGATACTGCAAGTTCAAGCATCTGTCGTCCAAGAAGTTATATCCAAACAAATCAGAAAACTACAGAGAAACAGTTGATCGATGATTACTTTGTTCCCAATTCAAAGTTTCGCGATGTTATTTTAGAAACAGATTCCGGATGACTAGAAGATTGTTTGTGCGTATTGTTGAGGATAAGGAAAGAAACTTTCCATATTTCCAAACAACTTTTAATTAAATCTTATTTATCCTTTTATTTTTATTTATTACATTTTAAATTAGTTTATATTTTAAATTAAATGTAATTTTATTTATTTATATATTTATTTTTAATATAGAAAAGTTGATGTGGCATTGAGGATTAGGATGGTTGGAAAAGATGGGTTTCCAGTGGTGTGAGTTGATGAAATATGAAAATGAGAGAAAAGAGAAAAATTGATGTGGCATGAAAATTGAGAGGGTTGGAAAGATGCACTCCCCCTCCCTTAACACACAGGAAAACTGGATTTCCAATTGCATATATATGGATCAAAATAAGGCAAAATACAATTAGCGCAAAATATTGGATTTCCGTGTTAACATATTTACTTGTGTCGCTCTATATTTTTTCTTGAATTGTTTAAGGGATCAAAATATGAATTATTCGTTAAAAAAATTCTTTATAATATTTTTGTCGTGGGGCATGTACTCATGTTTTCCCCAATATAAGTTTGCCCCTGTGTACACATGCATGCATACATACATACATATATACATACACACACATATATATATATATATATATATATATATATATATATATATATATATATATATATATATATATATATATATATATATATATATATATATATATATATATATATATATATATATTAATGACATATATCAACATTTGAATAAGTAGTCGAACCAAACGAACAACTAACACTTAGCCAGACTAAGTGGTCTAGACAGCCATAATAAAAGGATTACGACTCGACAATGTTGCACGAACCATGTTGGACCAATGGTCTGGATCACTTGCCATAATAAAAGGATTACAACTCGACAACGTAAAGAGATTGGGTCTCGAAGCTAAAGAGTTCAGGGCTAGTATTGAGTTTATGTCTTGAGGAAATTATATGTATATTTTTTGTAAGACTATAAGTCTCTAAATGTATGAAGATTCTTTCTAATTATAATTTTAGTGTGTTAGTTTTGGAAGTTTCATGTTGAAGGTTTGGTGTTTGCTTACGTTGACTACCTTACCAGGTGTTGCAAAGTTTTACTAGGCGTAACTTGAGTTGCAAAATGAAATTCGATTAGTTCATGATCTCAATCATATTGGAGATAATGTGTCCAAAGATAACTAAAGACTCACTGTTTGTTTGGGATTGCGATGACGCACTGACGTTGTTTTTATGTAAAACTAGGGTTTTAAATAGTCTTTGGTTGTAAATATTCGACAGAATTCTATGTGAATTTCATCCAAGATTGTGTGTTTAATTGCTAGTCTGTACCCCAATTAAGATATTGTTACAAACTATTTATTTTTAATAAGCATTTAGTTTGAACTATTTGCTACGTTCTGTTATATTCATTGTTTGATTGTTTGTCTACGGAACCAACAACTAGTATCAGAGCAGTCGTTTGATCAAAATTTTGTTATCTACAATCAAATGGCTTCATCATCATCTACCTATGTGTCATTTTCATCCACATCAATTAACAAGTTTCCCCTTTTCGATGAAAAGAATTTCACAATATGGTTGAGAAAAACTACGATGGTTATGGAAACCATAGATTATAATATGCTCGAAGACGAAAAGAAGAAGGTTAATCTTGATTTCAAGTGTAACGTCCCAATTCATACACTATTTATATTCATAATAAAATCAGAGTTTAAGTTGAAATCTATCCCATTTTTTTCTTTTGAACATATATTCTTTGTTAGTAACTGAAAAAAACTTATAAAGTGTTATACATTATCTATCAGCTACTTTAATATTCGGGTCTTTAGAACGCTAGAGAGTTTCTAATGGCAATGGCCCAATCATGTCTCCTACTAACCTTATTAATGCTTCCTGGATATATGTCACAATCAAACCACATAAAAGATATAAGACAATCGTCATGTGAGTACATAAAACAAAATCGGCACATCAATATTTTTACAAGTATGGGAAGCACGCTCCCTTAATCAACCACACATTAGTATTCTACAATTTGACAACGCCTAGTGATATTACATATTTTAGTCGTTGTTGAGCCCTATTCTTAGTGAAATTATATCATATATATCGTGGTATTCTCACTTTTCGTGCCAGTACTTGTTTGGAAGAAAATAATGAAAACAGGGACCAAAAGCGTGCAAATTGGAGGAAGTTTGAAGAAGAAGGCAAAATCAGGAAAGTACGTACGCGCGCCGCAGAAATCAAGAAGGCGCGACGCGGATCTAAGGCGGTGGAACAAATTCAGATGCCGAGAAAACGGGAAAAGATTAATACGCGCGCCGCGGAAACCATAAATGCGCGGCGCGGCTGCGGGAATTTTGCAACTATAAATAGAGGCTTTTTCAGCCGAAAACCCTAGCAAAGACCCGGTGAAAAATCGACCTGAAGGCTCTTTGACTCCGTAATTAAGCTTTAGCAACTTCATATTTGGTATTTCTATGTTTTAGAATTTAATTTCTTTTTAGTATTAGTTAGAATTAGTGGCTAGGGTCTTTGGGAGTGACAACCACTGACCTTGAGCATTTTAGTTTACTGTTTTTAAGTATTGGTTACTGTATTGGATCATTGGAATTCGTTTTGGTTAACGAGAATCATTTGGTTACAAGTAATTGTGGTTTTTCGGTATTTTATGCTTGATATTGGATTGTGCTAGTTTGGATTGTGTTTGGATGTGGTTTTGACCTTGATTGGACTGAATTCCTTTACTGATTTCAGTAGCCAACTAGGGTTAGGCTTGTGGTTTAAACTTTAGCTAGTGACTGTTCAGTTGAACCTTAGTTATTGGTTTAGTTTATGCCTTGGTTTATGTTTGATTGTTTGCCTTTGTTTGCTTCTGAATTAGAGATGTACTTCTGATTTCAGTAAGTGACTAGGTTGTTTGGAGTTTAGTTTAACTTTATGTTTGGTTGGAATTGTTTTCAGTTCATGTTTTCTGGGATTAGTAGTCAAAAGCTTAGAAACTAAGTCCTCTGACTATAGCGTGACACTATAGTTGGTAATCTGTCACCTGACTTGACCACGTAACTCCTGCGGATCGACCCTGACTACCACTGTGCTAGTGTGTGTGTTAGACATTTTTCTTATTTTTGACCGCACGACGACCTAGGCGTGTCAAATTTTGGCGCTGTTGCCGGGGAGTTGTGAGCTTGAGAGTAGGTGATCTGTAGGACTTAGTTTCTGATTTTTGATGTTTGATTTTAGTTTTTTGGTTTTTGGTATGTGTACGTCTTCATAATGGGTGATTACATGTACCCGGATCAGTACTATGAGTATTATGAAAATCCAGCCGACAACTATTACGAGGATGATTGCTACAATGGATCATTCGATGACAATGGATGGCGGACCAATGAGTCATCTCAACCTGAAAATCCTGCAATTTGGGCCCAATTATTGGAACTCATGGCTAGCACCCACCAAGTGCAGAAGGACCAGGCTGATGCTCTTGAAAGATTGCAAGTTTCATTAGATAAGTTAGAGGAACGTTGGAAATGTTCACCACCTTTGCCAGAACCTGAGGCGAGTGATTTTTATACCAATGATATGGTGTGTGAACCTGCATCACCTGAGCATGTGATGGAAGGGCATACACCTTGGGAAAATCAAGTGACTATTAAGAGGGTCGAAAAAATATTGTTGAGGAAGAGGTTGTAGGTGACAATACTACCTCTGACTCAACAGCTTTTGATGTTTTTGAAAATATTAATAATGTCGATCCGGTGATGAGTGAATCCATACCATCACCAGACAATTTGGTTGATGAGAATGTTGTGGAGGGGGCTGTAAGTGACAGTGCAAACCCCAGCCCAACGACTCGCGAAATTGTTGAAATTATTGATACTATTGGGGAAGGGGTGTAGATGACAATACTAGCTCCGAACCTATAATTTTTGAAAATATTGAGCATTTTGAAAATAAGGATCTGGTGATGGGTGACTTTATACCACCACCAGATGAAACTAGTCACTCACTCTTGGTCCCTATGTAGTTAACGCGGTCGAAAATCAAATAACAGTCACTCACCGCTATTTGAATTCGCGGTTCTCGCGGTGGTATAGCGGTGATATAGCGTTTTTTTATGTTATATAGAATTTATATTTTATAGATTTAGAGCATTGATGTATATCTAATCTTGAGATTCTCTTAAGCAATTTATCAAACACTTGGTGTGCATGAATACAAACTTCAATTCTCATATTGTTCAATCCAAAGTAAGTAAGCCTTATAACAAATTGCATCAAATTTACTCATTCACTACACATTATTTCACCATACAAAATCAAATTTATTCATTCACTACAAACACGATAACTTATTACATAATCAGGTTTACTAATTATGTACAAATTTGAATACAAACATGAGAACCTTTAATTATCAAAACTTGAACTTCCTTATAGGTACCCTGAACTTGGAATTGAATCTCGAACTTGAAATCGGTATTTGTAAACGAAGCAAGTATCCCAAACACGTATCAAACCTGCAATGAAGTCGGGATTCAATGAATTGATTTAACTTGAAATCGTGATAACTATTAAACCAATTCAATCGATTGCTTGATTGCTTGTTTAGTGAACGAAAGCTGTTGAATCGAAAGCTACAATCGAAACAAGCCAAAAGAAAGCTGTTGAACGAACCTGTAAATCAACATTGAACTCGCTGAACTCGACCTTGAATCGACATTGAACTCGACAAATTGATATATTAAACGAAATCGAATTCCCGTGAGCAAATTGAACAAATTGATTATCGATTACATAATCGGATTCCAAAACACGAACTTCTGAATTGAACAAAACAAATACCTTAACTGTACCAAACATGAACCTGAATTAAACAAAACGGAAATGCTGAATTAAACAAAACACAAACCTCAATCGGAATGAGATGAACTGAAAATCGGTACATTTGAAATCCTGTGAATGAATTGAAATCGGTACTTCTGAATCGAAATTAGTCCTGGTGTGATTACATGAAATCGAAATCAGTCCTGATGTGATTACATGAAATCGAATCCCGAGTTTAAGCTGTTGCAATCCAATCGAACTTCGCATTTGAATTCCGAGTTTAAGTCGTTACAATCCAATCCAATCGAATCCCGAGTTTAAGCCGTTGCAATCTTCAACTTCGAGTTTAAGCCGTTGCTATACCTGAATCGAAATCGCAATGGGTACATTTGAAATCGAACTTGCAATCTCTGAAGTCGGGAACTTGGCTGAATGAAGACGAACCAAAGGAAATTGGAAGTTTGAAGACGAACCGAATGAAATTGGAACTTGGCTGAAATCCCACATCGCTTTAAAAAAAACATGGAACGTGCCCTCCTATTATAAATACAAAGCTTGGTCAAGACTAACATTCACTAAGCTGAGTGTCACCGGGTGCAAACCTGGTTTAACTTGACTCAGTCATTGGGAGTGCCTTTTGGGTGGACCCTTGTATAAATTTTTAAAATTTTTAATAGTGGGCTTAAATCGCTATAGCGGTTTTTTTCCTGGTATACCGGTTTCATTTTCTCGGTAAATCGCGGTATTTATCGGCGCAAATAGCGGAACCGCGATAACCAACCGCTAAATGGCATCGCTATTTTGCTTGGAAGCGAGAACCGCGATACCACCGCTATACCGCCGGTATAGTGGCGCGATTGACTGCATAGCTTGGTCCCGATCCACCTGTTGGACGATGATCAAGAAGATGATGCTGACGAGTTGGTTTTTGAAAACAATAAACATGATTATATCACCACTCATGATCCATTCATGAATGGAAAATTAGATGTAATCAATACCATCGATGAGGACATACGGAAGCATCCCGATATGTTGCCTTCCAGTCCTATTCGATTGGAAAGCTTTTATTGGCATTGCAGGCCAAAACCACAAACTGCAAATGACACGCATTATGTGAACAAGTCCTTTGCAAGACAATTACTGGGAGCGGCATTGGGCGCGCTCCACATCAAATCGGTGATTTTGAAGAGATATAGAAGGAAGGATCGAGCTTGGAGGTTCAAAGCTACCTCCAAGCACTCGCAGGAAATCATCGGGAGACGGCACCCGGGCAGCAGCAGAAGGACCGACAAGCCATTCGACCCAGGAAAGTTTGAGAAGCAATGGGGCAACGAATGGACGGTGGTGACTGAAAATCAGCGAAGGAAGAAGGCGTACGATCCACCGTAGCTATAGGGTAATAGGAACGGTACGTCTGGCTGAAGATGTTAAACTTAGCGCTTGTTGGGAGGCAACCTATCGTGTCATAGAATAGGTTTTGTATTTCTTAGAAATAATTAGGAAAAGTATCATCATTAATTGCAGGTACTAGTGGTCCAAGACAAGTGTGGGGTCGTGTGAAGAATTTGGAAATTTTAATGACCGCGCCGCGGTTTGATCATATGCGCGACGCGGGATCGTAAACCAACCCGATGCGCAGGGGTTGATTTAGTGACACGCGTGCCGCGGTTTGTTCATATGAGCGACGCGGGAATCGATCGGTCGGTTTCCTCCTATATTAAGGTAAGCCGCGACACTATTCACATACACCACGCCTCGGAGCTCTGATCAACAAAAATTTCTTGTGTTTTTTCTTGCTCATTTCATTCCTACTACTACGGTACGTCATTCTAACTAGCTTTTACTTGTTAAAACTAGTGATTAGGTTGTTAATTTGGTTGATTTCTCCAAAAACTTCAAAACTTAGAAATCGCCAATGCTGACTCATAGGGTGTTTGTTTTGCCAAATAGAGACCCTAGATGAGCTAGTCGGCACTTAGGCTACCTTGTGGTGTATTTGGATTGAGTTTAAACAGGTTAAAACTCGATTTGAGTTTGGATTTTGGAAACAGCCGCTCGCCGCGTCGCGCCCTTGCTCTTGGGCCGCACCGCGGTGCGGCGAGGAAGAAAGGGACTGAATTTGCAAATTTTTTTCCTTTTGTGCAGATGTCGTTCAGGTTAGATCATGAGTTTCTTCAGTTTCCAGAGGGACCAGCCAGCTCTGTGGAGTACAATTCTAGGAGGGACGCACTGTCAGGGCGCCGGGTTCTTGAGGCGACAGTTATTGATCGAGACATTCTCAGTAGGGTCGGTTTGGGTCGGTTTGGGTCGGTTTTGACCCTAAACCGAACACCGATAAAAATCGGTTTTTACATATTCAAAACCGCACCCACACCTAAACCCATCGGTTCGGTTTTATGGTTTTTCGGTTTTAATCGGTTCGGTTTCGGTTTTTAACCGAATCCAAACCCAAACCTTTGATTTCCCTAAGAATGTGAGCTACAAGTATATATAGTGAAGAAGGCTTGCATATGTTTGGTGTTAGGAGCGATGTGGGATGCTCAAATCTTATTTTTAAAAGACACATTTGAAATTTGCGCAAAATAATATATGCTTCGCCCCAAACAAGAATCGAACTTGAGACCTCACGGTAGTAAGTTCACGCCTTAGCCAACTGATCTATGTGTAACTTGTGACAGAAATATTCAAAAACTGAATATAATATATACGTAAAATATATAAATAATAAATACTTTATATAAATCGGTTCGGTTTGGGTTTTGTCGGTTTTTTTAAATCAAAAAACCGAAACCGACCCATCACTTTCGGTTTTTGAAAATTGAAAACCCAAACCATCGGTTTTTGGTATGGGCTCGGTTTTTCGGTCTCGGTTTGTCAGTTTTTTTGTCGGTTTTTCAGTTTGTGGGTCGGTTTTGCACATCCCTAATTCTTAGGGATGTTGGGCTTTGGGGTGAGATAGAGCCGTTTTGCACCGCACATGGACCCACGGGGATGCTTCGTTTACATGCTGTAATACCGTGTTTTTAAATTATAGAGATTTTGAGTTAATCTTGGTGTGATTAAGATTAGTTTGGTTGTTGTATGAGTTTGGGTGATTAGAAACCCAAATGGGAGAAGTTTGGACTTGAAAAATGCCAAAACAGAGCTACACGGGTCGTGTATGGTTACACGGGTCGTGTAGAACACCTTAGAAACCAAACCGTAAGCCTTCCAGAGTCACACGGGTCGTGTACCTCTACACGGGTCGTGTAGAGTGTTCAAAAGGAGTCCGAAAGCCAAAACAGACCTACACGGGGCGTGTGAGTCTACACGGGTCGTGTAGAACAGCCCTACACGGGGCGTGTGAGTCTACACGGGGCGTGTAGGCCTGACAGCACTATATAAAGTGCAGAAAATGCTCATTTCGAGAAATAAACACCCAAATTCGATTTCAGAGCATTCTAAGGCGATTTTCCTCCAAATTGAGCCAGGAGATGCGTAAGGAAGAGTAGGGAGACTTCAATCTAACCCCGTAAACGTGCTCTTGATTCCTAAATCATCAAGGTGAGTGATTTCTTGATTTTGAGGTTTTGAAACCCTAACTTTCATTTCCGTGTTTTAGCTATATATTGCTATATATGTTGTTAGTAGATTGTTAGTGGATGCCTTTAGAGATATTTGTGAGATTATTGTCGAGTTTCTACGGTTGAATTAGTAGAACCGTGAATTTGGAGGTTTCGGTAAATATTGAGTTGATATTTACCGTTTATACTCTTTTATTTCCTCTTTTGATTTATACATCTTTGAGATAGATGTAATTGAGATGATTGTGGATATTGGAGACTTGATTTAGACTATGGTGATATAACCAAGTATAGCGAACAGGAGCCCGGTACGCGTAATTCGGGGGTTTCATATACTAAATTGTTATCAGGTGAGTACTCTTATGTACTTGAGTATAATTTTACCTTGTGGTAAACTGAGTATATAACTATATATATGTTAGGTTGTTATTGTCATAATCTAATTATGGAGTTAATTGTTATATGTGAATAATAACAACCAAGTTTAACATACATATTGATTGTATAAACTGAGTAGATGTTAGTGTAGTTACATTAAAGAGTTTTGAGTCAAATTGTATAGCCATGAGGGCTATTAAGCTGGAATAGAGTTGGAGTGATTATGTTATCTGTGGATAACAAGAGATGAGTTGCAATCTAGATTGAGTATAAAAGTAGAGTATGTGATAAATTGGTTGAGTTAAAGAGTCCTTGAGTTTAATTGTTACAGGCATGAGAATTGCTATGGTTGAGTATAAGTTGGATGTTAAAAATGAATATATGTGAGAATGTGGTTGAGTTACGAGTAGTACTAAGTGTGGTATTTCTATTGAATTGATATTATTAAATATTAGCTGGTATTTGTAAAGCTAATATGTTTGCAGATTTCAGAGTTAAGAGAAAGTGGGTATTTGCTAATGAGATTAGCAAACAAGAATGATAAAGACATTTACTAAGAGGGATTATTGGAGTGTAATTGAGATTACTCACTAAGCTTTATAAGCTTACACTTGAGTTGTATGTTGTTTTGCAGGTATCTGTAGCTGTGATAGGGGAAGGCATGTGATAAAGAGAGACGGACATGTTTAGAGCTTTGTCCTTTAGTTGAATTAGATTTATTTGTAATTCCTGGTTGAAATTGTAAGGGCCTTTTTGTGTAAATATTCATGTTGATAACCTCTTGATCCTTGGTTTGAGTACAAGTATGCCCATTTTGATGTATTATTGCTTGAAAATTTTTGGGTGTACTTTGTATGAGAAACCGGGCGTTACAAGTTGGTATCAGAGCATGGTTTAAGTGAACTAGGTCTTTGAGTGTAGAGTCCTAGACTTGAATCGAGGTGAGAAAGAGCCCCTATCACATGCTTGGAAAAAGATACTGCTGCTGATTTTAGTTTATGAGTTAATTATAACTTTTATCTCATATTTGTTATTTGTTATATTCTGTGTGTGAATACAGGTATTGAGTCAGATGAAGAATGAGTTGAGAAATTGGTCACAGTCGGTTGGACCTACAGAGGATGATGAGACGAGATTTTGGTTGATATGAGATATCAGCTAACGAGGAGACAAGAACTTCAGTTGATAATGAGATGTCAACTGAATATGAGATGAGATACTAATTGAGGTGAGATTCCAGCTGATGGCGAGATTCCAGCTGATGGAGAGATTCCAGCTGATGATGAAATGAGTTTCTGGCTGATGGTGAAATTCCAGTTGAAGATGAAATGAGATCCCAGTTGAGGCGAAATTCCAACTAATGATGAGGAAGAGTATGAGTATAAGCTGAGCATGAGCTATGAGTTGAGATATGTGAGTGTAGTCGAGTACACTCGAGAGTTGAGATCCGAAGTATGCAGGTTTCAGCTAATGAGAAAATAAGATTATGTTGCTATGAGGTATCTAAGTAATTTACTTAAAATGTTAGATGTAACGAGTATATGTGTTTAATTGTTGATAATACATGTGTTAGAGAATTGTTATTATAAAGTGTAGTAACCGATATCGAGATGAGAATCTCATGTCCATTTGAGGTAAGATTTACATATCACATAACGAGTGCTTTGTGATTATGTATAACCGAGATTATAAGTGGTTGCTTGACGAGTACTTAGCAACCATGGAGAAATGTGTAAAATGAGCATATACATGGTAAGAAATATATAAAGTATGATATGGTGTATATATATATATATTACTTGTTGTTTCACAGATGTGACGAGATTTCTGTGTACAAGTACTGTGTGGTTGAGACCACATGTTCTGTGGGGCCACATAACTAGTACTTATGAATGATCACAATGAATGGTTGAGATAGCCAAAAGATTATGAGTTGAGAAAGATAATGAGTGTGTAGTTGATTGCACACAATAACTGATTATGAGTTGACATGCTGAGAGATGAATTGTGTAGTTTAGAGTTGTCACATAATGAGATATTTGTGACAGAGTTGTCAGAGGACACTCGAGTAACCACATAAAGAGTAACTTGTGGTTATAATTGAGAGAACCTAGAGTGGTTCAAGTAGGCCTAATTGGCCTAGAGATTGGGTTAATTACCTAATAAATGTAATTGAGACCACATATTCAGTGGGGTCACATATTGAGTAAATGTGATTGAGACCACATATTCAGTGGGGTCACATATTGAGTAAATGTGATTGAGACCACATATTCAGTGGGGTCACATATTGAGTAAATGTGATTGAGACCACATATTCAGTGGGGTCACATATTGAGTAAATGTGATTGAGACCACATATTCAGTGGGGTCACATATTGAGTAAATGTGATTGAGACCACATATTCAGTGGGGTCACATATTGAGTAAATGTGATTGAGACCACATATTCAGTGGGGTCACATATTGAGTAAATGTGATTGAGACCACATATTCAGTGGGGTCACATATTGAGTAAATGTGATTGAGACCACATATTCAGTGGGGTCACATATTGAGTAAATGTGATTGAGACCACATATTCAGTGGGGTCACATATTGAGTAAATGTGATTGAGACCACATATTCAGTGGGGTCACATATTGAGTGAATGTGATTGAGACCACATATTCAGTGGGGTCACATATTGAGTAAATGTGATTGAGACCACATATTCAGTGGGGTCACATATTGAGTAAATGTGATTAAGACCACATATTCAGTGGGGTCACATATTGAGTAAACGTGGTTGAGACCACACATCCTGTGGGGCCATGTATTAACTAGTTGAGGTTGAGATCATATACTTCTGTGGAACCACATAACGAGTACCTTATGGTTAGAGTAGTGAAGACTGTTGTGACTCAGACAAAAGGAGGAGTGATAGTGAGTCTATATGGCTTGAGACCGTAGCGGAGACCCGCTAGAGTCAAATAGAAGATGGATTAAAATCGGAGAATGGTACGAGGTACCATGATCTGATTAGAGGACGGTACGAAGTACCGTGAGATAGCGATGAATGACGAGTTTGGAGAACAGTACGAGGTACTATAAAACAGTGTTGAATGATGAGACAAAGGATGGTACGGGGTACCAAGAGCTGAGGCAGAGTGGTGTTATAATGTTGTGCTTGTGTGTAAACAAGTATGTACTGTGTAGTGATATAGAGTGTTGAGACTGCACTATCTTTGAGTGTGGATATGTATGGTATAGATGTGAACCTATACAGTTTGAGACTTTATGGGTTAAAAAGAGGATGAATCAGAGGCGGTGTAGCAGTATGAGAGTACTGTGAGATAATACAGTGAGTAATACTGTTGAGAAATGTTGCTGTGAGTAAGAGCATTTGTTATTTGGTCGTGTTGAGAATGTGTGAGGTTTCTTTCATATTGAATGAGATAAAATTTTATAAATACATGATAAGAAGATATAAGTTAAAAGAAGAGGAAAGTAATCGTGATTGTGATTGATAGGATTCGTTCCTTAGCAATCAAACCAATTACTGCCAATGAGGGAAATGTGTGAATGTCGAGATGATAAAACTATTTATTCGTATGAGACGATAGATAATAGATTTTGTTAAAATAATCTTGAATTATTTATTGAGATTAACGAGTCAGTCGGGTGATGAGATATGATCTCACCGTAGAGATTACGGTGTTAGATGTCATGATATTGAGTCGTGTGTAGAGATTACGGTGAGCCGTATGTATGACTTATTTGTGTCATTCAGATGAATTAGAGATTGATGTGATAATGACGAAGAGGTGGTCAGAATTTATGCGGTTGTGTTGAGAATTTATTTGATAATAAATTATCGAGTTTAATAGAGTAAATAATTTATTGAGAATATGATGTGGATTATCCACATAAGAAATGATATAATAAGTGAGTACATTGAGAAAAACAACATGAGGTATGTTGTTGAACTGCGATGAAGAGGAGCCATTTTGGCGAGAGATTGTTAACAGTATATTGGGTGAACACCTAATATAAGTGCTGAAGTGAAAGTAGAGATATATGAGATTTTGAGGAGGCATGAGTGAAACATGAGATAGTTTCTAATATTATATTTATTTTTGATGTTATATATGGGTTGATGAGTCATATGATGTGAGTGAGACATTTGAATGTCTATGTGTTTTATGTTGTATGAGTGTTTCTCCAACCCTGATCGATGAGAATGTGCAAATAAGAGAAATCAATAATTGACGTGTTGTGATTGAAGGAGTAAATTGAGAGAGAATAAGCATAGGATCGGTGAGACCGTTTTCCTTATTGAGTTAGAGTAAACCATTTCAAGAAAACTTGAAATGGGAGTTGAAATCCCATATAGTTAATTGGGATTAGTATTATAACAAAGTGGATAGTGCACTGAGACTATGGCTCGATGTTAACCATAGATATAAGTGTATGTAAATGATAATAGTGGTTGGAGTATCACTTGAAGAGTGAGGTGAGATGCCTTAGTGTTGACAATGATATAGCGAAGGTCGTGCTCGAAAGAACGAGAATTCAC
Organism: Cichorium intybus; assembly: GCA_023525715.1. Lineage (NCBI taxonomy): Eukaryota > Viridiplantae > Streptophyta > Magnoliopsida > Asterales > Asteraceae > Cichorium > Cichorium intybus. Next base: position 50,664,286 of record CM042016.1, on the reverse strand, counting down.
ATGGCAATGGTGATTACCAATATGGCTATAGAGATCATCTCGTGAGGATGATGGCGGGTATTATCTATATTATAAGTAAATGAGATACGACAGTATGTACATGTCATATGAGCTGACGAGAGGATAATATCATTGTCATACGTAATCTGAAATTACGGTGGTGAGGTGGTTGTATAAACCATACCTATTCCAAGAGATTCTGAGGACGGAATCTTTTGAAGGGGGTAATAACTTGTAACACCGTGTTTTTAAATTATAGAGATTTTGAGTTAATCTTGGTGTGATTAAGATTAGTTTGGTTGTTGTATGAGTTTGGGTGATTAGAAACCCAAATGGGAGAAGTTTGGACTTGAAAAATGCCAAAACAGAGCTACACGGGTCGTGTATGGTTACACGGGTCGTGTAGAACACCTTAGAAACCAAACCGTAAGCCTTCCAGAGTCACACGGGTCGTGTACCTCTACACGGGTCGTGTAGAGTGTTCAAAAGGAGTCCGAAAGCCAAAACAGACCTACACGGGGCGTGTGAGTCTACACGGGTCGTGTAGAACAGCCCTACACGGGGCGTGTGAGTCTACACGGGGCGTGTAGGCCTGACAGCACTATATAAAGTGCAGAAATTGCTCATTTCGAGAAATAAACACCCAAATTCGATTTCAGAGCATTCTAAGGCGATTTTCCTCCAAATTGAGCCAGGAGATGCGTAAGGAAGAGTAGGGAGACTTCAATCTAACCCCGTAAACGTGCTCTTGATTCCTAAATCATCAAGGTGAGTGATTTCTTGATTTTGAGGTTTTGAAACCCTAACTTTCATTTCCGTGTTTTAGCTATATATTGCTATATATGTTGTTAGTAGATTGTTAGTGGATGCCTTTAGAGATATTTGTGAGATTATTGTCGAGTTTCTACGGTTGAATTAGTAGAACCGTGAATTTGGAGGTTTCGGTAAATATTGAGTTGATATTTACCGTTTATACTCTTTTATTTCCTCTTTTGATTTATACATCTTTGAGATAGATGTAATTGAGATGATTGTGGATATTGGAGACTTGATTTAGACTATGGTGATATAACCAAGTATAGCGAACAGGAGCCCGGTACGCGTAATTCGGGGGTTTCATATACTAAATTGTTATCAGGTGAGTACTCTTATGTACTTGAGTATAATTTTACCTTGTGGTAAACTGAGTATATAACTATATATATGTTAGGTTGTTATTGTCATAATCTAATTATGGAGTTAATTGTTATATGTGAATAATAACAACCAAGTTTAACATACATATTGATTGTATAAACTGAGTAGATGTTAGTGTAGTTACATTAAAGAGTTTTGAGTCAAATTGTATAGCCATGAGGGCTATTAAGCTGGAATAGAGTTGGAGTGATTATGTTATCTGTGGATAACAAGAGATGAGTTGCAATCTAGATTGAGTATAAAAGTAGAGTATGTGATAAATTGGTTGAGTTAAAGAGTCCTTGAGTTTAATTGTTACAGGCATGAGAATTGCTATGGTTGAGTATAAGTTGGATGTTAAAAATGAATATATGTGAGAATGTGGTTGAGTTACGAGTAGTACTAAGTGTGGTATTTCTATTGAATTGATATTATTAAATATTAGCTGGTATTTGTAAAGCTAATATGTTTGCAGATTTCAGAGTTAAGAGAAAGTGGGTATTTGCTAATGAGATTAGCAAACAAGAATGATAAAGACATTTACTAAGAGGGATTATTGGAGTGTAATTGAGATTACTCACTAAGCTTTATAAGCTTACACTTGAGTTGTATGTTGTTTTGCAGGTATCTGTAGCTGTGATAGGGGAAGGCATGTGATAAAGAGAGACGGACATGTTTAGAGCTTTGTCCTTTAGTTGAATTAGATTTATTTGTAATTCCTGGTTGAAATTGTAAGGGCCTTTTTGTGTAAATATTCATGTTGATAACCTCTTGATCCTTGGTTTGAGTACAAGTATGCCCATTTTGATGTATTATTGCTTGAAAATTTTTGGGTGTACTTTGTATGAGAAACCGGGCGTTACACATGCCGGGGCTGGGATAGGCTCATGGCCACTAAGGAGGACACGGTCTACACAGAGCTTCTTTTGGAGTTCTTGTCCACAGTCCAGTTTGCACTTGGAGCGACAGATGCCCGTTCCAGGCTGATACGGTTCAGGTTGGGAGGTGTGCAGAGGGAGTGCAACCTCCGGGAGTTTGGGAGGCGCACCGGTATCTACACCGAGGCGGACCTGCAGCACCGCCACTTCACACAGTTCATGGGTACGTGCATTCAGGGGCAGCCCGAGCGGGCTGCCAATATGGAGGTTTGGGCACCATTGTCCAACATTTTCTACGAGGCGGGGACCTCCAGGGAGAGTCATATCCGTGATCCACTCCACCGTCTCATGCACCGTATCGTCTCCACCTCCATCATGTATAGGGAGGGGGCGAGAAGGTGTCCGGCGATGACATGACCTACCTCTGGGTTCTCCTTGACCCCTCCAGGTTCCTTCACATTCCATTTGCCTAAGCCGTTGCCCTATCCACCCGAGCGACAGGCTGATCCACCAGCAGTCCTCTGGGCCGAGGGTACTTCATCACCCGCCTGGCCCGATCATACAGGATCCTCACCGCCAGGACTGTCGCTTCTTTGACCGCGTTACCTCCAGTTCGCACTACGGCGCGAGCTCTGGAGAAGATGGGGCTCATTGAGCAGCAGCACCCGGGACAGTTTGTGAGGGTGCCGACCGAGGCACCCCAGGACCCCCAGCTAGCATACGCTCAGCCTGGCAGGAGACGTAGGAGGCAGCCCGCACCAGCAGAGCCAGCACCACAGTCACAGCAGCAGGAGGATCCATCGGCCATCCACCGACTGGCGGCCAGGGTCGCCAGGATGGAGGACCAGTTAGAGTGGATCGGGGAGGTGCTTTTACAGATCGCATCGGTACAGGGCCAGCACACCCGACCATTCCCAGCCAGAGCCCATGACCATGAGGCTGGACCTTCCAGGCCACCAGGTGGCGACTGATGTATTTTTCTTTTTCATTTTTTGGATATATGTACTGTATCTATGACACACTTTTATCTTTTGCTTGTTTATATTTTATTTGTTATGTTTGCATTTAATGTTCTGTTGAGTCATGCATGTTATACCAAAATGGGAAGGAGTTGTCTCAGACAAGTATGGGGTCACCATGCCCCCTCCACTTGTTTTGACCACCGGCGTGTTCACTGTTGCGCTACAACTCCAGAATGCGAAATCAAGGACCTTTTTGTTCGAATTTGTACCTGTAATACCGAGTACCAACCAAGCAATTCACCGTCAAAAGGGGTAACTCTTTCTCCCTTGTTCTAAATATTTTTTTGTACAACGGGGACGTTGTATGGTTTTAAGTGTGGGGTGTGGACGGTCGAAAGAGTTTATTTTTGAAATTTTTGCGAAAAAATACCAATTTTCAAATTTTTAGCAACTTTTTCAAAAATTTTACTAAATTGTAATTTTGAAATGAATGGTTTGTGATTGTTTATAGCAATAGTATTTTTCGAGAGATACTATGTAGTGGTTACCATGCTATTAGTTTAGTCAAACAAGTTGAGTTTTAGGAGTTAGACGATTAGAGTGTTTTAGGACCGGAATTTAGGAAGGAAATGTCAATCTGTGGCCTTTGTTGTTCGAGCCGGTAGGTCCGAAAAGGGTGGCCTCGAAGAGGCATTTATGCACCTTACCACCTAAGATCGTCTGGTTTGGGATGGTATTTTCGAAAGCTCGTTACACGGACAACATCGAAAGTCATGGACAATTCCTTAATGGGCTTTAGAATCTGAATGAGTAAGTACACTTCATTGTGGACAGAAAATTTGTAATCAAGGGTTCTCTAGAAAGCCATGAATTCCAAAGAACACTCTGATTAGGTTTTCATGAACTATTTCACTCTAACTCATAGGGCAATAATCTTTGAAACTAAACACAGTCAAAAATTATTTGAGTCTTAGTGTGGGGTGTTTGACAACGCCTAGTGATATTACATATTTTAGTCGTTGTTGAGCCCTATTCTTAGTGAAATTATATCATATATATCGTGGTATTCTCACTTTTCGTGCCAGTACTTGTTTGGAAGAAAATAATGAAAACAGGGACCAAAAGCGTGCAAATTGGAGGAAGTTTGAAGAAGAAGGAAAAATCAGGAAAGTACATACACGCGCTGCGGAAATCAAGAAGGCGCGACGCGGATCTAACGCGGTGGAACAAATTCAAATGCCGAGAAAACGGGAAAAGATTAGTACACGCGCCGCAGAAACCATAAATGCGTGGCGCGGCTGCAGGAATTTTGCAACTATAAATAGATGTTTTTTCAGCCGAAAACCCTTGCAAAGACCCGATGAAAAATCGACCTGAAGGCTCTTTGACTCCGTGATTAAGCTTCAGCAACTTCATATTTGGTATTTCTATGTTTTAGAATTTAATTTCTTTTTAGTATTAGTTAGCATTAGTGGCTAGGGTCTTTGGGAGTGACAACCACTGACCTTGAGTATTTTAGTTTACTGTTTTTAAGTATTGGTTACTGTATTGGATCATTGGAATTCGTTTTGGTTAATGAAAATCATTTGGTTACAAGTAATTGTGGTTTTTCGGTATTTTATGCTTGATATTGGATTGTGCTAGTTTGGATTGTGTTTGGATGTGGTTTTGACCTTGATTGGACTGAATTCCTTTGCTGATTTCAGTAGCCAACTAGGGTTAGGCTTGTGGTTTGAACTTTAGCCAGTGACTGTTCAGTTGAACCTTAGTTATTGGTTTAGTTTATGCCTTGGTTTATGTTTGATTGTTTGCCTTTGTTTGCTTCTGAATTAGAGATGTACTTCTGATTTCAGTAAGTGACTAGGTTGTTTGGAGTTTAGTTTAACTTTATGTTTGGTTGGAATTGTTTTCAGTTCATGTTTTCTGGGATTAGTAGTCAAAAGCTTAGAAACTAAGTCCTCTGACTATAGCGTGACACTATAGTTGGTAATCTGTCACCTGACTTGACCACATAACTCCTGCGGATCGACCCTGACTACCACTATGCTAGTGTGTGTGTTAGGAATTTTTCTTATTTTTGACCGCACGACGACCTAGGCGTGTCATAAGTATGGGAAGCAACTTCCCTTGATCAACCACACATCAATATTCTACAAGTATGGGAAGCATGTTCCCTTAATTAACCACACTATTAGTCAATTGCCATTTGGGTAGGGTCGGACCTTTCCTACAATGGTCTTTACAATCATAGTCTCATCCTTAACCAAACCAAGTTAACGTTTGTATTCAAATCTATCACTCACTTATGAGTGTTACAAACAGTAAGCAATTAATATCACGTAGCAAGTATGGAGAGTACATTCTCCAATCAAATTTGATCTTCTTTCCTTTGTCAATTAACAAGCATGGGAAAGTATTATTCTCAAACCACGTACTGGACTGTTTGCCATCGGGTAAAGTCGAACGTTCACCCTCAATGGTCTTATAATGGTAGTCTCGTCCCTATCCACCGAGGCCAAACCTCGTCATGGATTTAACAACAATGGAAGTACATTCAAAAATTTTCAACTCTAGAGTTTGTTATCAGATAAGGCAGGACCTTCACACTCAATGGTTTTCCAAATGGAAGTCACGTCCCTATCTACCGAGGTCGGGCCTCGTAATGGATACAACAACAATATCCCCGCAAGGGATGTTTAGCTTATCACACTATAAAACTCTCTCTATCTATGCATAGTTCTTGAGAGCTATTAACCTAGGAGCTAGGTTCAAAATTCAGGTCAATGTCATCCGACATTCTCTTCAACACCTCATATTTTATCACTACCATGTACTAGTCACATTCGCAATCCACCAATGTTAGACCTTGTCATGGATTCATGGACAACTCGTGTCCCATCCCCACAAGGAATGTAGGTCTACACATACTCTCAACCCAACCTAACGGTTCACTATTCTTGTTAGTTATTAACCTAAGAAACTAGGTTCTTATCGAAGACAATATTATTTGACACACAAACCACATCATAGTATTATGCAATTACAACACAACATGTATGGCAATATATAGTACATCAACACAACTATATCAATAATGACATATATCCAGTATAGTATGGTAGCATGCACTCACTTTAGTGATGTTGTAGATGTCACATTTCCAAGCTAATCGTACCGCTTCTTCTCTTGCCTTAGAAGCTGTCAAAACCATATGAAATTCTTAAGTATCAAAACCCAAGTATCAATCATCATTCACACACTTGACTAATTCTTTCATTAAGTCTATAATATTCAATAACACTCATCAACTATATATAACGGCTTCATCAAGCCTTTGCCTTAATTCAGTAAGACATATAAGTAACTTTGATCATATCGATCAATTTATCCACAACCAACTTATGGATACAATCAATTAGATTTTTCTTAACCACATGTCTTAACAACATCATCTAGTGATAAAATCCAATTACATCTCTATAATTATTTACTAAATCTAAGGTTTGTGATCAAAACCCATTTCAAGCTTCAATCATGAAATCAACCATCATAAACATGTTTTCTACTCCTATCACCACCTCATACATCAAGTATTCACATGCAAACTAGCATTCAATACTTATGGTTTGCAAACCCCCAACACAACTCAACTCCTAAGATGCATTCATCAAGAAGGGGGTAGAGAATTATCTTCAAAATAATGTAGCTAGTGTTTACTCCTCGATTTACACCTTGTTTCTCATTGATCTTGGCTCACATGGACTTATGGGATTGTTCCCCATTGGTATTCTTCGGGGGCTTGTGGGTGAAAATTAGCCAATAAATCAAGTTAGGGCTTTAAATTATGACTGGTCTGTGCAACCTATGCACCGCCTCCAACACATAGACGTGTGTGCCTTGCAGCAAAATGTGTCGCCTCACTAGATCTCAATGCATTGCTGACGTGCACGCAGAGGTCGTCATGCGGTCAAAAATAAGAAATAACCTAACATTCACTAGTATAGTGGAGTCAGGGTCGATCCACAGGAGCTACGTGGTTAGCCTAGATGAGAGATTACCAACTAATAGTGTCACGGCTATAGTCGGAGGAACTAATTTCTATCTTTCTACCTTGAAACAATATTCAAACACCCAAGCCAAGCTTAGCTATGTCCAAATGACCTAGTTACTTTCTGAACTCAGAAGTACATCTCTGAATCAGAAGCAATTGAAGGCATCCAAACTAGCAAAACCAAGCGTAGCATAAACTAGCTAATAACCAAAAGTTCTATAAGATAGTTAATAGCCAAAATTTAATGCTCAACCTAACCAAGTTAGCTACTGTTTTCAGCAAAGGGAAATAGTCCCAACCAAGTCACAAACAAAATCCAAACACAAACAAAATCCAAAATACCGAAAAACCAACGTTAACATTAACCGAATGATTTCATTCACCAAAACCAATATCCAAACATCAAATCAGTAACCAAACACTACTAAAAACAGGACCCTAAGCTGAAGATCAATGGTTGTCACACCCAAAGATTCAACTCAAATCTTACGAATGTTTAACTAAAATGAAATAAAATCTAAAACATGAAAATACCAAATGATGGTTTCTGAAATGGAATCCTCGAGTCAAAGAGCTTCTAGGTCGATGTTTACCCCCGGTCTTTGCTAGGGTTTTCGGCTGGAAATGCCTCTATTTATAGTTGCAAATTTCCCGTGACCGCGCCGCGCATAAGTGAAATCCGCGGCGCGCGTACTTATCCGTTCCCCGTTTTTTCGTCATTCAAATGTGTTCCACCGCCTTACGTCCGCGTCGCGCAGAAGATGAATCCGCGGCGCGCGTACGTCTTCTCTTGATTTTTCATTCTTTCCATACTTTATCCTTTTGTACACTTTTAGTCCCTGTTTCTGTTCTTTTTCTCCAGACAAGGCCTGACACGAAAAGTGAGAATACCCATGCATATTTGATATAATTTTACCAAGAACAGGGCTCAACAACGCCTAAAATACTTGATATCACTAGGCGTTGTCAAACACCCCACACTTGTGCCTTGCTTGTCCCCAAGCAAGAGAGTTTTTAACAAATTATAATAGAGAATCGAACAATTTTTGACTGTGTTTAGTTTCAAAGTTTATTGCTCTTTGAGTTAGAGTGGAATAGTTCGTGAAAACATAATTGAGTTGTTCTTTGGAATTCATGGCTTTCTAAAGAACCCTTGATTACAAACTTTCTGTCCACAATGAAGTGTACTTACTCGTTCAGATTCTAAAGGCCATTAAAGAATTGTCCATGACTTTTGATGTTGTCCGTGTAGCGAGCTTTCAGAAATACCATCCCAGACTAGACGATCTTAGGTGGTAAGGTGCATAAGGCCCACCCATTTTAGACCTACCGGCTCGAACAACAAAGGCCACTGACTGACTTTTCCTTCCTAAATTCCAATCCTAAAACGGCTCAATCTTCTAACCTCGTAAAACTCAACTTATTTGACTAACTAATAGTATGATCACAAATAACTAGTATTTCTTGAAAAATACTAATGCTATCACAATCACAAACTATTCATTTCAAAATTGCAATTCATTAAAAATTTTGAAAAATATTGCTAACAATTGAAAAATTGATCATTTCTGCAAAAATTTCAAAAATATCTCTTTCGACCGTCCACACCCCACACTTAAAACCGTACAACTGACAACGCCTAGTGATATCAAGTATTTTAGGCGTTGTTGAGCCCTGTTCTTGGTCAAATTATATCAAATATGCATGGGTATTCTCACTTTTCGTGTCAGGACTTGTCTGGAGAAAAAGAACAGAAACAGGGACTAAAAGTGTACAAAAAGGAAAAAGTATGGAAAGAATGAAAAATCAAGAGAAGACGTACGCGCGCCGCGGATTCATCTTCTGCGCGACGCGGTCGTAAGGCGGTGGAACACATTTGAATGACGAAAAAACGGGGAACGGATAAGTACGCGCGCCGCAGATTTCACATTTGCGCGGCGCGGTCACGGGAAATTTGCAACTATAAATAGAGGCATTTCCAGCCGAAAACCCTAGCAAAGACCTGGTGAAAACATCGACCTAGAAGCTCTTTGACTCGAGGATTCCATTTCAGAAGCTATAATTTGGTATTTTTCATGTTTAAGATTTTATTTTATTTTAGTTAAACATTTGTAAGCTTTGAGTTGAATCTTTGGGTGTGACAACCATTGAATTCTAGCTTAAGGTTCTGTTTTTAGTAGTTTTGGTTACTGATTTGATGTTTGGATATTGGTTTGAGTGAATGAAATCATTCGGTTACCTTAAATATTGATTTTTCGGTATTTCGGATGCTTGTTGGAGTTTTGATTGTTTGATTGTGATTGGATTTTGTTTGTGGCTTGGTTAGGACGGTTTTCCCTTGCTGAAAACAGTAGCTAACTTAGTTATATTGAGCATTAAATCTTGGCTATTAACTGTCTCATAGTACTGTTAGTTATTAGCTAGTTTATGTTGTGCTTGGTTTTGCTAGTTTGAATGCCTTCAATTGCTCCTGATTCAGAGATGTACTTCTGAATTCAGAAAGTAACTAGGTCATTTGGACATAGCTAAGCTTGGCTTGGGTGTTTGAATATTGTTCAAGGTAGAAAGATAGAAATTAGTTCCTCCGACTATAGCCATGACACTATCAGTTGGTAATCTCTCATCTAGGCTAACCACGTAGCTCCTGTGGATCGACCCTGACTCCACTATACTAGTGAATGTTAGGTTATCTCTTATTTTTGACCGCATGACGACCTCTGCGTACACGTCAAATTTTGGCGCCGTTGCCGGGGAGCTGTGAGCTTAGAATAGGTGAGTAGTAGGAATTTGTTTCTTGCTTTTTGAAATTTCATTTTGGGTTAATTTCATTTTGATTTTTTTTTTGTGGGCGTGTTGCATTAGTGCATGCGTACCCGCAGGGGAGAGCAATCATCCCCATTACAGTTCGATTCTGAAATTGAACGTACTGCGCGCAAACTCCGTGCCCGTAGGCGTTTAAGCATCATGAATTATAGTCAAGTTAGCAGTAGTCCGGTTAGTGTTGCCCAGGATCCGTCAGGAGAGGCAACGGGGAGGTTTTCTATTCCCCCATTATCAGAATTCCAATTCGGAAGTTCGAGTGCGTCTGGTGGTGTAGTTTCAACCCCTACACCCATACCATCATGCACTCCGCCATCTATTCCACCATTTTTACCCGCTTCTCAACCACAATCCACCAATCCCTTTACATCTGCTATGACTTGGGGAGAGCCGACCCGAGATGGCACCCCAACTCCTAGACAGCATACACCAACATCACAACCACAACCAGCCCTCTTTAAACCTCAACCTACATACCAACCAACACAACCTATACACTTTCAACCATCGCCTCAACCGCAATACCAATACCCAGAGACGGAGGAAGTGTATGACGAGGAAGATGAAGGATGGGTGCCACCGGCACCGCAACCACAATGGAACCGAGGTCGGGGACCTCCCAGGCAAGCACCACCATACCAACCACCAGGTCAGTGGGAGTACAATGATCATCTTTACGGTAACCCCGCTCAACCCTTACATTTTGCACAACCGAGACGGCAATCGGTTGCATCACATTTCCAACTGCGGGAATATGATGATTCGTCGCCGATCTATATTCCTGATAACATAGATTCGCAGGTAGAGATTAGACCCCAGTTATTAGGAATATTACCAGAATTCAGAGGGTATAAGCAGGATGATCCCTATAATCATTTATATGAATTCTTAGCGATCGCTAATGCTAACAATCCCAGAAACACAAATAGAAATATTTTTAGGCTTAGACTGTTCCCGTTCACTCTTAAGGATAAAGCCAAGTATTGGTTCACGTCGTTGCCATCAAACAGTATCACTACGTGGGATCAGCTCAAGGCGAAGTTCCTTCAGGAATTTTACCCAGCGAGCAAAACAACTGAAATCAGAAGAGTTATTCAGGATTTTCAGCAAAAGCCTGGAGAGGCTTTTCATGAAGCTTTTGACAGATTGAAGGAATTGCTGCGATCTTGTCCGCATCACGAGATTCCCAGATGGCAGTTGGTCAAGTTATTCTTCGAGGGAGTTAGCGAGACACACCGAGCTATGATAAATGCCTCCTCCAGTGGGACATTTATGTGGCAAGATCCAGAAGAAGCCTGGAGATTTTTGGAGCAGTTGAGTAATGGCTCCAAAGCAAACTTCTCCACCAGGAAGACTACAAGTACGGCGGCAGCAGTAGGAGTTGACGCTGATTGGAAAAAAGAAGTGAAAAAGGAAATCAGTGAATTGAACAGAAAGTTTGATAGGCTTATGGCAACATTACAAAATGGACCGCCAAATTCGTCACAAGAAGGTCAAGGAGGACCTAGGATGCAGGAAGCTAATCAAGTTTATGGCCAGGGTCAAGGTCAACACAATAATGGACGACCCTACAGGCCATACAACCAAGGACAACCACAAAATTTCAGGCAGAACAACTATCAGAATCCATCGAATAGTCAGCCTAGAAACCAGCAGCATGCAAACAATGGAAACAACAACAACAAGGGACCCACCAATGCTACCAACAATGCTCCAGGGACCCAAGAAGAGATGATATCAAAGATGTATGATATGGTCACAGCAACACAACAACAATCTCAAGCAAACGCAAAGGCCATCGCAAATATGGAAAGACAAATAGGTCAAATGGCTGCAGACCAACAAAAGAGAGATAATGGCAAATTTCCTAGTGCTACTGAAGTCAATCCTACTCATACTCAACGTCCAGGGAAGGAGCAAGTCAATACTGTTGAATCAGGATGGCGAAAGGTTACTCTGGAGGATTTGTTCGAGGTGGGGAATGAAGTGGAACCAGGGGAAGAAGGAAAGGCTTTAAAGAGCGAGGAAAGTAAAGAAGGAGGAATTCCGGTTGAGAATGGCACTCAAACCGAAATAGATAAAAAGGTCCAAAAGGAAGAGCAACCAACGATTGCAGGGATTAAGCAAAAGAAGAAGAATAAGAAAGAAAAAAGAAGCAGGAAGCGACTAGATCAATGGGACCCTTAATGAACCAGCCCCTATGGGATGAGCTTAAGGATGCCCCCGAGGACACCAGGATTTTACAAGAAATGTGCGAACAAAATGGGAAGAACAAGGTACCTATACCGAAAACGGTGAGATTGACTATGAGGGCTAGCGAAGCATTATTGGGAACACTACCCAAGAAGGAGAAGGACCCTGGATCACCATTGATCACTACAACCGTAGGGGACGTGGTTATTCGAAACACCTTACTAGATTTGGGAGCAAGTGTTAACATCTTGCCGGGATATCTGTATGACAAATACAAGAATGAAGAAATCGAGCCAGCTGAAGTTGTACTGCAGTTGGCTGACCAATCAACTAAGGTATCTAGGGGAAAGCTAACCAATGTCATAGTCAAAGTTGGGGACTTTTTCTACCCCGTGGATTTTCTGGTGATGGAATATGAAAGTCCGGACGATGCGCCTGCGCTTATCTTAGGACGGCCATTCCTAGCTACTGCTGGTTCAGTGATCGACTGCAAGACGGGAGACATGGATATTTTCTTCGGGACCAGGAAAAGAAGGTTGAATATGTTTGGAAATCCAATTTCGTTACCCTCGGAAGAAAACGGCAAACCAGCAGACAGAAAAACATTAATGGAGCCAGGAACCAGAAGCAAAGAAAAGATATGGACACGTACGGGGGAGGGTGGAAAGGAAGAAGTTCTAAAGGAGACCAAAAACCACCCGCTGTCCGCCATCGACAAGGAACAACTGCTGGAAATGATAAAGATGATGGAAGCAAGGCATCAGCAATATGAAAGAGAATCCAGAAAACGAGAGGCGAATGTTTTCGAGCTATTGAAATCTCAACAGCAATGGATCAGTGGTGTGAGTGATCGGATGACCCAACTCACATCCCTTATGACAATGATGGCTAATAATTTCATGCCAGAATATCAGCAAATGTCATCAAGAGGTCAAGAAGAAGAAGAAGGATCAGCTTAGGAGCAGCTCGTCTGGCTGAAGACGTTAAACTTAGCGCTTGTTGGGAGGCAACCCATCGTGTCATAAGTAGGTTTTATATTTCTTAGGATTAATTTAGAAAATACATCAATCGTTTGCAGGTATTAGTGGTTTGAAGCAAGTGTGGGGTCGTGTGAAAAGGTTTTGAAATCTTCAAGACCGCGCCGCGGGTTTTGGAATTGCGCGACGCGGGTTCGAAACTCAACCCGATGCGCAGGGGTTGAATTAGCGACACGCGCGTCGCGGAAACGAGAAATGCGCGCCGCGGGAAACGATCAGACGGTTTCTGCCTTTATCCGGTGAGCCGCGGCTCACAACTCAAATCACACGACTCGGAGCTCTGGTGATCAAAAATTTCTTGCTTATTGTGTTTCTACTACCAAGGTATGCTCTTTTAACTATCTATCAGTTGTTTAAACTAGTTATTAGGTAGTTAATTTTAGGGTTTTATTCCAAAAAGTTCAAAAACTTAGAATCACTAATGCTAGCCCATCGGGTGTTTGTTTTGCCAAATGGACACCCTAGATGAGCTAATCGGAACCTAGGCTACCTTGTGGTATGTTTATAATGAGATTTAGCAGGTTAAAATGGGGATTTGATCCCGGGTTTTGAAACAGGCGTACGCCGCGCCGCGCCATGGCTCTTGGGCCGCGCCGCGGTGCGGTGGGGAAGAAAAAGGACTGATTTTGCAAAATTTTTGTTTTGTGGATATATTTTCTTTTTTTGCAGATGATGTTCAGAATGGAGCACGCTTTCCTCCAGTTCCCCGCGGAGCTGGCCAGTTCTGTCGAGTATACCTCGCGGAGGGATGCTTTGAGGAGTCGCCGGGTGTTAGAGGCGACGGTCATTGATCGAGATATTCTTCGAGACGCAGGGCTCTGGGTGCGATCGAGCCGTTCTTACATCGCACCTGGACCCACGAGGAGGCGTCATTCACGTGCAGAGGTTGGGACCGGATCATGGCCACTGACGAGGATGTGGTCTACACAGAGCTTCTCCTGGAGTTCCTGTCTACGGTCCATTTCGCTCCCAGGGCGGGAGACCCGCGTTCCAGGCTAGTACGTTTTCGTTTGGGAGGTGAGCACAGGGAGTGCAGCCTCCGAGACTTCGGGAGGCGCGCCGGCATCTACACTCCAGAGGACCTCCAGCACCGTTTCTTCACCCGGTTCTTTGGGTCATGCATTCAGGGGGAGCCGGAGCGCCCTCCCAACATGGAGGTTTGGACATCGTTGTCCAATGTGATGTACGAGGCGGGGGCCTCGAGGGAGAGCCACTTACGAGATCCTCTTCACCGCCTCATGCACCGGATCGTCTCCACCTCCATCATGCAGCGGGAAGGAGGCGAGAAGGTGTCGGGGGACGATGTGACATTTTTGTGGGTCCTCCTCGACCCATCCAGGTTCCTCCACCTCCCTTTCGCCCTTGCGACCGCTCTCTCCACTCACTCTACCGGCGCCTCCACCAGCAGTCCACTCGCCAGGGGGTATTTTATTACTCGCCTGGCCCGTTCCTATGGCATCCTTACTGCTCCCGTGGCAGCTTCTTTGACTGCTCTACCTCCATCGCGCACTACAGCACGCACGTTGGAGAGGATGCGGCTCATTGAGCTGCAGCGCCCGGGGCAGTACATCCGGGCTCCGATCGAGCCTCTTCAGGCACCCCAGCCTGCATACGCCCAGCCCGGCAGGAGACGCCGGAGACCAGAGCCAGCAGCACCAGAGCCGCCATAGCCGCAGTCACAGCAGGACGATCCATCAGCCCTCAGCCGGCTGGAGGCCAGAGTCATGCGGATCGAGGACCAGCTCTCGAGGACCCAGGACCAGCTCGAGTGGATCGGGGAGGTACTTATACAAATCGCATCAGCCCAGGGCAGACACCCCCGACCATTCCCAGCCAGGTCCCACGATCACGAGGCTGGACCCTCCAGGCCACCGGGTGGTGATTGATGTTTCTTTTTCTTTCTTTTTATTTTTCTTGGGATATATGTATAAACTTATGATACATCTATCAGTATATTATTTTTTTCTGTCATGTGTGTTTTAATTTATTTGTTGAGTGATGCATGATATACCAAATCGAGAGGGAGTTGTCTCAGACAAGTGTGGGGTCACCGTGGCCCCTCCACTTGTCTTGACCACCGGCGTGTCCTACTGTAGCGCTACAACTCCAGCATATGAATCGAGGATCTTTTTGTACGTATTATACCTGTGATATTGAGCACCAAGCAGTCCATCGTCCAAAAAGGGGTAACTCTTTCTCCCTTGTTTTGAATTAATTTTTGTACAACAGGGACGTTGTACGATTTTAAGTGTGGGGTGTGGACGGTCGAAAGAGATATGTTTGAAATTTTTGCAGAACTGATCAATTTTTCAATTTTTAGCAATATTTTTCAAAATTTTTAATGAATTGCAATTTTTGAAATGAATGGTTCGTGATTGTGATAGCATCAGTATTTTTCAAGAAATACTGTTTAGTTGTGATCATGTTATTAGTTAGTCAAATAAGTTGATCTTTACGAGTTTAGAAGATTGAGCCGTTTTTAGATTGGAATTTAGGAAGGAAAAGTCAATCTGTGGCCTTTGTTGTTCGAGCCGGTAAGTCTAAAATGGGTGGGCCTTATGCACCTTACCACCTAAGATCGTCTGGTCTGGGATGGTATTTCTGAAAGCTCGCTACACGGACAACATCGAAAGTCATGGACGATTCCTTAATGGCCTTTAGAATCTGAACGAGTAAGTACACTATATTGTGGACAGAAAGTTTGTAATCAAGGGTTCTTTAGAAAGCCATGAATTCCAAAGAACAACTCAATTATGTTTTCACGAACTATTCCATTCTAACTCGAAGAGCAATAAGCTTTGAAACTAGACACATTCAAAAACTGTTCGATTATCTATTACAATTTGTTAAAAACTCTCTTGCTTGGGGACAAGCAAGGCACAAGTGTGGGGTGTTTGACAATGCCTAGTGATATCAAGTATTTTAGGCGTTGTTGAGCCCTGTTCTTGGTCAAATTATATCAAATATGCATGGGTATTCTCACTTTTCGTGTCAGGACTTGTCTGGAGAAAAAGAACAGAAACAGGGACTAAAAGTGTACAAAAAGGAAAAAGTATGGAAAGAATGAAAAATCAAGAGAAGACGTACGCGCGCCGCGGATTCATCTTCTGCGCGACGCGGTCGTAAGGCGGTGGAACACATTTGAATGACGAAAAAACGGGGAACGGATAAGTACGCGCGCCGCGGATTTCACATTTGCGCGGCGCGGTCACGGGAAATTTGCAACTATAAATAGAGGCATTTCCAGCCGAAAACCCTAGCAAAGACCTGGTGAAAACATCGACCTAGAAGCTCTTTGACTCGAGGATTCCATTTCAGAAGCTATAATTTGGTATTTTTCATGTTTAAGATTTTATTTTATTTTAGTTAAACATTTGTAAGCTTTGAGTTGAATCTTTGGGTGTGACAACCATTGAATTCTAGCTTAAGGTTCTGTTTTTAGTAGTTTTGGTTACTGATTTGATGTTTGGATATTGGTTTGAGTGAATGAAATCATTCGGTTACCTTAAATATTGATTTTTCGGTATTTCGGATGCTTGTTGGAGTTTTGATTGTTTGATTGTGATTGGATTTTGTTTGTGGCTTGGTTAGGACGGTTTTCCCTTGCTGAAAACAGTAGCTAACCTAGTTATATTGAGCATTAAATCTTGGCTATTAACTGTCTCATAGTACTGTTAGTTATTAGCTAGTTTATGCTGTGCTTGGTTTTGCTAGTTTGAATGCCTTCAATTGCTCCTGATTCAGAGATGTACTTCTGAATTCAGAAAGTAACTAGGTCATTTGGACATAGCTAAGCTTGGCTTGGGTGTTTGAATATTGTTCAAGGTAGAAAGATAGAAATTAGTTCCTCCGACTATAGCCGTGACACTATCAGTTGGTAATCTCTCATCTAGGCTAACCACGTAGCTCCTGTGGTCGACCCTGACTCCACTATACTAGTGAATGTTAGGTTATCTCTTATTTTTGACCGCATGACGACCTCTGCGTACACGTCAACAACGTCCCCGTTGTACAAAAAATTAATTCAAAACAAGGGAGAAAGAGTTACCCCTTTTTGGACGGTAGACTGCTTGGTGCTCAATATCACAGGTATAATGCGTACAAAAAGATCCCCGATTCATATGCTGGAGTTGTAGCGCTACAGTAGGACACGCCGGTGGTCAAGACAAGTGGAGGGGGCACGGTGACCCCACACTTGTCTGAGACAACTCCCTCTCAATTTGGTATATCATGCGTCACTTAACAAATAAAAGAAAACACACATGACAGAAAAATAATATACAGATAGATGTGTCATAAGTTTATACATATATCCCAAAAAAAATAAAAAGAAAGAAAGAAAGAAAGAGAAACATCAATCACTACCCGGTGGCCTGGAGGATCCGGCCTCATGGTCATGGGCCCTGGCTGGGAATGGTCGGGGGTGTCTGCCCTGGGCTGATGCGATCTGTATAAGTACCTCCCCGATCCACTCGAGCTGGTCCTGGGTCCTTAAGAGCTGGTCCTCGATCCTCGTGACTCTGGCCTCCAGCCGGCGGAGGGCTGGTGAGTCATCCTGCTGTGGCTGCGGCTGTGCAGGCTCTGGTGCTGGCGGCTCTGGCCTCCGGCGTCTCCTGCCGGGCTGGGCATACGCGGGCTGAGGTGCCTCAGGAGGCTCGGTCGGTGCCCGGATGTACTGCCCCGGGCGCTGCAGCTCAATGAGCCGCATCCTCTCCAGCGTGCGTGCTGTAGTGCGCGATGGAGGCAGAGCGGTCAAGGAAGCTGCCACGGGGGCAGTGAGAATACCATATGAGCGGGCCAGGCGGGTAATGAAGTACCCCCTGGCTAGTGGGCTGCTGGAGGAGGCGCCGGTCGAGTGGGTGGAGAGGGCGATCGCAAGGGCGTAGGGAAGATGGAGGAATCGGGATGGGTCGAGGAGGATCCACAAATATGTCATGTCGTCGCCCGACACCTTCTCGCCCCCCTCCCGATGCATGATGGAGGTGGAGACGATCCGGTGCATGAGACGGTGAAGTGGGTCGCGGAGGTGACTCTCCCTCGAAGTCCCTGCCTCGTACATCATATTGGACAGCGGTGTCCAAACCTCCATGTTGGGAGGGCGCTCCGGCTCCCCCTGAATGCACGACCCGAAGAATCGGGTGAAATAGCGATGCTGGAGGTCCTGCTCAGTATAGATACCTGTGCGCCTCCCAAACTCCCGGAGGTTGCACTCCATGTGCACACCTCCCAAACGAAAACGCACCAGTCTGGAGCGTGGGTCCCCCGCTCGTGGTGCGAACTGGGTAGTGGAGATGAACTCCAGTAGCAACTCCGTGTAGACCACATCCTCGTCCGTGGCCATAATCCTGTCCCAACCACGGCAGGTGAACGATGCCTCCTCGTGGGTCCAGGTGCGGTGCAGAAACGGCTCGATCGCATCCCAGAGCCCTGCATCCCTCAAGATGTCACGGTCTATAACCGTCGCCTCGAGAACCCGGCGACTGGTCAATGCATCCCGTCGTGAAATGTACTCCACTGAACTGTCACGCTCTGCTGGGAACTGGAGGAAGGGGTGGTCCAATCTGAACATCATCTGCAAAAGAAAATATATCCACAAAACAAAAAAAATTTTGCAAAATCAGTCCTTGTCTTCCCAGCCGCACCGCGGCGCGGCCCAAGAGCGAGGGCGCGGCGCGGCGTACGGCTGTTTCCAAACCCCGATCCCATTTCTCAATTTAACCTACTAACACTCATTATAATCACACCACAAGGTAGCCTCAGTGCCGACTAGCTCATCTAGGGTGTCCATTTGGCAAAACAAACACCCGATGGGCTAGCATTAGTGATTCTAAGTTTTTTTTGAACTTTTTGGAATAAAACCCTAAAATTAACTACCTAATAACTAGTTTAAACAGCTGCTAGATAGTTAAAAGAGCGTACCTTGGTAGTAGAAACACAATAAGCAAGAAAAAATGCAAGAAATTTTTGATCACCAGAGCTCCGAGTCGTGTGATTTGAGTTGTGAGCCGCGGCTCACCGTATAAGGGCAAAAACCGTCTGATCGTTTCCCGCGGCGCGCATTTCTTGTTTCCATGACGCGCGTGTCGCCAAATCAACCCCTGCGCATCGGGTTGAGTTTCGAACCCGCGTCGCGCAATTCAAAAATCTGCGGCGCGGTCTTGAAGATTTCAAAACTTTTCACACGACCCCACACTTGCTTCAGACCACTAATACCTGCAAAAGATTGATATATTTTCTAAATTAATCCTAAGAAATATAAAACCTACTTATGACACGATGGGTTGCCTCCCAACAAGCGCTAAGTTTAACGTCTTCAGCCAGACGTTTTACTCCGTCTACAGCTACGGTGGATCGTATGCCTTCTTTCCTTGCTGCTTTTCAGTCACCACCGTTCTTTCGCTGACCCCTGCCCCTCAAACTTTCCTGGGTCGAATGGCTTGTTGGTTCTCTTATTGCTGCCCAGTTGTTGCTTTCTAGTTAACTCCCGTAAATGCTTGGAGGTAGCTTTGAACCTCCAAGCTCGGTCCTTTCTTCTGCATCTCTTCAAGGTCAAAGGCTTGACATGAAGCGCGCCCAGTGCTGCTCCCAGTAGTTGTGCTGTGCCTCGTTTGTTGCTCTCATATTGCGTGTTATTTTTATTTTGCAATTTTGGCTTGCAGTACCAATAAAAATTTTCCAATCGAATGGGATCGCAAGGCAACATATCAGGATGCTTCCATATGTCCTCATCGATTGTATTAATTACATCTAATCTTCCATTCATGAATGGATCATGAGTGGTGATAAAATCATGTTTATTATTGTTTTCAAATTTCAATTCGTCAACATCAACTTCTTGATCATCGTCCAACAGGTGGATCGGAACCAAGGGTGAACGACTTGTTTGATCTGATGATGGTACAAAGTCACCCATCATCAGATCCTTTCCTTCAATTTTCTCAAAATTTTCAAAAATTACAGGGTCAGGGGTAGTATTGTCATCTACACCCCCTTCCCCAAAAATATCGACAACTTCAAAAAATTCGGGAATTGTTGGGTTGGAATCTGTACTGTCACATACAGTCCCCTCCACAACATCCTCATCAACCAAATTTTCTGGTGATGGTATGGATTCACCCAACACCAGATCAACATTATCAATACTTTCAAAAACATCAAAAACTTCAAAGGTTGCTGAGTCAGAAGTAGCATTATCACCTACAACCTCTTCCTCAACAACCGTTTCGACCATCTCAGTGGTCTCTTGACTTTCCCAAGGTGTATGCCCTTCCATCACATATTCAGGTGATGCAAGTTCACACACATTATCATTGGTATAAAAATCACTCACCTCCGGTTCTGGCGAAGGTGGTGAACATTTCCAACTTTCCTCTAACCTATCTAAAGAAGCTTGCACTTTTACAAGAGCTTCAGCCTGGTCCTTCTGCTCATGGTAGTTGTTATACATGAATACCCAAAGTTGGGCCCAAGTTACAGAATTCTCAAGCTGAGATGACTCCTCGGTCCGCCATCCATTGTCATCGAATGATCCATTGTAGCAACCATCCTCGTAATAGGTGTAGGCCGGATTTTCATAATCCTCATAATATTGATCCGAGTACATGTAATCACCCATTATAAGGATGTACACATACCAAAATTCAGCAAACTAAAATCAAAAATCAGAAACTAAGTCCTACAACTCACCTATTCTAAGCTCACAGCTCCCCGGCAACGGCGCCAAAATTTGACGTGCACGCAGAGGTCGTCATGCGGTCAAAAATAAGAAATAACCTAACATTCACTAGTATAGTGGAGTCAGGGTCGATCCACAGGAGCTACGTGGTTAGCCTAGATGAGAGATTACCAACTAATAGTGTCACGGCTATAGTCGGAGGAACTAATTTCTATCTTTCTACCTTGAAACAATATTCAAACACCCAAGCCAAGCTTAGCTATGTCCAAATGACCTAGTTACTTTCTGAACTCAGAAGTACATCTCTGAATCAGAAGCAATTGAAGGCATCCAAACTAGCAAAACCAAGCGTAGCATAAACTAGCTAATAACCAAAAGTTCTATGAGATAGTTAATAGCCAAAATTTAATGCTCAACCTAACCAAGTTAGCTACTGTTTTCAGCAAAGGGAAACAGTCCCAACCGAGTCACAAACAAAATCCAAAATACCGAAAAACCAACGTTAACATTAACCGAATGATTTCATTCACCAAAACCAATATCCAAACATCAAATCAGTAACCAAACACTACTAAAAACAGGACCCTAAGCTGAAGATCAATGGTTGTCACACCCAAAGATTCAACTCAAAGCTTACGAATGTTTAACTAAAATGAAATAAAATCTAAAACATGAAAATACCAAATGATGGCTTCTGAAATGGAATCCTCGAGTCAAAGAGCTTCTAGGTCGATGTTTACCCCCGGTTTTTGCTAGGGTTTTCGGCTGGAAATGCCTCTATTTATAGTTGCAAATTTCCCGTGACCGCACCGCGCATAAGTGAAATCCGCGGCGCGCGTACTTATCCGTTCCCCGTTTTTTCGTCATTCAAATGTGTTCCACCGCCTTACGTCCGCGTCGCGCAGAAGATGAATCCGCGGCGCGCGTACGTCTTCTCTTGATTTTTCATTCTTTCCATACTTTTTCCTTTTGTACACTTTTAGTCCCTGTTTCTGTTCTTTTTCTCCAGACAAGGCCTGACACGAAAAGTGAGAATACCCATGCATATTTGATATAATTTTACCAAGAACAGGGCTCAACAACGCCTAAAATACTTGATATCACTAGGCGTTGTCAATTGCGATCAAGCAAACTTACTTTCAAAAATCTTCTCTTACAATGTTAATCTACTTTGGGACGCCTCGCGTGCCTCGATCGAATGCGTCACATAAATTGTGCAGAAAACATTTTTTCCCAACCAAAACTTCTAACTCCTTCATTATTAGGCTTCAAGCCATCAAACTCACACACCACAGTCTAAACGCATGTTATAGCACAACTGTAGCGTGGAACACAGAAATCACATAATTTTCATCAATTAGGACCAAATTACCCTTATGGTCAAATTTACCTCGTTAGTATTATCTCCAAAATGCAAGCACAATTACTCCTAGAATTTTGGTTCTTACAAGATGTCAAGGCAAAAGCTTCAATATGCTCTGTTCTTCCCTAAAATGTTTATCACATTGTTGAAAGTTTTCTATCTCAAAAATAGGTAATTCAAACAATAAAAAGTGTCTTTTGAAGGAACTAAAGAAGTAAGAGCTAATCAAGAAAACAATCTTAATCGAATGTACAAATAGTTTTTGCTCTAAAGAATGATTCGATCACTTCAATTGTCTTGTCAGTGACATGAGAAAACTCAATATTGAGAAACCAAATCACATGTTAGTCCTTAAGTGCCTTGATTCTCCTGATGATCACTGGGAACATCATGTAGATGTTCTTAGGAATAGTGAGAAAATTTAAACCATTGAGTTTGCAAAGTATGTTTGGTTGTTTTCAAGATCACAAAGAACATAAAGAAGAACAATCAAGATACTATAATAAAATAATAAAACTGTCTTGAAATAGTTGTGATGACGTTATTGGTGTTTAATGGATTCTAAAAAAGTTAACGAAAAAATAAAACAGATTTGCAACGGAAGCAATATTTTAAAATTTTAACCCTAAAAGATGAATTCAATTAGCTAAAGATTATAAACTAACAATCAACTATAAGGTGTTTAGAGTTTATACACTTGAAATGTAAGAGACCACATGTAAATTTGATTGCACATATGATGTATCCACATAAGTCAGTTCATATAGCTATTAGACTTTCGTCTAGGTCAAAGTACTCGAGTTCCTTCCCTTCTTTTCTTCTCCTTATCGTCGAACTCATAAGAGCGACGTGAAATGTGAGCCGTCAATTAGGTATGGGTCATGGAGATTAGGGTTTTTGACAATTGTTGTTTAGTTTCTCAATGTCCTTAATACAATCATTAACGTTGTGTTCTCGAGTCTTATTTAACGAGAGAAAGAGAGAAAAGTGGGTGAAACTGAGAGGAAAAAGGAAAGTTTTTATGTTATTGAGTTTTTTTACGGAATGAAGTGGAAATAAGAGAAATGAATGAGTGAGATGATATTCCCTTCTAACTTTTCTTCCAATTTGGAAGGATTTGGAAGAAAATGAAATTACTAGTAAAAATACACTTAATTATAAATTCCATTTCCCTTCTTTTCCACTCGGGAACACATAAAATGTTCATTTCTTTCGACTCGGGAACACGAAAATATAACTTTCTTTTCGCTCATTATTTTCTTTTTTTTTCTTTTTTCTTCATGTTAAAACTCGAGAACTAATAAGGGTCTGTTTGGATGTGCTTATAAAACTGCTTATTGGCTTATTGGGTTTTCGGAAAAGTCATAAACAATAAGTAAGAGTATTCTTACTTATGACTTATGACTTTTCTAAAAAGTCAATAAATCAATAAGCAGATTTTATAAGCACATCCAAACGGCCCCTAAATAGATGTATTATTGGATAAGACTTCTAAGCTTTTTAAGACACATCCAATCCAATAATACAATTCCACCAACTAATAGATATTAAATAAAACTCTAGTGTTTAATACTAAATAAACTTTTTATTTAATTATTTGATTTTAATAAATAATATAATAAACTATTTATTTTACTTATTCATTTGGTTGATAATAATAATATTTATCTTACAAATACTTATTATTTATTTTGGGTTTTCATATAATGTAACCTTATAATCACATATATATAATCAACGGTATAATTGTTACACACTATTTCCACCATAATCATCAATTTATATTGTTATTGTACATAATTTTATTATAAAATCTCTCAAGCTTACATACCGTTTACGTTATCTCTCAAGCTTCCAACATAACGTTTACGTTATCTTCAATACCTTTTTAAGCACTGATATAATTCCCGAATCTTTTCATAAAAATAAAAGCTTTAAGATTTTACTATTAGCTTTTCACTAGTCTGTATCAATCTTAAAATTACATACAAATTTTGTAATATTCCAAATTAATATAAAAGATACCGTATTATGGTGACGTATAGTCGTATGTCATGACTATAAATAATAGCATTTTAATATATTAATATCGTTCATGTTCATTAAATAAGATTTTAAATAGGAGTACATAAATGTCACATAACACTAAGATTATATGTAAAATAGCTTTTTAATGAGTTTTTTGAGTGATTGATTTTTTTTATAATCAATTCGTAAAGTGTTTTTTATCAATAGAAAGACAATTTTTTTGATCCAATATCTCAATATTTTTTCTATTAAATGTTTTTTTTTTTTTTTTTTTTTTTTTGATTTGGGGATTGTACGGTTAACCTCACTTAGTCAATAATGTTTTATTTTATATTTCTAATTAGATTTAACCCTTAAAGTTTTTTTTTTTTTTTTTTGATAACTAATTTGCTTTTTAATCTTCGATATTAAATATAAAATTCATAATAGTCATTTAATTTCAATCTTTAAAGTGCACCGTCAAGTATTGTACGATGAGATAAAAATGAAATATGAACTTCAGATTAGTACTACTTATGAGTTGTTTGATAACATCTATGTAACCATTTTTTTTTTTTTTGAACGGCGAAATTTTATTAAAAAAAAACTAGCAAAGAGCTAGCACAGAAAGTGAACAATTACATCATAATTAAAGAAGGGTTTAAATGCCACAAATTCCAATTTATCTTCTTCTTAGACCGACTATCACACCAAAGGTACGATTGAGCAACAATATCATCAAAGATAACATTTCTTTTAGGAAGTGTTCCTCCAAATATAGTGTCGTTCCGAAATCTCCAAATGTACCACCAAGCCACAAAAAACACTCCTTCCAGAGCTTCTTTAACCAACTTTTGTAATCTCAAATCTTCAATCCAAGACCTCCAATTCGCTAAAGACCAAACTGTTGGTAAAGACACCTCCCACCATTTCCCAATTCGAGCAAACACCTCTTGAGCAAAACTACACTCGAAAAAAAGGTGAGCCATCTCTTCAGCTTTGTCTCCACAGACTGGACATAATATAGAATCCAATTCTATCCCTCTTTTAGACATGTTCCATCTCGTAGGTAAAGCATTCACCATCATCTTCCAAGCAAAAACATTGATTTTTATTGGAACCATCTTGACCCACCTTGTAGGCACTCCCGTACCACTATTGACCATGTCATCAATACATCGTCTAGTGGACTTAACTGAAAAAGAACCATCCGACGTCAAATCCCAAAGCCAAATGTCTCGCTTATTAGCCATACAAACGTCTCGCATAATTCTCTCCAACTCCCCTTTTTGCACCTCCTCCACACCCCTCATCGGCAACCGTCTAAGAGAATCACCCCACCACCTCGTGCATTTAGAAGCTACCGTTGCATTTTTATCATCCTCCAAGTTGTATAATCTGGGAAACCTACGCATGAAACAAATATCTCCTAACCAAACATCTTTCCAAAAAGACGTATCCATACCATCCCCAATCCGTCTTTTACAGAGACCCATCAGATCAATACCCTTCTTTATCAATTCCGTAGTCGAACTAACGACATCACGCCACACTGAAGCTCTTTTAGGAACACTGTAATATCCTAAAAGTCCATCCTCTCCATGAATTGCTTTAACAACCTTCACCCACATCACCCTAGGATTGTACCTAAATCGCCAAATCCATTTAAAAAGTAAAGCCCTATTCAACGCAAAATAGTCAGCCTTCCACCAACTGAGAGAGTTTTAAGTTTCCATTTAGAAAGCCTATCATTAACTTTCTTCTCAACATCTTCCCATGCACTCGATCTAGACATTGAACCTCCAACCAAAACCCCCAGGTACTTAAACGGAGTTTTAATTGCAGCACATCCCACCAAAGTCGCCACTCTTTCAACTTCTATAAAAGGAACACTTACACCCAAAATTTTAGATTTTTGGATGTTAATTTTCAGCCCAGAAGCCAAATGAAAACACTGCAAAATAGAAACAATATTAGAAAAATTTTCCTCTTTCCAGTCTCCAATGAAAACCGCATCATCCGCATAGAACAAGTGAGAGAGACTAAAACCACTGCCAACCGTCAGTGGTGTGAAAACTCCACGATCAATAGTTCTCAAAAACGACAAATGAAGTGTCTCCATAACCAGAATGAACAAGAAAGGAGAAAGCGGATCTCCTTGACGCAAACCCTTATAAAACCGAAACTCATCTGTAGGACTACCATTCACCAACACAGAGCCTTTAGCCGTCTCCAAACAGCCACGAATCCATCTACGCCAATTCGTTCCAAAACCGAATCCACCCAAGATCTCATCCAAAAAATCCCATCTAACAGAGTCATAAGCCTTCTCGAAATCAACTTTAAACACCATAGCCTTCTTTTTCTTACTTTTGCACCAAGAAAGAACTTCATTTAAAATGAAAGGGCCATCCAGAATCTGACGCCCCGACACAAACGCAGACTGCTCTTCACTAATCAGGTCACCAATCACCATTTTTAAACGGTTAGCCAAAATTTTTGTAATAATCTTATATTGCCCACCAATGAGACTAATCGGCCTAAAATCCTTCACAAACTTGGCATCCGCCACCTTGGGAATCACAGCAATAAAGGAGGAATTACAACCCTCTGGAAATATTCCTGTCCTAAAGAATTCCTGAACCGCCTCAACCACCAAATCCTTCAATAACTCCCAAAATTTTCTAATAAATTCAAAAGTAAAGCCATCTGGGCCCGGTGATTTTTCTGCCCCACAATCCCACACAGCCTGCTTCACTTCTTCACTCGTCACCTCCCCTTCCAGAAACTCCAAATCATCTGCTGATAACCTTCTTGGAAAATCCATATCACATCGTAGACGAGATACAGCAGGACTAGAAAATCTATCAGCAAAATGAGTAAGAAACTCTTTCTTTACTTGTTTTGGTTGATCCAACCAATCCCCATTAGAAAACACTCCTCTAATAGCAAGTTGATGACGCGATTTATTAATAATACCATGAAAATACTTCGAGTTCTCGTCTCCTTCAATAGCCCATTTCACTTTAGCTTTTTGAGCTAAGTCTGCAGCTTCCTGCTTGTCAAGGTCAAGAATTTTACTAAGAGTTTCCCCCCTTTCCTTTAAAACATCCATCTCCCCATTATCAACCCGCTTATCTAATTCACTCAGTTTTTCTTTAAGCAACATCTTATCTCTATTTTTCTGACTTCGCATCTCTCTAGACCAACCTTTCAAACGAATTTTAATGGATTTTAGTTTATTTTTAAGGCGCACCATAGCACTGACATCTGTAACCCCATCACTGGCCCACGAATCCTTCACAATCTTCTCAAGTTCCCCATATTTTAACCAAGAATTATAAAACCGAAAAGGGATAGAGCCATAATCCAACACCGCTTCACGTAACAAAATCGGACGATGATCCGAAAATTGTTTCTCTAAAATCAGCCCCGAAATATGCGGATAAAGATCTAACAAGCCTTCTGAAACAAGAAACCTATCCAGCTTACTCATTTTACCGGACGTAGAATGAGTCCAAGTAAAGGAGTACCCACCTAAG
Organism: Cichorium intybus; assembly: GCA_023525715.1. Lineage (NCBI taxonomy): Eukaryota > Viridiplantae > Streptophyta > Magnoliopsida > Asterales > Asteraceae > Cichorium > Cichorium intybus. Next base: position 50,636,582 of record CM042016.1, on the reverse strand, counting down.
GGGATATCAACGAGGCCAGCCATTGCTATGAAAACGTTGAAAAAACGCGCTCCAGTAACCTGGAAAGTAGAACCAAATCTTTCCTCCTCAACCCGAACTTCATTAAAATCACCCATAACAATCACCTCACCTCTCCATTTAGAAATAACTTGAGAAAGATAATCCCATAGCATTTTTTTCTCACCTAACTCTTGTGGAGCATAAACCGAAATGACCATAAGATTAGTGTTAGTAGGCTTCCAAAGACCCTCAACAATAACGAAGTAATCTGAAGTCGCAACTTGCTTTTTCAAAAACTTAATCGGGTTCCAAACACAAAGAATTCCACCAGAGGCACCCACAGAACCGCTATAAGAAAACTGGTACCGAGAAACATCCCACAATTGCCGCACTAAAAACTCATCAACAGCTTCTAACTTTGTCTCCTGGAGCGACAAGAAATTGATCTTGTACTTAGAGCATAAATCACTTACCCATCTTTTTTTCGTCTGTCTATGCCCCAATCCTTGAATATTTAGGGAAATAAAATTCATTGAAAAAACTCTTTACTCCCATGGTGATCGAACACCTCATCAGTAACTGTATTACTCTTGTATCCCATTATATGACCCATGATATTAAAATCTTCTATATTTTGACCACAACAGCCACCGGGGGCTAAAGCACGTGGTTCGAAAGTTCCACCACCTCTAATTATTGTATGAGAGCTATCATTTTTTCCTCCATCCGCATGACTGATAGAATCTAGATTTTTACCACTAATGAACCTTGGACCTTTCTCCATCTGGACCGACTTCTCCCCTTCACTTTTATCTCCCTCATTAGTTGGTGGAGTGTAACCCGGAGGATACATAGGAGTAACACTGGAATTACATTCCGGTTCCACCGTCTCCTGCACATATACCTCCTTACGCTTCAACAACTCATAAATTTGAAAAGGATCGTCAGACCTTTCTTGGGCTATGTCATCTGGATCCATCTCCCCCTCTTCCAACATATAGTCCTTTTTAACTTGTTCTACTTTATTCTCCAAACCTTTTAATGTGTTTTGCCCCGTTTTAATTTCACCATGTTTCCAAGGAATATCCTCATTACCATCTTCTAAATTTGAGCCACTTGGAACTTTCTTCCTTCTACCAAAATCCTTCTCCATGCTTTTCAATATATCTTCTTCTCTTTCTAATTCATCTGCTGATATGGATTTATCATCAAATGTATATTCGGACTCCTCCTCGTCACTTTCTTCATCTTCATTTATATATTCTGGGTTCCAGCCAATCACCTCCCTTGCACGAACCACAGTAATCTTACCTTGCACAATCACTTTGAAAGATTCCATAATTATTTGTTGATTCAAAGTTTTTATACAAAGTCTCTTGCGGTATAAATTGTTGTCATTGGAATCTTCCGCATATAATAGTTCTCCCCATCGCTTAGCAATCAACTCAAAGGATCTTGGAGAATATGCAAGCGAAGGTACCCCCTCTATATCAATCCACACCACACGTTCTTCTACTTGGAAAGTCTTTGTCCATGGTAAGATAATTGCAAACCATGATCCTACTCCTTTGTGTTTTTGAAATTTTTCTTTAGCTTTTGTGGATACGAATTCCATGGTAACCCAAAAACCACCAAGATATCTTAACAAAACATCTTTAAAACCCTCCTTAACAATTACATCTTTTAAGTTTAAAAGTGTACCAAACTCCTTGATTTTTCCAACCAATGTAAGGGAGACATCTTTATCATTCAAACATGAGTCATCAAGAATTAAAGCAGGTTCCTCATGATCTTGACCTTTGCCCACAGCTATATTATTACCCTTACCTCTACTCACCACAGTAGCATATGAGTCGTTATTTCCAGACAAAGCTCTAAATGACAGAGGTTCAAATCTTCCGAACGACACATTATCATTAGACTTGTGCACCATTGCAACCTTATTCTTTTGCAATTGAGGTTTAGATCCTCTAGGAAATCTCGAAATATTTGCATGTAATCTTAACTTACCATGCCAAATGGTACATAGATTTGATGCGACTAAAGCCAAATTTTTCGCATTGAGGAAACGAACAAATGCAAATCGTTTACCCGCCTTGGATTTGTCTTTGGGAATGTACACATCAGCAGGTGTACCATATTGTTCACACGATGACCACAAGTCCTTGGACGTAAAAAAGTCTGGGAAATTCGTAACGTAAATGGATTCTGAAACCACTCTTGCCAATTGGTCCACCTTGGATTGTCGGCCTACTCTTTGCCAACCAGATGCCATACCTAAATCCAGGATACACCGAACACCTCAATTAATTTGAGCACCAATATATTCTCTCAGACATTTTATCGAACACCTTCTGTGCGCTATTCCTATTTCCCATTTTCTGCCCTCTTCTGATTTTCGTTGTCCTCCGATTTATCCAATGTAACGACTAGAAAGAATCTCAATACATGAAATCAAATGCAAAAACGAGTAAATAAATAAGATCCGAAAACCTCTTGAAAATTGAAGTCGCGAGTCGGTGCAGCAGCTAATCCACGGTACCTGTTCGTTGACTAGATGCATTTTCGAGAACTCTTGCAAGGAGATCGAAAGGAATGGAAGCCATGAGAGCAGTTGTACGATTTGTTTGCGGAGCTTCAAGAACCATCTATGTAACCATTTTGATGTCATCTTTGAATCAATCACCATTTAAAATGTTTGATATAACCTCTAAATCAATGAATCCTAAACAGTTAAGGAATCCTGCATTCTCTGAACCATTAATAGGTTGAAATCTTTCATCACTAAATAGTTTACTTTTATCAAAGAAGTCATATTTTAATTTTGTGTACCGTAATATATTGATATTATTTAATGTTATTGGTCGGTACTTTTTACTATAAATATGGCAAATTTCATAAAAAACATTAACTTTTCAGAAAATTTCGATTTTGACACTGTGTTATTTTTTTTTCAATTAAGTCACTAAGTTTTCAATTTTTTTCAATTAAGTCACTATGTTTTCCATTTTGTTTCAATTTTGACCATTTGACCGGTCAACCCGGTAGCCAGCTGACGTGACATGATGACGTGTCAGTCTTTGATGATGCGACGCTGACGTGGCATGCTGACATGGTACTCGAGTGTCAAAATTGAAAACATAGTGACTTAATTGGAAAAAATTGAAAACTTAGTGTCTTAATTGAAAAAAAATAAAACAGTGTCAAAATCGAAATTTTTTTAAAAAGTTAGTGTCTTTTTTGGAACTTTTTCTACATTTTTTAAAAGTATAAATATGTATTTTTATGTTTTTAGAAGTATAAATATATTTTTTTACAAGTATAAATATGTATTTTTATATTTTTAGAAACATAGATATATTGTCATAAGTATATATACGTATTTATACTTTTAAAGACGTAAAAAACGTATTTATACTTCTAAAGACGTAAAAATATATATTTATACTTCTAAATTAACGAACAAATATTTATTTTTTTTGTTTTTAGAAATATAAAATACGTTTTTTTTTTTTGCATATAATCACGTATGGTATCAATCAAAAGCATGTTTATAGTGGAAAATAGTGAAAACGAAACCAACATAAACGAGCAAACATAAACAAACAAATATAAATTAACGAACAAAAATACTTATTTTTATGTTTTTAGAAATATAAAATACGTTTTTTTTTTTTGCATATAATCACGTATGGTATCAATCAAAACCTTGTTTATAGCAGAAAAATAGTGAAAATGAACTTAAACCAACATAAACGAACAAACATAACACAAACAAACATAAATTAACGAACAAATACTCATTTTTAAGTTTTTAGAAATATAAAATACATTTTGTTTTGCATATAATCACATATTATATAAATCAAAAGTATGTTTATAGTGGAAAAATAGTGAAAACAAACTTAAACCAACATAAAAGAACAAACACAAACAAACAAACATAAATTAATGAACAAATATTTATTTTGATGTTTTTAGAAATATAAAATATGTTTGTTTCCATATAATCACATAACGTATCAATCAAAAGCATGTTTATAATGGAAAAATATCGAGAAAAAGTTTTAAAATCATTTTATAAAAATACGTATTTATACTTATAAAAAATATATTTATACTTCTAAAAACATAAAAATACATATTTATACTTTTAAAAAATGTAGAAAAAGTTCCAAAAAAGAAACTAACTTTTTAAGAAAATTTCGATTTTGACACTGTGTTATTTTTTTTCAATTAAGACACTAAGTTTTCAATTTTTTCTAATTAAGTCACTATGTTTTCAATTTTGTTTCAATTTTGACACTTGGGTGCCACGTCAGCATGCCACGTCAGCGTCGCATCATCAAAGACTGACACGTCATCATGCCACGTCAGCTGGCTACCGGGTTGACCGGTCAAATGGTCAAAATTGAAACAAAATGGAAAACATAGTGACTTAATTGAAAAAAATTGAAAACTTAGTGACTTAATTGAAAAAAAAAATAACACAGTGTCAAAATCGAAATTTTCTGAAAAGTTAGTGTCTTTTATGAAATTTGCCCTATAAATATTACATGTGCTTAAAATATGACAAATTAGATGAGCGACTTTATGAAATGTTTTATAAAGATGATAGTAAATTAGTTAATTATAAAAAACTTATAAATATAGTCATTTATCGCAGAATACTTAAGTTAATAAGTTTTTATTTGGTAAAGTTCTTTGAAAAATAAAATGAAAAAACAAAAAATTAGATGAGATCGATGATCGAGGATAATAAAATTAAAATGTCAACCTTTGTTTTGATTAATCATCCAAAATATAAAGTTAATGTGCGTTTGTAGATATTACTAGTATACTAAAAAGAGAAAAGACAATGAGAGAAAAGATATAGTAATGCATAACTCCTTTGTTTATTTTGCATTTTAATCATGATCTTATAGATTAATTCTATTATATACATGTCACCTAAGCGAGCCTTTTCATTTCTCACATATCATTCAAATGAGACTCGTAAAATGAAGATATTGAAAAATGCCAAGCCGTTTAATTTTGCATTAACAAAAATAGTACTCTGACTTGTTGCCATCTCTAAGGATGAATGAAATGGTCGAAAGATGGAGAGATAAAGTCGTCCAAGCTGGAGCGATACAGACTGGCGCACTGTCTCGGTGTCTTTATATCGCTTATAAAGATGGAAAAGTGGGATACATTTCTCAACAGTTACACCCCAACGACCGCCTCCTTTTCAATTTATTTAATAAAAAACCCTTTATTTCATAAAAAAACCCTATAAATACCATTTCGTGCATAGCGGCGCTATCATACTCCCCCTAGCGACGCTAAGGAGCGCGATCCTGTTTACAGGTTTCGTTTGAGTTAGCAGCGCTATCTAAGAACCTTAGCGGCGTGACATGCACGCAGAGGTCGTCATGCGGGCAAAAATAAGAAATAACCTAACATTCACTAGTATAGTGGAGTCAGGGTCGATCCACAGGAGCTACGTGGTTAGCCTAGATGAGAGATTACCAACTAATAGTGTCACAGCTATAGTCGGAGGAACTAATTTCTATCTTTCTACCTTGAAACAATATTCAAACACCCAAGCCAAGCTTAGCTATGTCCAAATGACCTAATTACTTTCTGAACTCAGAAGTACATCTCTGAATCAGAAGCAATTGAAGGCATCCAAACTAGCAAAACCAAGCGTAGCATAAACTAGCTAATAACCAAAAGTTCTATGAGACAGTTAATAGCCAAGGTTTAATGCCTAACCTAACCAAGTTAGCTACTGTTTTCAGCAAAGGGAAACAGTCCCAACCAAGTCACAAACAAAATCCACACACAAACAAACAACCAAAACACAAACTAACATCTGAAATACCGAAAAATCAATATTTAATGTAACCGAATGATTTCATTCACTCAAACCAATATCCAACATCAAATCAGTGACCAAACACTACTAAAAACAGAACCCTAAGCTGAAGATCAATGGTTATCACACCCAAAGATTCAACTCAAAGCTTACAAATGTTTAACTAAAATGAAATAAAATCTAAAACATGAAAATACCAAATGATGGCTTCTGAAATGGAATCCTCGAGTCAAAGAGCTTCTAGGTCGATGTTTACCCCCGGTCTTTGCTAGGGTTTTCGGCTGGAAATGCCTCTATTTATAGTTGCAAATTTCTCGTGACCGCGCCGCGCATAAGTGAAATCCGCGGCGCGCGTACTTATCCGTTCCCCGTTTTTTCGTCATTCAAATGTGTTCCACCGCCTTACGCCCGCGTCGCGCAGAAGATGCATCCGCGGCGCGCGTACGTCTTCTCTTGATTTTTCATTCTTTCCATACTTTTTCCTTTTGTACACTTTTAGTCCCTGTTTCTGTTCTTTTTCTCCAGACAAGGCCTGACACGAAAAGTGAGAATACCCATGCATATTTGATATAATTTTACCAAGAACAGGGCTCAACAACGCCTAAAATACTTGATATCACTAGGCGTTGTCAAACACCCCACACTTGTGCCTTGCTTGTCCCCAAGCAAGAGAGTTTTTAACAAATTGTAATAGAGAATCGAACAATTTTTGACTGTGTTTAGTTTCAAAGTTTATTGCTCTTCGAGTTAGAATGGAATAGTTCGTGAAAACATAATTGAGTCGTTCTTTGGAATTCATGGCTTTCTAAAGAACCCTTGATTACAAACTTTCTGTCTACAATGAAGTGTACTTACTCGTTCAGATTCTAAAGGCCATTAAGGAATTGTCCATGACTTTCGATGTTGTACGTGTAGCGAGCTTTCAGAAATACCATCCCAGACTAGACGATCTTAGGTGGTAAGGTGCATAAGGCCCACCCATTTTAGACCTACTGGCTCGAACAACAAAGGCCACTGACTGACTTTTCCTTCCTAAATTCCAATCCTAAAACAGCTCAATCTTCTAAACTCGTAAAACTCAACTTATTTGACTAACTAATAGCATGATCACAAATAAATAGTATTTCTTGAAAAATACTAATGCTATCACAATCACAAACCATTCATTTCAAAATTGTAATTCATTAAAAAATTTTGAAAAATATTGCTAAAAATTGAAAAATTGATCATTTCTGCAAAAATTTCAAAAATATCTCTTTCGACCGTCCACACCCCACACTTAAAACCGTACAACGTCCCCGTTGTACAAAAATTAATTCAAAACAAGGGAGAAAGAGTTACCCCTTTTTGCACGGTAGACTGCTTGGTGCTCAATATCACAGGTATAATGCGTACAAAAAGATCCCCGATTCATATGCTGGAGTTGTAGCGCTACAGTAGGACACGCCGGTGGTCAAGACAAGTGGAGGGGGCACGGTGACCCCACACTTGTCTGAGACAACTCCCTCTCAATTTAGTATATCATGCATCACTTAACAAATAAATTAAAACACACATGACAGAAAAAATAATATACAGATAGATGTGTCATAAGTTTATACATATATCCCAAAAAATATAAAAAGAAAGAAAGAAAAAGAAAAAGAAAAAAGAAAAATCAATCACTATCCGGTGGCCTGGAGGGTCCAGCCTCATGATCGTGGGACCTGGCTGGGAATGGTCGGGGGTGTCTGCCCTGGGCTGATGCGATCTGTATAAGTACCTCCCCGATCCACTTGAGCTGGTCCTCGATCCTCGTGACTCTGGCCTCCAGCCGGCGGAGGGCTGGTGGGTCATCCTGCTGTGGCTGCGGCTGTGGCAGCTCTGGTGCTGCTGGCTCTGGTCTCCGGCGTCTCCTGCCGGGCTGGGCATACGCGGGCTGAGGTGCCTGAGGAGGCTCGGTCGGTGCCCGTATGTACTGCCCCGGACGCTGCAGCTCAATGAGCCGCATCCTCTCCAAAGTGCGTGCTGTAGTGCGCGATGGAGGCAGAGCGGTCAAGGAAGCTGCCACGGGGGCAGTGAGAATACCATATGAACGGGCCAGGCGGGTAATGAAGTACCCCCTGGCTAGTGGGCTGCTGGAGGAGGCGCCGGTCGTGTGGGTAGAGAGAGCGATCGCAAGGGCGTAGGGGAGATGGAGGAATCGGGACGGGTCGAGGAGGATCCACAAATACGTCATGTCGTCGCCTGACACCTTCTCGCCCCCCTCCCGATGCATGATGGAGGTGGAGACGATCCGGTGCATGAGACGGTGAAGTGGGTCGCGAAGGTGACTCTCCCTCGAAGTCCCTGCCTCGTACATCACATTGGACAGCGGTGTCCAAACCTCCATGTTGGAAGGGCGCTCCGGCTCCCCCTGAATGCACGACCCGAAGAATCGGGTGAAATAGCGATGCTGGAAGTCCTGCTCAGTATAGATACCTGTGCGCCTCCCAAACTCCTGGAGGTTGCACTCCCTGTGCACACCTCCCAAACGAAAACGTACCAGTCTGGAGCGTGGGTCCCCCGCCCGTGGTGCGAACTGGATAGTGGAGATGAACTCCAGTAGCAACTCCGTGTAGACCACGTCCTCGTCCGTGGCCATAATCCTGTCCCAACCACGGCAGGTGAACGATGCCTCCTCGTGGGTCCAGGTGCGGTGCAAAAACGGCTCGATCGCATCCCAAAGCCCTGCATCCCTCAGGATATCCCGGTCGATAACTGTCGCCTCAAGGACCCGGCGACGAATCAATGCATCCCTCCGCGAGATATACTCCACTGAGCTGTCAAGTCCCGCGGGAAACTGGAGGAAGGCGTGGTCCAATCTGAACATCATCTGCAAAAGAAAATATAGCCACAAAACAAAAATTTTTGCAAAATCAGTCCCTTTTCTTCCCCACCGCACCGCGGCGCGGCCCAAGAGCAACGACGCGGCGCGGCGTACGCCTGTTTTGAAAACCCGGGATCAAATCCCATTTTAACCTGCTATATCTCATTTTAATCATACCACAAGGTAGCCTAAGTGCCGACTAACTCATCTAGGGTGTCCATTTGGCAAAACAAACACCCGATGGGCTAGCATTAGTGATTCTAAGTTTTTGAACTTTTTGGAATAAAACCCTGAAATTAACTACCTAATAACTAGTTTAAACAGCTGATAGATAGTTAAAAGACCGTACCTTGGTAGTAGAAACACAATAAGCAAGAAAAAATGCAAGAAATTTTTGATCACTAGAGCTCCGAGTCGTGTGATTTGAGTTGTGAGCCGCGGCTCACCGTATAAGGGCAAAAACCGTCTGATCGTTTCCCGCGGCGCGCATTTCTCGTTTCCGCGACGCGCGTGTCGCCAAATCAACCCCTGCGCATCGGGTTGAGTTTCGAACCCGCGTCGCGCAATTCAAAAATCCGCGGCACGGTCTTGAAAATTTCAAAACTTTTCACACGACCCCACACTTGCTTCAGACCACAAATACCTGCAAAAGATTGATGTATTTTCTAAATTAATCCTAAGAAATATAAAACCTACTTATGACACGATGGGTTGCCTCCCAACAAGCGCTAAGTTTAACGTCTTCAGCCAGACGTGCTACTCCTAAGTTGACCCTTCTTCTTCTTGACCTCTTGATGACATTTGCTGGTATTCTGGCATGAAATTATTAGCCATCATTGTCATAAGGGATGTGAGTTGGGTCATCCGATCACTCACACCGCTAATCCATTGTTGTTGAGATTTCAAAAGCTCGAAAACATTCGCCTCTCGTTTTCTGGATTCTCTTTCGTATTGCTGATGCCTTGCTTCCATCATCTCTATCATTTCCAGTAATTGTTCCTTGTCGATGGCGGATAACGGATGATCCTTAGTTTCCTTTAAGATTTCCTATTTTCCTCCCTCTCCTGTACGTGTCCATATCTTTTCTTTGCTTCTGATTCCTGGCTCCATTAGTGTTTTCCTGTCTGCTGGTTTGCCATTTTCCTCTGAAGGTAATGATATCGGGTTCCCAAACATATTCAATCTTCTTTTCCTGGTCCCGAAGAAAATATCCATATCTCCAGTCTTGCAGTCGATCACTGAACCAGCAGTAGCTAGGAATGGCCGTCCTAAGATAAGCGCAGGCGCATCGTCCGGACTTTCATATTCCATCACCAGAAAATCCACGGGGTAGAAAAAGTCCCCAACTTTGACTATGACATTGGTTAGCTTTCCCCTAGATACCTTAGTTGATTGGTCAGCCAGCTACAGTACAACTTCGGCTGGCTCGATTTCTTCATTCTTGTATTTGTCGTATAAGTATCCTGGCAAGATGTTAACACTTGCTCCCAAATCTAAAAGAGTATTTCGAATAACGACATCTCCTACGGTTGTAGTGATTAATGGTGACCCGGGGTCCTTTTCCTTTCTGGGCAGTATACCCAATAATGCTTCGCTAGCTCTCACAGTCAATCTCACCGTTTTTGGCGTAGGTGCTTTGCGTTTCCCATTCTGTTCACACATCTCTTGCAGAATCCTGGTGTCCTCGGGAGCATCCTTAAGCTCATCCCATAAGGGCTGATTCATTAAGGGTCCCGTTGATCTGGATGCTTCCTGTTTCTTCTTTTCTTTCCTATTCTTCTTCTTCTGTTTGATCCCTGCTATTGTTGGTTGCTCTTCCTTTTGAACCTTTTTATCTATTTCTGGTTGAGTGCCAGTCTCAACCGAAACTTCTCCTTCTTTACCTTCCTCGCTTTCTAGAGCCTTTCCTTCTTCCCCTGATCTCACTTCATTCCCTACCTCAAACAAATCCTCCAGAGTGACCTTTCGCCATCCTGATTCAACAGTACTGACTTGTTCCTTCCCTGGACGTTGATTATGCGTAGGGTTGACTTCAGTAGCACTTGGCAGCTTGCCATTATCTCTCTTTTGCTGATCTGCAGCCATTTGACCTATTTGTCTTTCCATATTTGCGATAGCTTTTGCATTCGCTTGAGATTGTTGTTGAGTCGCAGTGACCATGTCATGCATTTTTGATATCATCTCTTCTTGGGTCCCTGGGGCATTGTTGGTAGCGTTGGTGGGCCCCCTGTTGTTGTTGTTTCCGTTGTTTGCAGGCTGCTGGTTTCTAGGCTGACTATTTGATTGATTCTGATAATTGTTCTGCCTGAAATTTTGTTGCTGTCCTTGGTTGTATGGCCTGTAGGGTCGTCCATTATTGTGTTGACCTTGACCCTGGCCATAAACTTGATTAGCTTCCTGCATTTTAGGTCCTCCTTGACCTTCTTGTGATGAATTTGGCGGTCCATTTTGTAATGTTGCCATAAGCCTATCAAACTTTCTGTTCAATTCACTGATTTCCTTTTTCACTTCCTTTTTCCAATCAGCATCAACTCCTACTGCTGCCGCCGTACTTGTAGTCTTCCTGGTGGAGAAGTTTGCTTTGGAGCCATTACTCAACTGCTCCAAAAACTGCCAGGCTTCTTCTGGATCTTGCCACATAAATGTCCCACTGGAGGAGGCATTTATCATGGCCTGGTGTGTTTCGCTAACTCCCTCGAAGAATAACTTGACAAACTGCCATCTGGGAATCTCGTGATGCGGACAAGATCGCAGCAACTCCTTCAATCTGTCGAAGGCTTCATGAAAAGCCTCTCCAGGCTTTTGCTGGAAATCCTGGATAACTCTTCTGATTTCAGTTGTTTTGCTCGCTGGATAAAATTCCTGAAGGAACTTTGCCTTGAGCTGATCCCACGTAGTGATACTGTTTGATGGCAACGACGTGAACCAATACTTGGCTTTATCCTTAAGAGTGAACGGAAACAGTCTAAGCCTAAAAATATTTCTGTTGGTGTTTCTAGGGTTATTCGCATTAGCGATCGCTAAGAATTCATATAAATGATTATAGGGATCATCCTGCTTATACCCTCTGAATTCTGGTAATATTCCTAATAATTGAGGTCTAATCTCTACCTGTGAGTCAATATTATCAGAAATATAGATCGGCGACGAGTCATCATATTCCCGCGGTTGGAAATGTGATGCAACCGATTGCCGTCTCGGTTGTGCAAAATGTAAAGGTTGGGCGGGGTTACCGTAAAGATGATCATTGTACTCCCGCTGACCTGGTGGTGGATATAGGTTGTGTTGGTTGGGCAACACTGACCGGACTATTGCTAACTTGACTATAATTCATGATGTTTAAACGCCTACGGGCACGGAGTTTACGCGCAGTACGCTCAATCTCAGAATCAAACTGTAATGGGGATGATTGCTCTCCCCTGCGGGTACGCATGCACTAGTGCAACACGCCCACAAGAATCAAAACCAAAATGAAATTAACTCAAAAATGAAATTTCAAAAAGCAAGAAACAAGTTCCTACTACTCACCTATTCTAAGCTCACAGCTCCCCGGCAACGGCGCCAAAATTTGACATGCACGCAGAGGTCGTCATGCGGTCAAAAATAAGAAATAACCTAACATTCACTAGTATAGTGGAGTCAGGGTCGATCCACAGGAGCTACGTGGTTAGCCTAGATGAGAGATTACCAACTAATAGTGTCACAGCTATAGTCGGAGGAACTAATTTCTATCTTTCTACCTTGAAACAATATTCAAACACCCAAGCCAAGCTTAGCTATGTCCAAATGACCTAGTTACTTTCTGAACTCAGAAGTACATCTCTGAATCAGAAGCAATTGAAGGCATCCAAACTAGCAAAACCAAGCGTAGCATAAACTAGCTAATAACCAAAAGTTCTATGAGACAGTTAATAGCCAAGGTTTAATGCCTAACCTAACCAAGTTAGCTACTGTTTTCAGCAAAGGGAAACAGTCCCAACCAAGTCACAAACAAAATCCACACACAAACAAACAACCAAAACACAAACTAACATCCGAAATACCGAAAAATCAATATTTAATGTAACCAAATGATTTCATTCACTCAAACCAATATCCAACATCAAATCAGTGACCAAACACTACTAAAAACAGAACCCTAAGCTGAAGATCAATGGTTGTCACACCCAAAGATTCAACTCAAAGCTTACAAATGTTTAACTAAAATGAAATAAAATCTAAAACATGAAAATACCAAATGATGGCTTCTGAAATGGAATCCTCGAGTCAAAGAGCTTCTAGGTCGATGTTTACCCCCGGTCTTTGCTAGGGTTTTCGGCTGGAAATGCCTCTATTTATAGTTGCAAATTTCCCGTGACCGCGCCGCGCATAAGTGAAATCCGCGGCGCGCGTACTTATCCGTTCCCCGTTTTTTCGTCATTCAAATGTGTTCCACCGCCTTACGCCCGCGTCGCGCAGAAGATGAATCCGCGGCGCGCGTACGTCTTCTCTTGATTTTTCATTCTTTCCATACTTTTTCCTTTTGTACACTTTTAGTCCCTGTTTCTGTTCTTTTTCTCCAGACAAGGCCTGACACGAAAAGTGAGAATACCCATGCATATTTGATATAATTTTACCAAGAACAGGGCTCAACAACGCCTAAAATACTTGATATCACTAGGCGTTGTCACGGCGCTAACTCCAAAAAGTCTAATTCCTTCATTAAGCTCTTAATGGTTCAGCCAATGGCCATGACTCTCCAGAACTCATCCATGGGGACCAAAGGCTTGTGAACACTCATCCATACAAAGCATGGCACATGTATGTCAAACCTTAACCCTAGTTTCTAAGAGCAAGATTAATCCAAGGATTTTCTGCATGATTCAAAAGGGACAAGGGGTAAGTCTTAGTCACGAACCAAAGGCTCCAGAAAGGGGTTCCAAGTCGGGTTTGTGGTCTGGAGTTCTTTAAACTCAAGCCATATCATCATAAAGATATATAAACAATTTTTAAAATAATACTTATGCTCCAACTAAATGTAAATACCAGAAGATCAGAGGTTACAATAACTTACAAGGGTTCTGGGATCGAAGAGAAATCCAGAATCAAGTGTAGATTAAGCTTCCTTGCACAAAATCTCCTTATTCTTCTTCAAAACCCTTTCCAATAGCAAGAGTGAGGAGAGAATGGATGAACAATTGGCTAGGGTTCGTAGAGCTTTGAGAGTCGTCGAGAAACGAAATCTCAATAGCTATAGGCCTTTAAATGGGGGTTAGGACCGTAATTAGGGTTTTGTTCCTGCGGCGTATAGTGTCGCTAACCAGGGATGTTAGCGGCACTAATGCTGATCATCCACGAATAAACTTAAGTGAACAACGTGTCACTATCATCCTTAGATACCGCCGTGATCCCTCTTAGATAGCGTCGCTATCTCCTGTCGATAGCGTCGCTAAGGTATTCGGGAAACGAGTCTTACAAAGCAAGAATAAAGCTACAGGTTCAAAAGATCCACACTTTGATCCATTCCAAACACAATGTACCCCAACATTTCTGATACCGCAACGTTAATATCAAGCCTAACACAATATAACCTATTGTACTAGTAAATTACGGCACATGTTTCGTACAATCATTTCAGACTCTGACAAAGTCTGTCACAATTTCAAGATCAAAACTACTATTGGACCTAAACCTAAGATTCTGTTGTAGGCACTAATAAAACCCAAGGCGATACACAATTCAACAATGATTTTAAATAGTCACAGGAGGGACCCCCCCCCCCCCCTCTCAAAGATGACTTATAGGAGGAAGTCAAACTAATGAAGGATAAGGGGGTTAAATGATGAAGAGCTGCAAACACCACAATGAAGATGGAAGAAACAAACATAATTATCCCCTACAAAACAATAAGAGGATGAATGTTGAGGCGTCAAACTCAACAAATTGGCGTCGTTGTCGAGGACACGGCAGTACTAATTGTTTATGCCGAGATCTTTACGTACAGGTACACCAATTCCAGTTGATTCGGAGATAGAGAAGACCGCAATGAAGCTACGGAAACAAGCCAAGCTTCGGAAGAGGCAGCTGGGTTCCAGAACTTCTACGTCATTAAACAACCCTCCGATCATCAACATTTAGAAGGAAATCCCCCTTTCAAGTGAAACCGAAACTGATACACAATCCTCACATACACAATCTTCGTCATGAGAATCCTCACCACCATTATCACCAAACCGAAATATCCCACAACCACATTTCACAATCCCCATTATACCCGAGGTAGAGGTTACCGGATCTCCTACCCGAAACCGCCATATGGTTGACGAGAGAACCCTTCGTGATTGGATGTCTCATGATGTTACCCAACAACCACTTTGCATTATGTATCCCACGATGATGAACTTTGAGTTAAAGTCGGGATTGATTCACTTGTTACCTACCTTCCGTGGTCTAGAGAATGAAGATCCTCACAAGTTTCTCAAAGAGTTTCACATAGTTTGCATTGGTATGAAGCCTCATGACATTACGGAAGACCAAATAAAGTTAAGGGCATTCCCCTTTTCGCTTCAAGACGCAGCTAAAGAGTGGCTTTATGACCTACCACCGGGGTCGGTCACCACATGGAATGATTTAGCAAGATTCTTCCTCGACAAATATTTTCCGGAATCAAGAGCTTCAAGCCTAAGACGGGAGATTATTGGTATTAACCAAGGCAAACGGGAAGCTCTACATACCTATTGGGAGCGTTTCAAGAAATTATGTGCTCGGTGTCCGCAACATGGGATCAATGAATACCAATTGTTCCGTTACTTTTGCGAAGGTTTGAACCCGATGGAGAGGAGGTTGATAAATGCGTCCAGTGGCAGTTATTTGATAGATAAAACGCCAACTCAAATACGAGCTCTTATAGAGAAAATGTCGGAGGATTCGAAACACACTAAAATGGAAGATGAGTGGTATGCCGACCCGCCAAGAGGAGTTAAGGAAGTGTCAACTCCACAAATGGAAAAAAAAATTCTGAACTAACAAAGGCGGTGATACAGTTAACGAAGGATAAAGGTGTGGAATCACCATCCATCCGAGCTTGCGGGATATGTCTACAATATGGGCACCCAACCGATATGTGCCTCAGGAGGACACAGAAAAGGTGCAAGCAGTTGGTGGATATCCCGGCCAAAACCAACGAAATTTCTATCAACCGAGAAATCACCAAAATTGGGGATACCAACAAAACCCGAACTTCCAACCGAGACCTCAACCACAATAAAGACAACTCTACCAACCAAATAATCCTCCATCAAATTTTTAGCCCCAACCTCACCATAATTATCCTCCTCCCTAAAATCAAAACAAAGGAAGTAGTAGTTCTTCGGGCATGTCCTTGGAGGACATAGTGAAAAGCTTGGCCACGAGTAATCAAGCCTTTCAAAATGAGACAAAGGCAAGTATCAAAAGCTTAGAACAACAAGTTTCGCAACTTGCAAACTCAATGAGTAAAACGGAGTCACAAGGTAAACTACCCGCACAAACAGAAAAGAACCTGAAACACAATACGTGTGCTATTACCTTGCGAAGTGGGAAAGAATATGATGGACCAAGAATTCCCGAGGATGAATAAGATGAGTTAGAGATGAAGAAGGATGAAGAAACATCAAGCAAGAACAAGCGACAGAAGCAAATTCCAGTTGAAGTCAAGACTACACCACCACCGTTCCCGTCAAGACTGAGGAATACAAAACGAGAACGCGAAGACAAGGAGATTCTAGAGGTTTTCAGGAAGGTAGAGGTAAATATCCCTCTTTTAGATTCAATCAAACATGTCCCAAAATACGCAAAGTTCCTTAAGGAACTTTGTTCTTTAAAGAAAAAAATTAAGAGGCAATAAAACGGTAAAAGTAGGCGAAAATGCTTCCGCTATTTTACAAAAACGCCTACTAAAAAAACGTAAGGATCCCGAAGTTTTTGCGGTTCCTTGTAAAATGGGAAATCTTACCGTTCCACGTACCATGTTGGATCTCGGTGCCTCTATTAATGTTATACCATTTTCTATTTTCAAAACTTCAAATATGGGAAGATTAAAGAGAACCGGCGTACTCATCCAATTGGCCGACCGTTCGATAGTACACCCAAAGGGTGTATTGGAGGACGTGTTAGTTCAAGTGGGTGAGTTAGTTTTTCCAGCAGAGTTTTTTGTTGTGGACATGGGTGATGATGATGCACCGAACTCGAATTCCATTCTACTAGGGAGACCATTTATGAGTACCACTTCTACAAAAATTGATGTTCGTGCGGGTACAATCTCCATGGAATTTGACGGGGAAGTAGTGAACTTTAACATTTATGATGCCATGAGATATCCTACCGATGTATCATCTTTGAATTTTGTGGATATCATCGAACCATTAACTGAAGAATGTTTTAGTTTATATAACCCCGATGTGCTAGCATTGGTTCTAGACAGAAATTTTGATGTTAAGACAGTGAAGGAGCTAGCGGAAAAGTTCAAGGTGGATGATGAGATCATGGAAGTTGTTGCATTTTTGGATGAGAAGAAAAAGGAGAGGTACAATGTGTGACATCCGCCTAAAATGGATTCGGGTCAACCCAACCCAATTTGAAATTTAATAAACCCTACTCGAGATTTCTTGACGCTAATAGGATCAAAACTCTTACACTATGATATAAATTAACGTTAATAGCAATATAGCATAGTATAACGTTATAACTATAATCAAATTAAATTATGATACCATATTAAAATCAAATCAAAGTATCATGCTCTAATTAAATTAAAAAAAATCAAACTTGAATGCTATAATTAAACTTCAAATCAAAGTAGATTGTTATAATCAAATAATAACCTATTTTTTATAAAACTCTATTTTTATAAACACTACATTAAATTTTATAAAACTCTTAAGATGCTTGTGTTAGTGGGGAATTATGAAGACCGCCAAAAGTAAAAGTTTATTCCCATTGTCTCCCACTCACACCTCCCATCATCTTTCCTTTCATTTTTCTCCCAACATATTATTCTCATCACCACTCAAACCATATCTATTCTTTCTCTCACTCTCAATCTCGAAATTCCTCCTAGAAATCTTCATATTTCAGCCAAGAACACTCCAATATACTCAAATCTTCATCCCTCTTGAAGCATTCATCAAGGTATGTTGTTAAAAGTCTCAAATTCATGAATGAAACAAATTAAATCCACCAAACTATCTAAAACTCATTTTATGCATAAACCTGATTTTTCTCAGGATCCCATCAATAAAATAAGAAGTTCTGGAAATTTTCAGAAAATAACTTATTTTTATTGAATTACTATAATTATTGCAATAAAGTAGGGCAATAATTCACATAAAATACTTTTTACAGTCAATATATTCTGAGAAAATGTTGGAACAACCCATATATTGAGTAAAGTGGATTTATAAAGTTTCATGCATTTATATTACTGTTTGATGCTTATTTTGTATTTTATTTTGTTGTAGATAAATAAATTGCAAAATATAGTTATGTATGTTAAAAACTAGATTTTATATTTTTTGCACCTTATTAACATCATAAAGACTCCATGACAAAATTTACAGATTTGTGTAAGAATGTTTGCTTATTTTCCTGATTTAATGATTATTTAATGGTTTAAATTGATAATAAATAGCTACACATGTACAAAAATTATAAAACCTTATCCGAATATCATATATAAGATGTTAATCATAAATAAAAAGTCTAACGAATTTCTCTAAATATTTTCTTATTATTTATGATTTTATTGATTAGTTAATAATGAAAAATATAAGAAATACTTCCCATAGTCCAAAATATCCAAACTATTTACAGTAGGCTCAATATAATGTTAGAAAACTATGGTTAATTTTCCAGAATTTGTGGGAATCATTTATTATTTTTCCCGAAATTTGTTGTGGTTTAATTATTAAAATACTAAATAAATACTAAAGCAGTTAAAAAAAATATAAAAAATTTTACAGTAATTACTATTCTATGAAATAATGATTTTATGATAATTTGAGAATGTTTCATTACTTTTTAGTATTTAAAACCATTTTCCTAAGTATCTAAGCATGTAAAAATGCATTTTTAAAGATTATTTCATATAAATAATTGTTTATAATATATAAAATCTGTAAATACTTATAATTTGACAAGTTATTATTTTAATAAGAAATTATTAAAATCTTGCCTAAAGTGAAAATATAAATTAATTAAGCAAAGTAATTAATTCAATTTAAAATTCATCTAACCTATGAATACATTAATATTCAAAACAAAATTGGATTATTGTTAATTCATCTAATATAAGAATATGTGTCTAATTATTTTTATTAATACTCCATTTCCGTTTAGTAGTTCCTAAACCAAAACTATTAATTATAATAGGTTTCACGTCGTTTTGACCCGAGCCGTCTATCGTACAATACGCGTATTCTGTTTGGACTAATGTGAGTAATCTACCCCATATTTTATAATTTTCAATACTTTTGGGGTGTATCATGTGGTTTTAATATGTTCCAACTTCATTTTATTATTTTTTCACCATTGAGACATTGTTGGGACATTTATACATGAATCATTATTTGTATAATTATTGTTTGTTTACGGTACATGTACTTGTAGTGCATTACCATTTTTAGTCTAATCTACATGACTATGCCCGTATTTTTTAGGTACGTTATGGACAATAATAACGCTATTGGGTTGACCACCCCGCCTTGGGACGCTAAGGTGATTGATTGCACGTGGTTGAGTGTATATGATGATTAGATGCTCCATCCTATATATATACATATATATGAATATATAGGGTGAAGACTTATTGTGGTTGTTATCATTTGTTAATCAATTTTTGATTTATAAATTGTTATCTCAATAACAGTTGCTTGCCAACTTCAAAAGAAAACAAATTTCAAATTATTCAAACTCACAATTTTCTTTAATAAAACTAGATTACTCACCAACTCTCGTAGTTGACCTGTTTTTACCCATGATGCAGATTTAAAGAATGAAGTTGATGAAAAGTAGGGTGTACCTTAGAAACCCACAAGACTATTTAAATTTGATGTAATAAATGTTGTTGTATTTGGATTTGTATTTGTATGTTGTGGATCTTGTTTGCATACTTAGTACTTAATTGAATTTAATCATATTATAACATAGTTGTCATGAGACTTTGAACAATATATCACGCCTTGATCGATTCCGCCAAGGATCGGGGTGTGACAGATTGGTATCAGAGCCCTTGACTATAGGGAATTAGGTTAATTGCCTTGACCTAGTCTATAGCCTCTAGGGTCCTCTCGTATGCTAGTTTATAAAATGCACACACAACTGCATGCAACTCGCACTTAGAAAATCCTAGGAATACCTTTGTGTGCTAATTGCTCCCTTATGTGCTTACGTATTATTCCCGACACTTATATGTGTGCATACACTTGTGAATTTTCTCCTCTTTCTCTTAAAATCACACACATACTCAAATGGTTTCAAAATAAAAATTTATATACATATATATTCCTTAGAGCTCATAGGAAATTAAAAGTCATCCACTCTAGTTGGGTAGGATCAAAGTAATGGACGCGTAGTAACTGGAAGGGGGAGGTGCCGGTAGCCTGAAAGTCCTGACTAGGTAAGCATTCGTATACATCCCAATCAATCGAGGGACCAGTTTGCTTACCTGGGGACCAAAGGCGAGAGTTCCCAAACCTATAGGCCAAAGTGCGTTATTCACATTACTTTTGAGCCATCAAAATACCCGACCTTATCAAACGTATCCGAAAGGATACACTCCAAAATGGCCAACTCATTGGACTATTAAGTTCCCTAATGGGCCTAGAAGTGGGAAAAACATGTGAAAACTTAGTATTGTGGGGGTCCACGTAATTGCTACAAGCTTCACATTTAATACCCATGGAAAGCCCAAAAGGTGCCCAACACTCCTAACCATGGCCCAACAAGTGTTTTACAATCATTTTACCCAACAATGTCTACAAACTTAATTTCCATAATCAATTTACAAATAACTCACAAGTCCATATGCGTGTTTCTCATAGATGCCATTACGACCCCCATACGCTGCTCGTAACAACCAAAGGCTAGCCGCCCTTATCGCTAAGGAGGTAGCAAATGTCATCCCAACAATTGCAACCCATCTTCAAGCTTTTCAGCCGTAAGCTCCAGCAACCACTCATCGTTGCTCGTTTAAGCACTTTCGTAGCTGTAATCCGCCTTACTTCAAAGGCACCGATGGTGCCACTGCACTCCTCACATGGATCGAAGAAATGGAGAGTACTTTCATCCACAGCGAGTGCCCTGAGGACCTGATGGTCCGTCACGCTACAGGGTGCCTCCAAGGTCATGCTCTCTCATGGTGGAACCTAGAAAAACGGGCAAAAGGAGAGGCTGTTTCCTTGGGAATGACCTAGTCAAAACTAAAGGAACGCATGATGGAGAAGTTCTGCCCTGACAGCGAATTGCAAACTCTCGAGGAGGAATTCTGGAATCTGAAACAGGTAGGAGGAGACAACGCGACCTACAATAATAGATTCCATGATCTTTCAAGACTCCTACCTCACATGGTTCAACCTATGAAAACTGCAATACGCCGCTACATCAAAGGGTTACCGCGCCAGATCCGTGATTCGGTGACCAGCAGCAGGCCATCTACCCTGGAATCCGCTATTGAAATAGCAGGTCAACTCAACGAGGATAATATGAACGATGGTGTCCTCCCACGCAAGGGTTCAAAGATGACAACTGAAAAGCCGACCCCTGAGACTCCCCTAATTGTCAAGTCCGAGTCCTCACACCGACATGACAAAAAGAAGCGGAAAAGCCATCACCACAACCATGCTGTTATTACCCCTGCTACTCCTATCACCCAAGTCACCCAACCAAACAAAAAGTCGTATACCGGACCTCACCCCCTCTGTAACCATTGTAACTATCACCATATGTCCACCAGCCCGTGTCGCCTTTGTACGACTTGTGGTCGCTATGGCCACTTGGCGTACACATGCCGTGCACCAAAAACTCAGCGACCATTCGCTCTACCCTCAAATCAGCAAACACAAACTCGGTATCCAACTGGAACATGCTTCAACTGTGGTGACCCCACCCATTTCAGAAACGCGTGTCCTAGGCTTGTCAATATCATTAACACTCAAGCCCAGGAAAATCCAACAATGCAGGTTCCAGCTCCCAAAGGCCGAGCATTTGTCATTACCGCAACCCAAACACAGACCGATTACAAGGTCGTAAATGGTACATTTCTCATAAAAGACTGCTACGCGTCAGTACTTTTTGATTCAGGTGCCGATAAAAGTTTCGTGTCTTTGGAATTTGAACCCATACTTCACACACCTCGCACGATTCTTGATGAAAACTTTACCGTAGAAGTCGCCAATGGAAAATACATTTCACTCAATGCAGTCATCCAAGATTGCACTTTCGATTTTTGCGGTCATAAATTTTCCGTCAATTTAGTTCCTATGAAACTTGGTAGCTTCGACATCATCGTGGGAATAGATTGGCTATCCCAAAACCATGCTGAAATAGTATGTTACGAGAAGTTTATTCGTATTCCTCTCGCCGACGGTCAAAGTCTTCGTATTTATGGCGAGACTCATTCAAAAAAGCTTAGTCTTATGTCATGTACTCAAGCTCGATCATATCTACGTAAAGAATACACGGCTTTCTTAGCCCATGTGGTGGAAACAAAGGTCAATGAAAAGAAGATCGAAGATATTCCGATTGTACGAGA
Organism: Cichorium intybus; assembly: GCA_023525715.1. NCBI lineage: Eukaryota > Viridiplantae > Streptophyta > Magnoliopsida > Asterales > Asteraceae > Cichorium > Cichorium intybus. The sequence continues at coordinate 50,614,109 of CM042016.1, read as the reverse complement.
CTTTCGCGACATCTTTCCCGATGACGTATCTGGACTCCCTCCAGTACGTGAGCTAGAGTTCCGCATCGATCTCGTTCCTGAGGCTGCTCCCATAGCCAAGTCTCTATATCGGTTGGCTCCAACCGAGATGCAAGAATTGGCAAGTCAGCTCCAAGAATTGACCGATAAGGGATTTATCCGCCCTAGTACTTCACCCTGGGGAGCCCCGGTTCTCTTCATCAAAAAGAAAGATGGTTCGTTTCGTATGTGTATCGATTATCGGGAGTTAAATAAATTGACCATCTAGAACCGATATCCGTTACCTCGGATCGACGACCTTTTTGATCAGCTTCAAGGAGCTTCATGCTTCTCAAAAATCGACCTCCGCTCGGGTTATCACCAACTTCGAGTACGGGAAGAAGACATCCCCAAAACCACTTTCCGAACCCGCTATGGTCATTACGAGTTCACCGTTATGCCTTTTGGAGTAACGAATGCCCCTGCCGCATTCATGGACTTGATGAATCGGGTATTTAAACCTTATCTCGACCGTTTTGTTATCGTCTTTATTGATGACATCCTCATTTACTCCAAGACAAAGGCAGACCATGAAAGACACATTCGTCTAACTCTCCAAACATTGCAAGGAAATCAGCTCTATGCCAAATTTTCGAAATGCGAGTTTTGGTTAAATGAGGTACAATTCCTCGGTCATATTGTAAGTGACAAGGGTATTTTAGTCGATCCCGCAAAAGTTGAAGCAGTCAAGAATTGGAAAGCCCCACGTACCCCCAAGGAAATTCGGTCATTCCTCGGTTTAGCTGGCTATTACCGGCGTTTCATTTCAAATTTCTCAAAGATCGCTTTACCGCTTACTTTTCTCACTTGCAAGGGTACGCCATTTGATTGGGGACCCAAGCAGGAAGACGCTTTCCAAACCCTTAAACAAATATTGTGTGACGCTCCGATTCTTACACTCTCTGAAGGATCCGAAGATTTCGTGGTATACTGCGATGCCTCCAATCTCGGTCTAGGTTGTGTTTTGATGCAAAGGGGAAAGGTTATAGCTTACGCATCGCGACAACTCAAAATCCATGAAAGGAATTATATGACTCATGATTTGGAGCTCGGTGCCGTGGTTTTCGCTCTTAAAATTTAGAGGCGTTACCTTTACGGCACTAAATACGTAATTTTCACCGACCACAAGAGCTTGCAACATATTCTTAATCAAAAGGAACTCAATATGAGACAAACACGATGGGTCGAACTGTAACGCCAAGACACTCCTTATATGTAAATATAATAAAAAGGGTAAATGGGTCATTTTACCTTAGAAGGGTAATTTGGTCTTTTTGATAGAAAAGGATTTGGTTTGTAATAATATTTTGAGTTTTGGACTTCAAATGTTATAAAAACTTGTTTTTGTCATAAAATATGTTAGTTGTGGCAAAACTTCAAGAAATAGAATTCCAAGGACTAAAATGCAAATTCTGGAAATATAAAAGCTAGAACATTCTCCCATGTATTGAGCTGATCATTTTGGAACACGGGAGAGGGTTTCTTGTACGGGTTCTGTAGAATCTTAGAGATTTCGCAAAGATCAAAGCTAGGAATTTGATAATTGGCTTTGGATTGAAGGTTTGGAAGTATTGGAGGTTAGTATTTCAAGTTCTAACGTAGTTTGTTCTTGATGAGTTTTTATAGAAACTGAAATTTGTAATTTCAGTCATGAATTATGTGTCTAAGTGGCTTAATACTTCCAGTAAGTCATGTTAAAAGTTTTGGATTAGGTGTCTAAGCCATGACTAATAATTAGTATTTACCTAATTAATAGAAGCACAGTCCATTTGGGTTGCCCTCATGGCTGGAGGTTTGGTAGAAAATTCGGTAGAGAGAAAGATTGATTTATTATGGGATTAATAAATCAACAGGAATTAAATATATGGTTTATTAATATATTAAAGTGATAATATATTAATTAGAAACTATATTAATTAATTAGGAATTAATCCAGAATTAATTGGATTTAATTTGGGGATTAAATTAATTAATTAAAGGTGCAGGGACTGAAACTGTAATTATTCAATAGTTGAGTAAGTGACAGTGGGAGTGATCAGTAGAAATCGAAATCTATATAAGGATATATAGATAATTTCGATTTATATATATTGAGGATAAATAGGGTTTTGAATATAAGATAAAATGTTTATCTTATTTGAATTCAAAAAAGGTTTATCCTTAAGGCTTATCAACTGGTTATTCTGTAACTATAAATAGGGGTCCCTGGAACCCTATTTTTCTACGCCACTTTTGACCTAGATACTCTCTGGAATTTTCGATCCATATACCTCCTTGCTTGGGTGTGATTTCATTTGAGGCAGGATAGTTTTGCTGCTCAGCTTCCAAGAAATAAAGGTTGGTTTTTCTGTTTTAATCTTTAGTTTCTTTTATTGGCCTCTAGGTTTTTTGTTATATGTTCAATTAGAAGAAAACATAGGTCCTCATAGGTTGCATGTGAACTTAGGTTATTTAGTTCATGGTTTGCAGAAAACCTTTCAGTGGTTTCAGAGCCTGTTTTGTTTTCTTGTTGAATTGTTATAACTGTTTTAGGGTTTAAAGCCTATAAACCCTAATTTTATCATGGATCGATTTCTAGGATTAGGGTTTTGGAAACCCTAATCCCCCCCCCCTTTGTTAATTTCGAAATCTGGCATTAGGGTTTTAGGAGGTTTTCTTTTTTTGGTAACTTTGTTTGTTAATTAAATGGATAACCTTAAACCTTTTCCTTGAAATCGAAAATTAGGGGTTTAAGGATAGGTTTTAATTAATTTGATTAATTTGGATAAACCTATTTTCATTTGAATTAATTTAATTAATTGTTAATTAAAAGATAATTCAAAAGGGATTTAATTAATTTTAAATTGTCGAAAAATTAATAGAAAAATCCAGAAAAATATTTTAAAATGTTTAAAATATTTAGATTTAATTAATTTAATTAATTGGTAATTAAAATTGATTAAATCGAAATTTAAGGTTTAATTTAATTCAAAATTTAATTGTTAAATTTGGTAAAATTAAAAGATAAACCTTGAATATTTTAAAGGGTTTTAAAATACATCTTATATATATTATTAAAAGTTAATACTATATATATATATGAGATAAATTTGGTTAGTCAAATCAATAGTAGGCCTCATTCACGAAGCTGGTCTATAAAGTGGGTATAAGGAGACTGCCTATAAAATGGTAGTCTAATGGGTGAACACTCTCACCCACCGCTCGCCTGATCAGTGGAGGGTCGTTAGCCGAACGGGTTTGACAGAACCACTTAATCATTAAAAGTATAATGATCAAAGTACTAGAACCATTTACAAAATCTCAATGTAGTTACTTTAGGAAAAATGTGAATTTGATGCTAACCCATGAAATTGCACATTACAGTTTATGAAACGTTGGTGGAGCGTGTGTGGTTTACCGGCACACCAATGGGGGTTCATAAAGAGTGGCAGTGGGTGTCTCGGGTGTTATCATTGTTGATGGAGCGTGTGTGGTTTACCGGCACATCAATTTGAGATGATAATGGACCCCGAGAGCACCAAGCTAATTTGCATGGTTATTCACACCCGGTTTGTGATCCTCGGTATCCCAGTCACAAACGGTGGGGCATATCCGAGATTAAACATGCTATTGAACAGTTCAATATATCTCAAAGGAAACTAGGAATTCCATTTATAATAAGATTATTTTTCCGCGGTGGAATTGGCTGAATCGTCATTCGCCTACCTTTATAAAATTTGCTTATAGATTACGGCATCCCTCTTCTATGTTGCAAATTGTTATAGTTGGATCCTAGCCTTATTTTATATTGGGTTATTATAAGGACCGACAAGTATCTAATTAAACTTACCTTCTTTTATAGATGTCTTCTGCTGATCAATCCGCTCCCCAATCAAACCCCAGTGTTCCCTCTATCCTCTCACTGTGTTCCAAGGTTCAATTGAACGGGACAAACTACAATGACTGGATTAGAAACATCAAGATGGCTCTGAGGTACGAGAACAAAGAGTATGTTCTCGAGACTGAGCTTGTCGATGTTGACCCTGAAACTGCTACTCCCGAGGAGATTGCCTCATACCAAAAACATTCTGATGATGCGACCAAAGTGGCCTGCATCATGATCGCCACAATGAACCCCGAATTGCAAAGGATATACGAAGACTACTGGCCTTTTGAGATGCACAAGGAGCTTGCGGAAAAGTTCCACAAGCAAGAGCGCATCGAGAGGTGCGAGGTGGTCAAGGACTTCACGAACAGCAAACCTAAAGATGGAGAGTCCATCTGCGCTCATGTGCAAAGAATGCAAGGTTACGTGGAGCGGCTTAGAAAGCTTGCGATGCCTGTACCGAAGGAGTTGGCCATTGACATAGTGCTTAACTCCCTACCGAGTTCATATGACCAGTTCAGGCTGGCTTATCATTTGAACAACAATCAGGCTAACCTGACTGAGTTGCATCATATGCTTCGAGTTGCTGAGGACGGGATGAAGGGTAAAAGTGTACCCTCGGTCAATCAGCCCGTCTTAACCATTGGAAGTGGCAAAGGAAAGAAAAGGAAGGGCCCTCCTAAGCAAAATTGGAGGGAAAAGGTTCAGGTCGGGTCATCCAGTAATGGCTCGAGAACCAAGACTTCCCACATTCCTTGTGTGGCCAACCCTGATGAAGCCAACTGTTTTTACTGCAAAGAGAAGGGCCATTGGAAGAGAAGCTGCCCCAAATACTTGCAGGATGTCAAGGATGGGAAAGTAAAGCCATCGACAGCAGGTATATACACTATCTCTAAAAACTCACCATCTTCTAATTCTTGGGTCCTTGATACAGGATGTGGTTTTCACATTTGTTCTGATCTGCAGGGCCTAAAGGAAAGCAGGGAGGTGGAGCACGGTAGACTGAACTTCATCATGGGCAATAGGAGATCGTCCCCTGTTACCAAGATCGGCGTTTACAGTTTAGTGCTTAGTAGTGATGTTAGTTTAGAATTATTTAATTGTTGCTATTCGCCAGAAATGGCAAGAAACATTATTTCATTTCACGCATTGTTTAGAGAAGGATTTCAATTTTCTTTTGATAATAAAATTGGTTCTATTTCTGTTTTCAAAAATGGTATTTTGATTTTTACTGCTTATCCTTGTGATGGTGTGTATGAAACTGTTGAATGTGTTGACAATTTAGGACATAGTGTAAATTATATTGATTCTACTAGTGGTGTAGAAAAGGCATGTCTGTGGCATAGTCGGCTCGGGCACATCAGCAAGAAACGCATCGCCCAACTCCAAAAGGATGGAGTGTTGGAATCATTCGACCTCAGGTCGGATGATGTATGCGAATCTTGTCTGTTGGGCAAGATGACTAAATCACCTTTCAAAGGATCTTTTGAAAGAGGTGAGGGTCTGCTGGACATCATTCACACGGATGTGTGTGGTCCATTCAGATCAACCACAAAGGACGGCACGCGGTTCTACGTGACCTTTACCGATGATTTTAGTAGATACGGTTATATCTACTTGATCAAGCACAAGTCGGACACCTTTGAAAAGTTCAAAGAGTTTAAGAACGAGGTAGAGAATCAATTAGGCAGGAAGATAAAGATGCTCAGGTCCGACAGAGGCGGAGAGTGTCTAAGTATCGAGTTCCTAGACTATCTAAAGGAATGCGGAATAGTTTCGCAGTTGACGCCTCCCAGGACACCACAATTGAACGGTGTTGCGGAGAGGCGCAACCGAACCCTGTTGGACATGGTCCGTTCCATCATGAGTCGAGCTTCACTTCCCATTCACTTCTGGGGGTATGCCTTAGAGACTGCTGCCCATATCCTCAATCTTGTCCCTACCAAAAAGGTTGCTAAAACACCTCATGAAATGTGGACGGGGAAAGTTCCCTCGTTGGCACATATCAAAGTCTGGGGTTGTGAGGGTTTCGTTAGACGAGAGACTCAAGACAAACTCGCAGAAAGAAGCGAAAGGTGTTTCTTCCTTGGTTATCCCAAACAGTCCTTTGGATATCTATTCTACAGACCGAGCGAGGACGTGGTCTTTGTAGCTAGACGAGCGGTCTTTCGAGAGAGAGAGCTCATATTCAAAGAGGACAGTGGGAGTACCATTGATCTGGAAGAAATTCAAGAGTCATCAGATGACGTAACCTTAGGAGAAACTAGCAACCAACATGAGGAAGAAGTTCCTGTTGGTCCGACAGATGTATCCTTACCTCTTAGGCGTTCCGGTAGGGTTAGCATGCCACCCGAGTTTTATGGGTTCCATATAACTTCGGATGGGGACACGTTTGTCAGTGATAGGACACTGATAAATTTGGATGAACCAGCTAACTACCAGGAAGCAGTGGCGAGCCCTGAGTCTGCCAAGTGGAAAGAGGCCATGGATAGCGAGATCAAGTCCATGTATGACAATCAAGTTTGGAACTTAGTTGACAATGTACCGGGTCAAAAGACAGTCGGGTGCAAATGGATCTTCAAGAAGAAGACCGACATGGACGGAAAGGTACACACTTTCAAGGCAAGACTGGTTGCGAAGGGCTTTACTCAAACCCCAGGGGTTGACTATGACGAGACCTTCTCACCAGTAGCCAAGATAAAGTCTATTAGGATTATGCTGGCCATAGCTGCATTTCATGACTATGAAATTTGGCAGATGGACGTCAAAACCGCCTTCCTTAATGGGAAGTTGACTGAGGATGTTTACATGAATCAGCCAGAGGGTTTTGTCGATGCAAAGTATCCTAATAAGGTGTGTAAGCTTGAGAGATCAATCTACGGATTGAAGCAAGCTTCTCGCAGCTCGAATCTTTGTTTCCATGAAAAAGTCAAAGAGTTTGGCTTCTCTAGGAGCGAGGATGAGTCCTGCGTATATGTCAAGGCTAGTGGGAGTATAGTCACCTTTCTGGTGCTGTATGTCGATGACATACTGCTCATGGGAAACGATATTCCAACCTTGCAAGATGTCAAGGCTTGGCTTGGGAAATGTTTCGCCATGAAGGACCTAGGAGAGGCTGCCTATATTCTCGGGATAAGAATATTGAGAGATAGGAAAAAGAGACTAATTGGACTTAGTCAGGGTACATACTTGGAAAAGGTACTGAAAAGGTTTAGTATGGAAAATTCCAAGAAGGGAGAGCTGCCTATCCAAAGTAATGCAAAATTGAGTAAGACTCAAAGTCCGAGTACAGACGAAGAAATAGCTGAAATGAGTCGGGTACCTTATGCTTCGGCTGTAGGATCGATCATGTACGCTATGATGTGTACTCGCCCTGACGTGGCCTTTGCTTTGAGCATGGTCAGTCGGTACCAGGGTAACCCTGGAAGGGCGCATTGGATAGCTGTGAAAAATATACTCAAGTATCTGCGAAGGACAAAGAACATGGTGTTAGTCCTCGGTGGCAGTAATACCTTGAGAGTTGAAGGATATACAGATGCCAGCTTTCAGACAGATAGAGACAGTGGTCGGTATCAGTCGGGCTGGGTATTCCTTTTGAACGGTGGAGCAGTTACTTGGAAAAGTTCCAAGCAAGAAACAGTGGCTGATTCTACGTGCGAATCAGAGTACATAGCAGCAAGTGAAGCGTCAAAGGAAGCGGCTTGGCTGAAGAACTTTATCGGTGACCTTGGAGTAGTCCCGAGTATTCAGGAGCCCTTGGAACTATTCTGCGATAACGAAGGTGCGGTCGCCTTGACAAAGGAACCGCGAGATCATGGAAAGTCCAGACATATCGACAGAAAGTACCACTACATCAGGCATAGGGTAGAAGAATGTCACCTCCTTGTAAAGAGGGTATCATTGGAAGATAATCCTGCAGATCCCTTGACAAAGGCTCTGAGTAGGATTAAGCATAATCAGCATGCTAGGAGCATTGGATTAAGAGATGATATAAGTTTTTTGTAATTAGATAGTTTTTTGAAACTTGTAACAATGTTATTGTATTTGACTTTTGTGATTTAATAATAGAGATTTATTAATGAGTAATGGTTTACTAATTTTGTCAATAATATATCATTGTGTTTCATTTTGCATGTTTTACTTCCTGAATAATTGGATTATTCAAATATCCACAGTCGCTCATACTTTTAGGGAGTAAGTATGAAGTAAGGCTGTCATGAATTGGTAATAGATTGTCTAAGGAGTTAGACATTGCAATTGGATTGCTGCACCATTCGTGAGTACTTGGAAATGGAGATTTGAGTATTGGATAAACCCGCGCTCAATGGATTGCTTCATGGATTACATCACGAGCAATATTGAGACGATAATATCTTTTGATCTTTAAGCTAAGACATATGAGTTATGATTTACTAGACGGTTATTCATTGATAATACGAAAACGCATCGGTAACTCGGTGTTATAAAACGTATTGTTGTGAGTGATTTGTCTGGTAAAAGACATAAGTATATGAGTCGAATTTTATTCGTCCCTTGACCCTAACGGGGAGCAGATATCTGTAGGCCTCTCGATGATTTTGAAGTTGACTAAAATGGTTGGCCAACCGTGACTAACTTGGTAGTCTTAGAGTCATATGCAAATCGGAAATCGAGGAACAGTGAATCAGACCAGATTGATTTTATCCATGTCTTGAGTCTGAAAAATATCTTGTTGGACGGAGGATCATCTGATCACTTATCTATGGACAGGACTGATTAGATCAGAGTTTGGCATTGGTTTCTAGGAAGCTACAAGTGCTGGTTAATTAGAGGCTAAATTGATAATTATAGTCATAGACTTATCCAAGTGGGAGAATGTTGGATTAGGTGTCTAAGCCATGACTAATAATTAGTATTTACCTAATTAATAGAAGCACAGTCTATTTGGGTTGCCCTCATGGCTGGAGGTTTGGTAGAAAATTCGGTAGAGAGAAAGATTGATTTATTATTGGATTAATAAATCAACAGGAATTAAATATATGGTTTATTAATATATTAAAGTGATAATATATTAATTAGAAACTATATTAATTATTTAGGAATTAATCCAGAATTAATTGGATTTAATTTGGGGATTAAATTAATTAATTAAAGGTGCAGGGACTGAAACTGTAATTATTCAATAGTTGAGTAAGTGACAGTGGGAGTGATCAGTAGAAATCGAAATCTATATAAGGATATATAGATAATTTCGATTTATATATATTGAGGATAAATAGGGTTTTGAATATAAGATAAAAGGTTTATCTTATTTGAATTCAAAAAAGGTTTATCCTTAAGACTTATCAACTGGTTATTCTGTAACTATAAATAGGGGTCCCTGGAACCCTATTTTTCTGCGCCACTTTTGACCTAGATACTCTCTGGAATTTTCGATCCATATACCTCCTTGCTTGGGTGTGATTTCATTTGAGGCAGGATAATTTTGCTGCTCAACTTCCAAGAAATAAAGGTTGGTTTTTCTGTTTTAATCTTTAGTTTCTTTTATTGGCCTCTAGGTTTTTTGTTATATGTTCAATTAGAAGAAAACATAGGTTCTCATAGGTTGCATGTGAACTTAGGTTATTTAGTTCATGGTTTGCAGAAAACCTTTCAAAAAGAACTTAATTTAAGAATATGGAAGTAGGTTGCTATTTTGAAAGAATTGAAATTTTGATCAAGAACCCTAGATGATGAGTTCTTGTGATAAACTTGATCCTAATGTCTTAAAATGAGTTCTAGATGCTATATTGACTGAAACAAATCAGTAGAAACAATTAAACCTTGATAATTTTGGTTTTGGACCAAAATTGTGAAAACGGGAAATTGTGGGAATGGATTTGAATTTGATCCTTCAATGGTTTAAAACTTGTTATTAGCCAAAGGTTTTGATATAAATGATGAAACTGTTGGTGCGGCCTTAGGGCTATGATTTGATTAACTAAAACGTTTTGGTGCGGCCTATATGGCTATGATATTTGGTGCGGCCTATATGGCTATGATATATGATGCGGTCAGTGATGACTATGATATATGGGACAGAAACTGTTTAAGAGTTTAATTGTTATTATACTCTTGTATATGTGAAATGTTATTTGCTGATTACTCATTGGGCTTTATAGCTCACAGTTTTATTTGATATGTCCCTGCAGGTGAGCGTGATCCCGCTAAGGGAAAAGATAAAGTCCGTGACTAAGGACTTAGGATGGTGAAGTGACAACCCGGCTTAATGGATGTATAATATCGTTATGTATTGTAATCCTTGATACACTTGTACCTGTTTATGTTGACAAATACCCTTTGTATAATGTTTTATTGTAAAATATACGGTTTGAAAAATAAAAATTTTTACGGGGTGTTTTGTTAAATAAGTCGGGTGTTACAAGTTGGTATCAGAGCCGTGGTTTAAGTGAACTAGGTGTCTTTAGATTAGATTCCTGGACTTAAACCTTGAGAGAAAATAGACAGATGGACTGTTAGACATATATAAGTTTGCTATTATATATGTAATCTAACTGTTTGCTGAATTTTGAAGTATGAGAAATACAAGAAGTAATCCCACTGGTGCCAATTCGGGGCATGGAACAACAAGGAGGGGACCAGCCCGTTCGCAAGGCTCAGATGGAAGGAGAGCAAGAGCACCAGTGGTAGAACCAGTAGGTGAAAATCCACCAGATATACGGGCTATTGTGGCTGATGTGGTTAGGGAGTTGATGCCTACGCTAATGAACAACCCAAACCCGAGTGAAGAGGCTGCAAAAAGTATTCATGACAAACAGCCGGAAGATGAAAGTCACGGAGAAAGCCATGCCCATTCAGAAAAAGATAAACAGGGCGGGGAAGCTTCTACAAAGAAAGTCGGATGCACTTATAAAGCTTTCCTTGGTTGTAAGCCAAAAGAATTTTCAGGGACAGATAATCCAGTCCAGGCAATGGAGTGGATAATGCATATTAAGAAGGTGTTTCGAGTCAACAAATGTGCTGATGATGACAAGGTAGAATTTGCCACAAATCAACTCACAAGCAATGCATTACATTGGTGGCAGAGGTAGCCATATTAAGAAGGTGTTTCGAGTCAGCAAATGTGCTGATTCAACCCTATCGATACCTTGGGAACAATTCAAGACCAAGTTCAACGAGGAGTATTGTTCAGAGGTAGCCATAAAGAAGTTGGAGGACGAATTTCTGCATATGGAACAAGGTTCCCAATCTGTCCAAGAATACACTCTGAGCTTTCTGGAGAAAGCAAGATTTGCGGAACACCATGTCAATACTGAAAAGAGGAAGATTGATAAGTATGTTTGGGGGTTGACGACCCGAATCAGAGAAATTGTGCAACCTTTGAAACTGTTTACTTTCCGACAAGTGGTGGATAGGGCCACTGAACGGGAGACAGAGTTGAAGCGACAAGAAGATGAAAAGAAAGCTATTGAAACTAAAAGAAAGGCGGAAGACCAAGGTTGGACGCCTTAGAAAAAGTCGCAGCAAACTGGGTCTAAGGGTAAAGGCCAGAAAGACGAAGGAAAGTGGTGCAAAAAGTGCAGAAAAAGGCACTCTGGGAGTTTCCGGGTCAACACCGCATCTACAAATTGTCGAAATTGTGGAAAACCGGGGCATGAAGCTAGTAATTGTCGGGCGGAGCATAGGTGTTTCCAATGCGGAGCTACGGATCATATCCGCCTGAACTGTCCCGAGTTGAAATCTGGAGCATTCAGTGATAGATCCAGAATTGATCAGGGAGGAAAGAAAGAGGAGGTGAAGAATCGAGGAAGACCGGTAGCCTCGCGAGCCTTTCAAATGACCGTTGAGGAAGCTCGTGAAAAGACAGATGTGGTTACATGTATTTTCACTCTCAATTCCATACCTGTATATGTTATATTTGATCCAGGGGCTACACATTGTTTTGTATCGGAGTCTTTGATGTCTCGCTTGAATGTATCATTAACCCCAATGGATGAAAGCTTAGAAGTGGCGGTAGCAGACGATAGATATGTTTGGGTTTCCGAACACCTGGAAGGTTGTCAGCTTAAAATCTACGGGACCACTTTCCCTATAGATTTGAAGCCAATGACTACTAATGAATTTGATGTAATTGTGGGTATGGATTGGTTGACAACGAATTATGCTAACATGGATTGTAGAAATAAAAGCATCACAGTATTATCACCGGATGGGGAATGGATAAAGATTCAGGGTGAACGACCTCGGTTGAGAATGCCGGTTATCTCCTTTGCTCAAGCCCAAAGCTGTGTTAGTAAAGGAGGGATGTTTTATTTGGCCTATGTATCGGTGGCTAAACTAGTTAAAGTGGGGGTAGCAAATGTAAACGTGGTAAACGAATTCCCAGATGTGTTTCCAGATGAACTTCCAGGGTTACCACCAGATTGACAGGTAGACTTCACGATTGAACTGGTTCCGGGAGCTGCTCCTGTTGCCCGAGCTCCATATCGTTTAGCACCTTCAGAGATGGTGGAACTACGAAAGCAACTGGAAGAACTGTTAGATAGGGGTTTCATCAGACCGAGTACATCGCCTTGGGGAGCCCCTATCCTGTTTGTTAAGAAGAAAGACGGGTCGATGCGTATGTGTATTGACTATCGGGAATTTAACAAGATCACGGTGAAGAACAAATATCCACTACCAAGAATAGATGACCTGTTTGATCAGTTACAGGGAGCATCTTATTTTTCAAAAATCGACCTGAGGTCGGGTTACCATCAGTTGAAGATACGAGAATCTGACGTTCCGAAGACAGCTTTTCGCACACGATACGGTCATTATGAGTTTTTGGTGATGCCTTTCGGGTTAACCAATGCTCCGGCTGTATTCATGGATCTCATGAACCGGGTGTGTCGTCCGTTCCTTGATACTTCGGTGATAGTATTTATAGATGATATCCTGGTGTATTCGCGAAGCCAAGCCGAGCATGAAGTGCACCTTATACAAATGTTGGAGTTGCTTTGTCAAGAAAAACTGTATGCAAAATTCTCCAAGTGTGAATTTTGGCTAAGAGAAGTTCAATTTCTTGGCCATGTAATTAATGCTGAAGGGGTGAAGGTTGATCCAGCAAAAATTGAAGCCGTGATGAAGTGGGAACCGCCTCGAAGTCCAACTGAAGTACGAAGTTTCCTTGGTTTGGCAGGCTATTATAGAAGATTTGTCGAGAATTTTTCCTCGATAGCTGCCCCGTTGACCAAGTTGACCAAGAAAGGTGAAAATTTTGAGTGGGCGGAAAAACAGCAAGAAGCTTTCCAAAGGTTGAAACAAGCCTTATGTGAAGCACCGGTGTTAGCACTACCGCAAAGCGGAGAAGAATATGTGATCTACAGCGATGCTTCTAGAGTCGGCCTTGGATGTGTGTTAATGCAGAAAGGTCGGGTGATAGCTTATGCGTCCCGTCAATTAAAAGAAGCCGAGAAGAAATATCCAGTTCATGATCTGGAATTAGCTGCTTTGATTCTAGCATTGAAGCTGTGGAGACACTACTTATATGGCGTGAAGTTTGTTATTTACACGGATCATAAAAGCTTGAAGTATCTGTTTGACCAAAAAGAGCTTAACATGAGACAGCAAAGGTGGATGGATCTACTTAAAGACTTTGACTGCGAAATCTTGTACCATCCTGGTAAAGCGAACGTGGTGGCAGATGCTTTAAGCCGGAAAGAAGCTCCATTGAAAGTTACATCCGCATGCTTGGTTGTAGCAAGCCGGTTACCCGAACTGATCCGTTTGGCACAGGAAGAAGCGTGTAAACCTGAGCATGTAAAAAGCGAGCGAATGGTTGGGTATTTGAAGCATTTGGGTGAAAATGCACAGAAATTGAAAACCTTTAGAGGTCGCGTGTGGGTCCCAAAACAAGGAGAGGCGCGGAACTTGCTTCTAGAATATGCACACTGTAGTCGATATGCAGTTCATCCGGGCAGTACCAAGATGTATCGGACGCTAAAACCGTTGTATTGGTGGCCTGGAATGAAGAGAGATATTGGAAGATATGTAGAAAAGTGTTTGACATGCCTGCAAGTGAAATCAAACCATCAGAAACCATACGGAGAAATCCAACCATTGCCGGTTCCAGAGAAGAAGTGGGACCATATCACTATGGAATTTGTAACAAAGTTGCCGCGGACGCCGCGAGGTCATGATACGGTGTGGGTGATTGTTGATCGATTGACAAAATCAGCACAATTCATACCGATTAGTGAGAAGTACAGGGTGGATCAACTGGCGAAAATCTACATAGATGAGGTAATTTGTCGACATGGATTACCGGTATCGATCGTGTCAGATCGAGATAGTAGATTTACTTCCCGGTTTTGGCAAAGTCTTCAAGAACAACTGGGTTCAAAAGTACTTATGAGTACTACATACCACCCGCAAACCGATACCCAAAGTGAAAGAAGTATCCAAACTTTGGAGGACATGCTGAGAACCTGTGTAATAGATTTTGGTGGAAGCTGGGAAGATCATTTACCTTTGGTAGAATTCGCGTATAATAACAGCTATCATTCCAGCATTCAGATGGCCCTGTATGAGGCATTGTATGGAGCACCGTGTCGTACTCCGACTTGCTGGGTTGAAGTTGGGGAAAAGTCGTTGGCTGGTCCTGAAATTGTAGCACAAACTGAAGAAAAGATCAAACAAATTCGTGAAAATTTGAAAGTAGCTCAGAACCGACAGAAGCAATATGCAGATAAACGAGTGAAACCGCTGGAATTCCAAGTGGGAGACATGGTAATGCTTAAAGTATCCCCATGGAAAGGCTTAATCCGGTTTGGGAAGAAAGGGAAATTGAGTCCTCGCTTCATTGGACCTTTCCGCATATCCCAAAGGATTGGAGCTGTAGCGTATAGATTTGAATTACCTGATGAACTTCATGGTATACATGACGTATTTCATGTGTCCCATTTGAAAAAAACTTTGTTTGAAAAGTCTCAACAAGTGCCTCTTGCTGAAATTAAAGTAGATGACAAGTTGAGATACCCAGAACAACCCGAGAGGGTGTTAGACCGAAAGGTAAGACAGCTGCGAAACAAGAAAATCAGCATGGTCAAAGTGCTTTGGCGACATCACAGAGGTTCCGACATGACGTGGGAGACCGAAAGCGAAATGAGGGAGAAATACCCTCAACTCTTTGCATGATTTCGGGGACGAAATCTCTTGAAGGAGGGGAGAATTTGTAACGCCAAGACACTCCTTATATGTAAATATAATAAAAAGGGTAAATGGGTCATTTTACCTTAGAAGGGTAATTTGGTCTTTTTGACAGAAAAGGATTTGGTTTGTAATAATATTTTGAGTTTTGTAATAAAAAGGGTAAAATGTTATAAAAACTAGTTTTTGTCATAAAATATGTTAGTTGTGGCAAAACTTCAAGAAATAGAATTCCAAGGACTAAAATGCAAATTCTGGAAATATAAAAGCTAGAACATTCTCCCATGTATTGAGCTGATCATTTTGGAACACGGGAGAGGGTTTCTTGTACGGGTTCTGCAGAATCTTAGAGATTTCGCGAAGATCAAAGCTAGGAATTTGATAATTGGCTTTGGATTGAAGGTTTGGAAGTATTGGAGGTTAGTATTTCAAGTTCTAACGTAGTTTGTTCTTGATGAGTTTTTATAGAAACTGAAATTTGTAATTTCAGTCATGAATTATGTGTCTAAGTGGCTTAATAGTTCCAGTAAGTCATGTTAAAAGAACTTAATTTAAGAATATGGAAGTAGGTTGCTATTTTGAAAGAATTGAAATTTTGATCAAGAACCCTAGATGATGAGTTCTTGTGATAAACTTGATCCTAATGGCTTAAAATGAGTTCTAGATGCTATATTGACTGAAACAAATCAGTAGAAACAATTAAACCTTGATAATTTTGGTTTTGGACCAAAATTGTGAAAACGGGAAATTGTGGGAATGGATTTGAATTTGATCCTTCAATGGTTTAAAACTTGTTATTAGCCAAAGGTTTTGGTATTGGAACAATTCCTAGTGATTAAGTCGAGTAATAAGGGCTTAATAAGAGAAAATGGGATTTTCTAGCACAAAATCGGACTTCACTGCCTGGAATTGCAGCAGTCGCGACGCGAGGGTGCAACAGAAATGAAGTCTTTTTCTGTTAAAATTTGGTGCAATTTCCAAGTTTGATTTTGATGCTAGGCTTATCCGATTGACCTGAAATTTTAAACATAGGTCTAATATGTTGTGAAACTTCTTGGAAAATTATCGGAATACGAATACGACCTCCCGAAAGTACTGTAGTAGAATACGCGTATTTCGGGAAGTGTATTAAATTTTTATAACGATGGTTATTGATTGGAAATGCTTGGAATTAGTCTTATATTAGACTCTTGTGCACTAGAATCAACTGAAATGGTAAATTAACCTATAATCATTGTGAAATGAATGAAATTATAGGTACGGGACAAAATCATGTGGAATCCATTTCAAGGCAAGAAACAATTAAAGCTAGTGGTAGCAAGCATTCAGGTGAGTAATCTTGACTATATCTAGTGTGATATATGGTGATTACAGTGGCACTACTTGAAGTAGTTGAATATGATTTAAGGGTAGAATACCCGAAAAATATATGGATATGTTATTGGATTGAAAATCCAAATGGTGCAGCCTCATGGCTATGATTACTATTCTTGAAACTAAATTGGTGCGGTCTTAGGACCATGATTTTGGGTTATTGAACCTAAACTGGTGCGGCCTTAGGGCTATGATATAAATGATGAAACTGTTGGTGCGGCATTAGGGCTAGGATTTGATTAACTAAAATGTTTTGGTGCGGCCTATATGGCTATGATATTTGGTGCGGCCTATATGGCTATGATATATGATGCGGTCATTGATGACTATGATATATGGGACAGAAACTGTTTAAGAGTTTAATTGTTATTATACTCTTGTATATGTGAAATGTTATTTGCTGATTACTCATTGGGCTTTATAGCTCACAGTTTTATTTGATATGTCCCTGCAGGTGAGCGTGATCCCGCTAAGGGAAAAGATAAAGTCCGTGACTAAGGACTTAGGATGGTGAAGTGACAACCCGGCTTAATGGATGTATAATATCTTTATGTATTGTAATCCTTGATACACTTGTACCTGTTTATGTTGACAAATACCCTTTGTATAATGTTTTATTGTAAAATATACGGTTTGAAAAATAAAAACTTTTTACGGGGTGTTTTGTTAAATAAGTCGGGTGTTACACGAACTCCTAAATGATTACGAGTGTGAAATACGTTATCATCCGGGCAAGGCAAACGTGGTAGCCGACGCGTTAAGTCGAAAAGAACATGCCAAAGCATTTCATCTAATATGTTCTCCTATCTTGTCCAATCTCAGTGACCGAATTCGAGGAGCCCAACACTTGGCAATTACCGAAAATGATATGCCCACGGGAATTGATGGGTAGTTGGAAAGTAAATCTGATGGTATTTTCTATTATCAAGATCGCATCTGGATCCCAGATCGCGACAATCTTCATACCTTCCTGATGGAAGAAATCCATAAAACTTGATATTCCATTCATCCTAGTGCTGACAAGATGTATCATGGCCTGAGAACCAATTATTGGTGGTCGCGAATGAAAAAGGATATTGCTTTATTCGTGGCCAAATGTCTTACATGTTCCAGGGTCAAAGCAGAACATCAACGACCGTCTGGACTATTGGTCCAACCGGTAATCCCCGAGTGGAAATGGGAAGCGATCGCCATGGATTTCGTAACCAAACTTCCCCGTACCACCAAGGGACACGACAGCATTTGGGTAGTCATTGACCGTTTGACCAAATCCGCTCATTTCCTTCCCATCCGTGAACATTTCAAGGTCGAAAAACTTGCTCGGATTTACATCGACGAGATAGTTAGTCGGCATGGCATCCCTCTTAGTATCATTTCAGATCGTGATGGGAGATTTCTCTCTCGGTTTTGGCAATCACTTCAAGCAGCCATGGGAACCCGCCTCGATCTCAGTACCGCCTATCATCCTCAAACCGATGGTCAATCTGAGAGGACAATTCAAACACTCGAAGATATGTTGAGGGCGTGTGTCTTAGATTTCGGAGGAAACTGGGACTCTCATTTACCGTTGGTGGAATTCTCCTATAATAACAGTTATCATTCTAGCATCAAGATGCCACCATTTGAGGCATTGTATTGCCGTAAATGCCGATCTCCTATTTGCTGGCATGAAATTGGCGAGTCCCACGTGATTCACGCAACAGTGGATTCTTCAATCGTTGGTCCTGAGCTTATCCAGGAAACAACCGACAAAATCACTCAGATTCACAATAACCTTCTCACAGCTCGTAGCCGACAAAAGAGTTACGCCGACAAGCGACGCAAACCGCTTGAATTTACCGTGGGTGACATGCTCATGTTAAAAGTGTCCCCATGGAAAGGTGTGGTTCGATTTGGACGCAGGGATAAATTGGCACCACGCTATGTAGGCACGTTCAAAATCCTGAAAAGGATCGGACCAGTAGCCTACGAGTTGGATCTACCAATAGAGCTTAATAAAGTTCACCCAGTATTTCATATAGCCAACCTCAAGAAGTGTTTAGCTAACGAGAACCTTCATGTTCCTCTCGAGGATATCCAAATCGACGAGACAATGCAATTTATCGAGAAACCCTTGGAAATTGTAGACCGAAAGGAAAAGCAACTCAAAAGAAGTCGCATTCCCCTGGTCAAGGTTAGGTGGCAGTCAGCGCGTGGACCCGAGTATACATGGGAGCGTGAGGATCAAATGCGTACCAAATACCCGCAACTTTTCTCTTAAGGTACTATCTTCTTAAATTTCGGGACGAAATTTCCTAAAGTAGGGGAGACTGTGACATCCGCCTAAAATGGATTCGGGTCAACCCAACCCAATTGGAAATTTAATAAACCCTACTCGAGATTTCTTGACGCTAATAGGATCAAAACCCTTACACTACGATATAAATTGACGTTAATAGCAATATACCATAGTATAACGTTATAACTATAATAAAATTAAATTATGATACCATATTAAAATCAAATCAAAGTATCATGCTCTAATTAAATTAAAAAAATCAAACTTGAATGCTATAATTAAACTTCAAATCAAAGTAGATTGTTATAATCAAATAATAACCTATATTTTATAAAACTCTATTTTTATAAACACTACATTAAATTTTATAAAACTCTTAAGATGCTTGTGTTAGTGGGGAATTATGAAGACCACCAAAAGTAAAAGTTTATTCCCATTGTCTCACACTCACACCTCCCATCATCTTTCCTTTCATTTTTCTCCCAACATATTATTCTCATCACCACTCAAACCATATCTATTCTTTCTCTCACTCTCAATCTCGAAATTCCTACTAGAAATCTTCATATTTCAGCCAAGAACACTCCAATATACTCAAATCTTCATCCCTCTTGAAGCATTCATCAAGGTATGTTGTTAAAAGTCTCAAATTCATGAATGAAACAAATTAAATCTACCAAACTATCTAAAACTCATTTTATGCATAAACCTGATTTTTCTCAGGATCCCATCAATAAAATAAGAAGTTCTGGAAATTGTCAGAAAATAACTTATTTTTATTGAATTACTATAATTATTGCAATAAAATAGGGCAATAATTCACATAAAATATTTTTTACAGTCAATAAATTCTGAGAAAATGTTGGAACAACCCATATATTGAGTAAAGTGGATTTATAAAGTTTCATGCATTTATATTATTGTTTGATGCTTATTTTGTATTTTATTTTGTTGTAGATAAATAAATTGCAAAATATAGTTATGTATGTTAAAAACTAGATTTTATATTTTTCGCAACTTATTAACATCATAAAGACTCCATGACAAAATTTACAGATTTGTGTAAGAATGTTTGCTTATTTTCCGGATTTAATGATTATTTAATGGTTTAAATTGATAATAAATAGCTACACATGTCCAAAAATTATAAAACCTTATCCGAATATCATATATAAGATGTTAATCATAAATAAAAAGTCTAAGGAATTTCTCTTAATATTTTCTTATTATTTATGATTTTATTGATTAGTTAATAATGAAAAACATAAGAAATACTTCCCATAGTCCAAAATATCCAAAATATTTACAGTAGGCTCAATATAATGTTAGAAAACTATGGTTAATGTTCCAGAATTTTTGGGAATCATTTATTATTTTTCCCAAAATTTGTTGTGGTTTAATTATTAAAATACTAAATAAATACTAAAGCAGTTAAGAAAAATATGAAAATTTTACAGTAATTACTATTCTATGAAATAATGATTTTATGATAATTTCAGAATGTTTGATTACTTTTTAGTATTTAAAACCATTTTCCTAAGTATCTAAGCATGTAAAAATGCATTTTTAAAGATTATTTCATATAAATAATTGTTTATAATATATAAAATCTGTAAATACTTATAATTTGACAAGTTATTATTTTAATAAGAAATTATTAAAATCTTGCCTAAAGTAAAAATATAAATTAATTAAGCAAAGTAATTAATTCAATTTAAAATTCATCTAACCTATGAATACACTAATATTCAAAACAAAATTGGATTATTGTTAATTCATCTAATATAAGAATATGTGTCTAATTATTTTTATTAATACTCCATTTCCGTTTAGTAGTTCCTAAACCAAAACTATTAATTATAATAGGTTTCACGTCGTTTTGACCCGAGCCGTCTATCGTACAACACGCGTATTTCGTTTGGACTAATGTGAGTAATCTACCCCATATTTTATAATTTTCAATACTTTTGGGGTGTATCATGTGGTTTTAATATGTTCCAACTTCATTTTATTATTTTTTCACCATTGAGACATTGTTGGGACATTTATACATGAATCATTATTTGTATAATTATTGTTTGTTTACGCTACATGTACTTGTAGTGCATTACCATTTTTAGTCTAATCTCCATGACTATGCCCGTATTCTTGAGGTACGTTATGGACAATAATAGCACTATTGGGTTGACCACCCCGCCTTGGGACGCTAAGTTGATTGATTGCACGTGGTTGAGTGTGTATGATGATTAGATGCTCCATCCTATATATATACATATATATGTATATATAGGGTGAGGAGTTATTGTTGTTGTTATCATTTGTTAATCAATTTTTGATTTATAAACTGTTATCTCAATAACAGTTGCTTGCCAACTTCAAAAGAAAACAAATTTCAAATTATTCAAACTCACAGTTTTCTTTAATAAAACTAGATTACTCACCAACTCTCGTAGTTGACCTGTTTTTACCCATGATGCAGATTTGAAGAATGAAGTTGATGAAAAGTAGGGTGTACCTTAGAAACCCACAAGACTATTTAAATTTGATATAATAAATGTTGTTGTATTTGGATTTGTATTTGTATGTTGTGGATCTTGTTTGCATACTTAGTACTTAATTGAATCTAATCATATTATAACATAGTTGTCATGAGACTTTGAACAATATATCATGCCTTGATCGATTCCGCCAAGGATCGGGGTGTGACACAATGCCCCGAAAATAAAACTACCGACTCCTACCGAAAAGTTGTTGCCATCAATCGTGCAAGCACCCGAGCTTGAGTTGAAGACTCTTCCTGATCATCTCAAGTATGCTTATCTTGGAGATGAGAAGTCACTACCGATAATTGTGTCTAGCAAGTTGTCAAACGATGAGGAGTGTGAGTTGGTGCAAACTTTGAAGCGTTATAAGGAAGCCATCGGTTGGACAATAGCCGATATCAAGGGATTGAGCCTTTCGTTATGTATGCACAAAATACTCATGGAGGAGGACTTCAAACCAACTCGAGAGGCTCAAAGGAGGTTGAACCCACCGATGATGGAGGTGGTGAAGAAATAAATTTTGAAGTTATTGAACGCCGGTATGATTTACCCAATATCCGACAGCAAATGGGTAAGTCTAGTTCAAGTTGTCCCGAAAAAGTCAGGTATAACCGTATCTGAAAACGCTCATGGAAAGTTAGTCCCCACCCGTGTGCAAAACGGGTGGCGTGTTTGTATAGACTACCGAAAACTCAGCAACGCAACCCGAAAAGATCATTTCCCACTACCATTTATTGATCAAATGTTAGAACGGTTAGCGGGAAAGACTCACTATTGCTACCTTGACGGGTATTCGGGATTTCACCAAATTCCTATAGCACCCGAGGACCAAGAGAAGACTACTTTCACTTGTCCTTTTGGCACGTTTGCATATAGGCGGATGCCGTTTGGGCTTTGCAATGCCCCTGCCACATTTCAACGATGCATGGTGAGTATCTTTTCGGATTACGTTGAGGAGATAATTGAGGTTTTTATGGACGATTTTACGGTTTACGGAAACTCTTTTGGAGAATGTTTGAAAATTTTGACAAAAATTTTGGAACGATGTATTGAGACCAACCTTGTTTTAAACTATGAAAAATGTCATTTTATGGTCGATCAAGGTCTCATACTCGGTCATATCATTTCTTCAAAAGGGTTGGAGGTAGATAAAATAGATGTTATTCAATCGTTACCTTACCCCACTTGCGTCCGAGAGGTACGCTCTTTTCTTAGTCATGCAGGATTTTACAGAAGATTCATCAAGGAATTCTCAAAGATTGCTCGCCCAATGTGTGAGTTGCTGCAAAAATATGTTGAATTTGAGTTTTCTGAGCCATGCAAGCAAGCGTTTGACCAGTTGAAAGAGCTTTTGATCACCGCCCAATACTTCAATCACCGGATTGGAGTTTTCCATTTGAGATGATGTGTGATGCAAGCAATCACGCTGTGGGAGCGGTATTGGGACAAAGGAAGGAACGGGTACCGCATGTCATCTACTATGCCTCCAAGACACTTGACAACGCGCAAAGCAATTACTTCACCACAGAAAAAGAGCTATTGGCTATCATTTTCGCCTTGGAAAAGTTTCGACAATATCTATTGGGTTCAAAAGTGATCATCTTCTCCGATCACGCAGCCCTTAGGTATTTAATTGCAAAGGACTCCAAGCCGCGACTCATTCGGTGGATTTTGCTACTTCAAGAATTCGACCTCGAGATAAAGTACAAGAGTGGAAAACAAAACTTGGTTGCAGATCATCTTAGTCGGATCATAGCACCCGAAGATTCAACTCCCATTCGTGACCACATTCCCAGATGAACACCTTTTTGCAACAAGAATAGCACCATGGTACGCAGACATTGTCAACTATTTGGTCACTAAAGAATTTCCGCAATATTTCTCCCGATGACAAAAGGATAAGATAAAGAAAGAAGCAAAGAGATATGTGTGGGACGAGCCATATCTATGGAAGTATTGCACAGATCAGGTAATCCGAAGATGTGTTGATCAAACCGATGTACATTATATATTAAGTTTTTGTCATTCATATGCATGTAGGAGACATTTTGGTCCCCAACGAACCGCAAGAAAAGTCTTCAGAGCGGTTTTTATTGGCCACATATCTTTCACGATTCGTATGTCTTTTGTGCAAATTGTGATCGATGTCAAAAGTCCGGGTCCATAAGCTCTAGAAATCAAATGCCACTTACCCCAATTTTAGTTTGTGAAATTTTTGACGTATGGGGTATAGACTTTATGTGACCTTTTCCGCCATCTTTTGGTTTTTTTACATTTTGGTGGCGGTGGACTACGTGTCCAAGTGGGTGGAGGCTAAGGCCACCCGTACTAATGATTCAAAAGTGGTTGTACATTTTGTCAAATCACAGATCTTTTCAAGATTCGGAACACCACGAGCCCTCATAAGCGATTAAGGGACTCACTTTTGCAATTGTACGTTGGAAGCAATGTTGAAGAAATATGGAGTCATGCATCGTGTTTCCTCTACTTACCACCCACAGACGAATGGCCAAGCTGAGGTCACTAACCGCCAAATCAAGCAAATCCTTGAGAAGATAGTCAACCCGAATAGAAAAGACTGGAGCGTTAGATTAGAAGACGGCTTATGGGCATACAGAACCGCGTTCAAAACGCCTATTGGTATGTCCCCATACCGTCTTATCTTTGGGAAGCCATGTCGATTACCGGTTGAATTGGAACATAAAGCATTTTGGGCGGTCAAACAATTCAACTTGAGCGAGGATGAAGCTAGGGTAAAGAGGAAGCTTGACATTCAAGAATTAGAGGAGATAAGGAATGAGGCGTATGAGAATGAAGTGACTTATAAAGAAAAGACAAAGGCATATCACGACAATATGATTTCGTGAAAGGTCTTCGTGAAGGGACAAAAGGTATTACTCTATCATTCTCGCTTTAAATTGATTCCCGGTAAATTACAGTCTCGTTGGGTGGGACCTTTTGTGGTTACTGTTGTGTTTTCAAACATACATATAAAATACCCAGAAACGGCACCAAGAACTTGGTGTGTTACGAGCGTATATATGATTTTCGAAAATGATTTTCACATTAGTTTTACATTTTTAAACAGGGAAATACCATGTATGAATAGAACAACACAATTAGGCAAGTGTACCTAGTCGATTGTAGTATAGTAATGGTAAATCCGGGTTGTCGGACCCAAGGGAAAACGGACATTTTTAAGTTAATAAAATCAATTATCAATTAATAATTATTCAAGCAAAAATTCAGAGGCGAGTTTTAATGAAAACTCGTAAAACTTTGATTATAAAATAAATGACGAAATAATAAATGATCATAACAAAAATAACAAGGGAAACTTTTGTCTAGGATCTGTTGATTCATATAAACCTATGTTGACTAGTTTTGATTATGTGCAATGAGTTAAAATAGGTTGCATTAAGTTGTAGGATCGTATGGTCCAGTCACCAATTCTATGACTAATAAGTTAAAATAGCACAATGGTCATGCAACTAAATAACTTATAATCATGAATTATTAATACAATCTAGCATGCAAACATAGTCCATATCCTAATGGTCAAAGTGATATGTTCATACAATCAATGGTCATGAGTTGCAACTAAATGTGATATAAGTCTTATTTCACTATTCAAGTTTATAACTTAGATAACCTTCCTAGTTAAATGGTCAATAACTAGTCCAATGATATGATATATATTTGTCAATTATACATCACAACGGTTCATGTGATCAATACGTTTAAATGGCCATTTAAACTTAATCATATGAAGATGGCAATCAAGAATACAAACTGTAACCACATTTAACATGTATAGCATGCAAGTTATATATCCTAACCGATGTTAAACTCGAATCAAGAACTAGATCAACACATATTATTATTAATGAATCAACATCACCTAGGCAAAAGCTACGGGAAATATAAATTACAAAACATAAAAGTAAACATTAATACTTAGATTCGATTGAACCATCTAGTTATGTTTGATATGTTATTAGTGCAATGGATATTGAACGTTAAATACCAATTTCTAAAGTGATTAGATGTTTTGATCCAACTACCTATTCCTATGATTATAAGGTCATTAATGGCAATGGTCATGCAATTACATTTTCCAAAATAATCATGTATTGGTTCGTATCATACAGGATTAATTCGAGCTTTTGATCTCAATGGTCATGACAATCAAATTGGTTTGTATAGATTGGCACTCTAGTACAGACTTTGCATATACATATAAAATTCTACCTTCGTGACCTAACCCTAGGATTTGGTTCATCACTAGTCGTATCTGCCTAATGGTCATAGCACAGTTATGATAAAAGTCATATAGTCAGATTGGCCCTCTAGACTAAAATAACTCAGCAATAATTCAAAAAGGAAGGTTCTTTAACATAAATGAAGTCAAATGAATTATGCAAGATAAAATATAAAACGTTCAATATCCGATAAATAACAATCAAATCATAACCAAACAGTAATCAAATCTAAGTAATAAATAATGCAGATAACATAATCTGAAGAATACGGCTTAGGAAATCATAATAGAATGCTAAACATATATAAAGCAAACCGAATGAAGTCCCGGCCGAACATTCTTCAAGCTCTCGATTCCATCGGTTCCCCTTTGATTCTACAAGCTTTCTGGCAGATGCAGGAGGCAAACTACCGAGTTTGATGGTGTGGAGGTGCAGAGATGTGATCTGGTCTTAAGGTGATATCCCAAAGAAGAGCTGAAGGGCTTGTATTTATAGCTGGAACAGGGGCTGGGCGCGGTGCGCCCAAATTGAGGCGCGGTGCGCCCAAAGTGGATCTCAGCACGTTCGCATCTTTATCGCTGGAAGAAGCACGTGTGTCTGCAGCTTTAATGTCGGATCTGAGGCGCGGTGCGCCCAAAAGTAGGCGGGGTGCGCCCTTGCACATGCTTGGCAAGTCCGTTGAATCATTGGATGAACGCATGCTTGAATATTTTAATCAAAAGTCGGACGGAAAAGCGATCTCGGAACCTTCATGGGCGCAGTGCGCCTAGATCTGGGCGCGGTGCGCCCAAGCTGCTGGCAGTTTTGCAGTTTGTTTCTTTTTAAGCTCAAATGCTCGTGTAATCCGTTCCTTTAGCTCCAAACGCGTATTTTTAGCTTCAAAACGAATATTTAAGCATATTAGGTATCTTTAGTTCATAACATGTATGAAACTAAACTAAACTCACACTGATATCGTGCGGAAAATATGTATAATTTACGCGATATCAAAATACCCCACACTTGAACTTTGCTTGTCCTCAAGCAAACTACAATTTATAACCAAGCCAAAAATTTGATATCCAAACAACTTTTCATACGCTACCACCGATCTAGCGTTTATTACCGATGTTAAGAATAATGAATTAAGAATAAACATAGTAGATTATACCTAGTCCTATGTACATATTTTTAACTTTTCAAAACTTTAAATAAACTCTTTTTCTATAAACGACAAGTCTTTAGATTGATAAAAACTCATTTTTACATAACATCGAATACACCCATTAAAGAATCTTCTACCTCAAGACTTTTTGTCAAATTTCCCATATTTAGAATAAAAATCATGCTGGACTAAATTTATCAAGTTAAGTTATTATATCCATTTTTCCGTACCTTTGAAACTCGTGACTTTCTATAGAACTCTTGATTACAAATTTTCGACTCAAGACTGTACAGAGTCTACTAATTCAAATTCCAAAGGCCACTAAGGAAATTCCATGACTTTCGATGACACCCGTGTAGCGAGCTTTTGACAATATTATCCCAAACCAGTTGGTTTTAGGTAATAAGGAGTAGAAATGCCCGTAGGCCCCATTTTATGTCTACTTGCTCGAATGCCAAAGGCCACTGATTGAATTTTCCTTCCTGAGTCTCAATCTTATGGTATAACATTACTTGACTTCTGCTTTTTAACACATCAGATTTCTTGAGAATTTTTCTCATTTTAAGTTCATTTATCGAGGCTTATTTTCCTCAATTTAGTAACAGCATATAATTCGCGCATTTTTGCAAGTAGGGAAACTGACTCAATCTGTTTTGGCAAAAACTCAATTTTTAACAACTGATAAATTTTCAACGGGTCTATTTCATTATTTATGCAAAACATTTTGTAACTACCATGCTAAAAACTTGTCCTCTAAAAAACTAGACTTTAGATAAAACAATGAAAAACAAAATACATACATAAAATTAAATGTAACCTACAAATTTATTTTCAAAACATTTTTCTTAACAATTACCTTTTTAGCGTTTAATTTTGGAAAAGATGTTTAAGATAACAAAAATTTTAATTGGCTCAGTTAATCATTGCAGTATGACGTCCTAACCCTACACTTATATTATACAATAATTCTATTGTATGTATAATTCAAAACAGTAAAGGGAGCAAAATGGAACAGACTCCCCTTGGGTACCGGTCGACGTCATATATGAGGCTCTTTCCACAGAAAAGAATTCGTTGAACATGCTGCCAGCATTGAATCTTAGCAAATCTGCATATGCATCACTCGGACAAAAATTATTCACACACAAAACTTAAATCACAAAATTAAAAGTAATAACAACAAAAAAAAATATCACTCATTTCGTGGTCCCTGAAGTTTCAAATTCGTGGCTACTGGTTTGCGGGTGTGGTATGGCTGTGCGACTTTTGACCGTCATCAGTATCGCTGCCCCCACTGTAAAGAAGCGTCCCCCTTCTCAGTAGTAGCTGATTTTTAGCCATGTATCATTATGTACGACCAGTGTCTGCCTCGGGTGTTTACGCGTCATGCACGTTTCCGTGTCGCGTAATTTTTGAAGTTGTCTTTTTGTCAACGCAATCTGGATTGTCGACGCGTTTCGTCCGGATGGCATACACGTCGCATTGCGTGAGCAGAAAAGACTTCAAAGTTTTGTTACTTCATTTTTCCACAAATATTCACCCCACACTTAAAATATGCTTAAGGTGTGCAAATATCTATTTTATGATTAGTGATATGTCAATCAAAGCAAATACATAACACACAAAAACAAATGTACAATCACACAAATATTAACTAATAATTTAATTTTCTATACAAAAAAAATAAATCCGAATTCCCCGGCAACGGCGCCAAAAACTTGTTGTGTTTTCAAACATACATATAAAATACCCAGAAACGGCACCAAGAACTTGGTGTGTTACGAGCGTATATATGATTTTCGAAAATGATTTTCACATTAGTTTTACATTTTTAAACAGGGAAATACCATGTATGAATAGAACAACACAATTAGGCAAGTGTACCTAGTCGATTGTAGTATAGTAATGGTAAATCCGGGTTGTCGGACCCAAGGGAAAACGGACATTTTTAAGTTAAGAAAATCAATTATCAATTAATAATTATTCAAGCAAAAATTCAGAGGCGAGTTTTAATGAAAACTCGTAAAACTTTGATTATAAAATAAATGACGAAATAATAAATGATCATAACAAAAATAACAAGGGAAACTTTTGTCTAGGATCTGTTGATTCATATAAACCTATGTTGACTAGTTTTGATTATGTGCAATGAGTTAAAATAGGTTGCATTAAGTTGTAGGATCGTATGGTCAAGTCACCAATTCTATGACTAATAAGTTAAAATAGCACAATGGTCATGCAACTAAATAACTTATGATCATGAATTATTAATACAATCTAGCATGCAAACATAGTCCATATCCTAATGGTCAAAGTGATATGTTCATACAATCAATGGTCATGAGTTGCAACTAAATGTGATATAAGTCTTATTTCACTAATCAAGTTTATAACTTAGATAACCTTCCTAGTTAAATGGTCAATAACTAGTCCAATGATATGATATATATTTGTCAATTATACATCACAACGGTTCATGTGATCAATACGTTTAAATGGCCATTTAAACTTAATCATATGAAGATGGCAATCAAGAATACAAACTGTAACCACATTTAATATGTATAGCATGCAAGTTATATATCCTAACCGATGTTAAACTCGAATCAAGAACTAGATCAACACATATTATTATTATTAATGAATCAACATCACCTAGGCAAAAGCTACGGGAAATATAAATTACAAAACATAAAAGTAAACATTAATACTTAGATTCGATTGAACCATCTAGTTATATTTGATATGTTATTAGTGCAATGGATATTGAACGTTAAATACCGATTTCTAAAGTGATTAGATGTTTTGATCCAACTACCTATTCCTATGATTATAAGGTCATTAATGGCAATGGTCATGCAATTACATTTTCCAAAATAATCATGTATTGGTTCGTATCATACAGGATTAATTCGAGCTTTTGATCTCAATGGTCATGACAATCAAATTGGTTTGTATAGATTGGCACTCTAGTACAGACTTTGCATATACATATAAGATTCTACCTTCATGACCTAACCCTAGGATTTGGTTCATCACTAGTCATATCTGCCTAATGGTCATAGCACAGTTATGATAAAAGTCATATAGTCAGATTGGCCCTCTAGACTAAAATAACTCAGCAATAAGTCAAAAAGGAAGGTTCTTTAACATAAATGACGTCAAATGAATTATGCAAGATAAAATATAAAACGCTCAATATCCGATAAATAACAATCAAATCATAACCAAACAGTAATCAAATCTAAGTAATAAATAATGCAGATAACATAATCTGAAGAATACGGCTTAGGAAATCATAATAGAATGCTAAACATATATAAAGCAAACCGAATGAAGTCCCGGCCGAACATTCTTCAAGCTCTCGATTCCATCGGTTCCCCTTTGATTCTACAAGCTTTCTGGCAGATGCAGGAGGCAAACTACCGAGTTTGATGGTGTGGAGGTGCAGAGATGTGATCTGGTCTTAAGGTGATATCCCAAAGAAGAGCTGAAGGGCTTGTATTTATAGCTGGAACAGGCGCTGGGCGCGGTGCGCCCAAATTGAGGCGCGGTGCGCCCAAAGTGGATCTCAGCACGTTCGCATCTGTATCGCTGGAAGAAGCACGTGTGTCTGCAGCTTTAATGTCGGATCTGAGGCGCGGTGCGCCCAAAAGTAGGCGGGGTGCGCCCTTGCACATGCTTGGCAAGTCCGTTGAATCATTGGATAAACGCACGCTTGAATATTTTAATCAAAAGTCGGACGGAAAAGCGATCTCGGAACCTTCATGGGCGCAGTGCGCCTAGATCTGGGCACGGTGCGCCCAAGCTGCTGGCAGTTTTGCAGTTTGTTTCTTTTTAAGCTCAAATGCTCGTGTAATCCGTTCCTTTAGCTCCAAACGCGTCTTTTTAGCTTCAAAACGAATATTTAAGCATATTAGGTATCTTTAGTTCATAACATGTATGAAACTAAACTAAACTCACACTGATATCGTGCGGAAAATATGTATAATTTACGCGATATCAGTTACTGATGTTTTTGAGCATGGAGCTATAGAGATAATTAGTCCACAGAGACATTTAAGGTGAACGGTCATCGTTTGATACCTTATTATGAAGGCTTCGTCACGAATAATGAAGAGGAGGAGAAGGTGGAAAGCCCACAATACGAATGAAGTTGCAAACTTGGGCTACGTCGAGCCAACGACTATAAATGAAGGCGCTGACCGGGAGGCCACCCGGATGTTTATTGTTTTTGTTGTGTGTTTTTAGACTTTTCGTACTTTACTTTTCGAACAATTTTCATTTGATTTTAATGTCTCCAATGATTTTCTAACGTAAATACGGGAGAACCGAACAAGTCTAAACCATGCGGGTAACCAAGGTATGTGCACACGAAGGAGAGTAGTGAAATGTGCGAAAAATTTCAAAAACTGGAAGCACGGGTCGTGCTTTAAAAACCCGGGCGTGTAATTTCTACAAATTCCAATCCGAAAGTTACACGGGTCGTGTTCTGTAGAACACGGGTCGTGTTCATCAAAATCAAAAAATTCTTCAAATTTTACACGGGTCGTGTTCTTTAAAAACGAATTTTGTCCGAAAGTTGCACGGGTCGTGTACGCTGAACACGGGTCGTGTTCCGCATGTGAGAAACCTTGAACTTTGGGCTGAAAATTTACACGGGCCGTGTAGATCTTACACGACCGTGTTACGCGACTGCAGGTTTTTTTTTAAAACACCCGATTTTACTCATTTTTACCCACTTTCTATCCTACTCACGCACGAACACACCACTTCTCCTGCACCCTTTGCGATTTTCAGCCCGAAACCTTGCAAATCTCGACTTTTCTTGTTCGATTTCTCAGTCCACGGTATGTATTTCTCCCCTAACTTCATCTTCTTCCCCATTTTGAAGCTTTTATGAGCAACAATGGTGGAGTGGGTTTTTCAAAAACCCTAGGTCCGATTTATGTGAAAAAATTCTTGAATTTCTATCATATTTTTAAAGATTGAGCTTGGGGAAGGTGAAGATTGAAGAATAACAAGCTTTTTAACGGTTCAAACTTTGCAATTTCACCTGATTTCTCCCGAATCCGTCAGGTATACTCTTTCCTTGTTGTTTTTCTTTGGAATGTTCTTACTTGCTGTCTAGATTCGTGGTTTTGAGTCTTGTGCACCCGTTTATAGTCTATCAACTCCTTTTCCCGCGTTTTTCAACGGAACTTGAACTTTGAAATTGTGGTCCCGTTCGCACGTGACTGATTTTGACTTTCCGTTGACTTTTTCTCACGTGTCCAACTCTTTGTGAATTTAAAAATGGAAGGCATGTCTCGTAAGCGTTCAAAAACCGTTGCTAATAAAAATAAATCCTCTAGACGCCAACATAGGTCCCCGAGTCCCGATCTGTCCCCCATTCTTCCCGACAATTGGGAAGTACAATTTGTGGACCAAGCTCATCGAAATCGATTTGGAAATTTCTTAGAGCGTCAGTTTGTGGCATAGAAGTTTGCTCACATCGATTCGCTACGAGAATTACACATTCTTGACGGGGTCCAAACACTTTTTCAAAATATAGGTTGGGACAATCTTTTGAATCTCAATGCCCCTTCCTATGCTCGACACCCTAGGGATATTTTGTCTTCCCTAACCTTTAAGAATGATGTAGTCTCTTTCCATTTAGCGAATCGTCCACTCCGTATTCACATAGATCAGATTGCCGAATTGGTGGGTCAGGATACTGCCGACACTGTTGACCCGTTTGCAAACCAGGTCAGAAGTATGGACGGTGATACTCTTAGACGTGGGTGGGGTTCCATCACTTCCCTTTAAACATACCACGCCAGCTCCGCAAAAGCTTTTGCTATCATCCATCCCGTCCTCAAGGCCGCCCACCGAATTCTTGCTTCGGTAGTCTTTCCGCGTGAGGAACTTAGCATGGTTACAGCTCTAGAATTACTGCTCTTTCTAACCATGATTGCCAATCCTGTCCAAAAACCTCATTTTGGGTATTGTATTGCTCATCGGCTTCAGCGATTGGACCGTACCTCTGCGGGTCAAATCCATTGTGGTGGGCTCTTGACTCTTATCGTAGAAAGTCCGTATATTGGCCTCGAGTTCTCTCCGGAGGAGCCCATCCTCCCGGGTGGTCATTTCCTGTCGACTTCGGTCCTTGAGGCAATGTATCTGTTCCGCCGTAGAGGCCACAGACAACAATGGTCTGCACCCACGGCACATGATGCATCCGATTTATGGATATATAGTGGGAATGTCCATCTACTCCAGCTCCACCCCGATCCTAGCCAGACGGATTGGCTCTTACACGCCATCCTTTATCCCAATCAGGCAACACGCCCTCAGACCCGCGTTCCGCCATCCACGGATGATGCGGCTCCATCTTCCATCCCATGTAGCTCACACCACACCGAGGGTTTATCTTCATTCGTTGACGACCGGTTGTCTAGCATAGAGGACAATCTCTCCAGTCTTCGCACGGATTTCCAAACCCTCAACACGAACTACCATTCTCTTCGCACCGACTACCAATCCTTCCACACCGAATACACCACAAATTGGGGACAACAACTCTAATGGGAGCAACAAAAGAAATATTGGGAATAGCAACAAAAGCAATATTCCGATATGTATTCGATGTTCCAAGGTTGGTCCCTTAATCCGCCCCAATTCCCGCCACCTCCGCCCTCGGAGAATTAGGCGCGTTTCCCCCTTTCCGAGCATCGAGGACCATACTACATTTTAAGCTTAGGGAGGGGGAATGCATTTCATTCTCATTCATTCATGCATTGCATTTTTTGTAAAACTTTTAAAATTGTTTGTAAATACTTAGATTTTCTTTTTCCCTTAATTTTCATTTTCCACATTTTTCATGCATTTCATTTTAAAATAAAAGAAAATAATAATAATAATAATAATAATAATAATAATAATAATAATAATAATAATAATAATAATAATAATAATAATAATTTTTTGTTTGGTTGACCCTCGAAGAGTTTGTTGTTTAATGTTTTACGTCCTAGTATGTTTGTATTTTCATTATATAAAAAATAAATGAAAATTGAGCTCACCCTAAATGTGCTTCGTTAAGACGGAACATGATAGGGACGGAAGCGTTAGCCTCATCTCTCTAGGTGTAAAAATATTTTCTGCAACTTTAAAGTTATAAATTTTTGTATAAGCCTTGTTAATTCAAAACGAGAAATGATAAGCATTTTCTTAGGGAAAAGTAATAAGTAGGGAGGGAAAAAACAGTTGTAAACACGGTTCAAGTTTTTTTACTCCCCATTGTAGATCTTAGTTTAAAGTCTCGTTGGACCTTATTTATCATTTCACTCAGTCAATAAGTATTCAAATGGTGGGCTCTCAAAAATCTCAATTAAAGTCAAGGAGGATTTCAAGCAATCAAAGTTAAATCTCAAATTCAAATCAAGAAGTCCTCTACAAAGTCAATCGAAGACGGAGAGTCCAAATCATTATCAAGTCAAGTTCAATCAAATCAAGTAATCTAAAACGAAGAAATCAAATTCCAAAGGTTCAAGATTGAAGGAGGTGTATCTTAAAATTACACATACAAGCAAGTAGACTCAAGCAAATCAAAGTCAAAGTTAAAGTCAATTCAAGTGAACTGTGTAAGCAAAAGACTGAGTGGGGTCGTGAGTAGGGGGTAATTATAAAAAAACGAGATTTAGGCTAAGGCGTTATTTGGGGGTTTAAGTTGAAATAAACCCTTTATAATATGATGTTCCTTTTTTATGAGTTGCCTTGTTTTAGGGGGGTGTTTATATTTTCAAAGGTTGGGTTGGTAAGGCCTGTGCAAAATTTTATATATTTCTGACCGTAGGGGCTGGTTTTACATTAGGAGTTTTGTAGGAGATCGTCTTTGGTCCGTGATTCCATTGAAGCTTCTTTGGGGTAAGAAATAACCATTTGTTTTAAACAAAAAATGTATATATATGGTAAAGCTACTGGGGATGTTGGATGTTGAATGGTAAACTTGAAGTCGGTTCAATTATAACAACCAAAAAGATTTTTATTTTGCATTTTATTTTCCTTTTAGTTTAGTAGTCTTGAATTTTTTTTCTCGTGACATTTGCATTTCATCTCATTTAGTTTTCTTTCTGCGTTTTGGCTTAGGATCTTAGTCATCAAATTGGTTCCCTACTCGTTCTTATTGTTTCTCTTACTTGGGGACAAGTAAGGTCTTAAGCTTGGGGAGATTTGTTAGATGCATTTTGTGCATCTTTTCTAAGCCCTTTTTCCCTTTATTTATTTCTTTTTTAGCTATTTACACGCACTTTTAGTATATTTTCCGGGGACTCCGATACTTCATAAGTTTGGTGTGTTTTCATGATAAAACGGAGCTATGGAACGGGTGCAAGAGGAATGGAGACTTGGAGCATAACATGGAGCATGTTGGATGGCTTGGAGCAATTTTGGAATGGCTTGGGAGTGTTGGATTTGAAGTTGGATGCTTATTGGAGCTTAAATGACAAAGAAATGAAGACTGCATGAAGAACACAGGCTGTGTAAAACTTACACGGGTCGTGTAAAAGCCTCAAAGTGCCAAAAATGTTAACCGAAACTTACACGGGCCGTGCCCCAACTTACACGGGTTGTGTAATGCCCAGTTCAGATTTTATGTGAAGAACATGACCCGTGTTAATTTTACACGGGCCGTGTAACGCAGAAAAACTGTTTCTATGACAGTTTTATGCACGGTTTTAAGGCAACTTCTGGGGGTCTTTGGAAACACTTCATTTCACACAAAGGAGAGACGAATTTTGGAAGAACTTGGTCATCAAGAACATTTGGAGAACATTTAATCTTGTTTTAAAACTTTTTGTAAGTACATTTTGATTAATTTTGGTTGCTTGCATAGTAGAGTTTCTAGCCCAAGCATGTGTGGCTAGATCTCTATTTCTTCTGGTTCTTTGAAACATATGATGTGAGACTTTCAATCATTTGGTTAAAATTATGTTATGTTTTCTGTTTAGTAATTCAAATTTGGTATTGAATGTTTAAAGTTGTTCTTATGTTGAGTTTAATTTGGCCATTTGGATTGATATTTGAATCACAATCGTTATTTTTGCTCGTAGAATCCGTAATTGTTTTATGAGTGAATGCTTGTGACAACATTGGATTCAATTTCATATGAGATTGATTATAGTGTAATTTGAATTACATATTTTCACGCATCCGAGCATTTGAGATGTATTAAATATTGTTGGTTTGTTCATTTGAGTCTTAATGCATTTTTCTAGTACAATTTAAGAGCTTATTTGAATTGTTACTAAGAAAGATAGATTTTAATCAAAGAGCATGTTTTGATTATGTATTTTATGAACTGAGAGTATTAGAGCTTATTAATACTCTTGAAAAACCAACTTAAATGGAGACTACATAGTTTTTTACCATAATTTGTAATCGCATGTCAAATGTGTTTTATAGAACCAGAATTTCAATTTATTACGTGTTATTTAATTTATTTAAATGTCAAATGTTCTAGCTTTCAAACAACAACCCCCCCCCCCAAACAACATATTAAGTGTACTTTTATGAAAACTTGGCATTTGCTTAGTCCCGTGTCTCTGTGGACCGACCCTGCTTACTCTTTGCTATACTATTAGTAAATTGAGCAGTGGATAAGGATTTGAGCTTTGCATATATATTATCTCAATTTATTTGTTGAGTTTGACGCCTCAACAATGAACAACTTCTAATGATCCTTTTTGAATTTATCGAATTTAGTAATGCTAACAAAAAAGACGTCGAAGAAAAACGACATCAATCTAAGTTAGAGGAGTTTAAGATGGAGATGTTGCATATTATGAAGGAGTTCATATTAGAAAATGGCAATATAAAGATTCATAATTCCATCATCTACTGCATGATCATTTAACTGAAGTATAGTCGAATGCTGCACTAGCACACAAATGTACAATAACACAACGTTGGGGTTGTGAATGAAAATTTTTATGTACTTTTAATGAATGTTTGTAATTATTATTTAGTCTTGTTACTTTTAATTAATGAATATTTTTAATTTTTAATTATTATTTTTTATATACTTTTATTTTTTTTATCAAAAAGGTGAAAAAAAGGTGGGATAGAAAAATTGCGGACTCTATTGGATGTTATTGATGAAAGATTGGAGAGGAAGACAATGCTAGAGCATTTTCTGGGAAGGATGTAATTAGGGCTAGTTATTTGTTTGTTTAGAAATATTATTTTGTAAGTTCAAAGCTTGAAAGTTTAAAGCATGTAATTGTAAGGCTTGTATAATATTTGCAAAGACTAATGTATTTATTGTTTTTGTTTATGTTTGTTTTAATTCGAATAATCGAGAAATAATCTTGTTCACATGGACAAAATCAAATAAAAAGGATGAGTCTTTAACCTAGGATTTAAAGAACTTTCCAATTGAACACCCTTCTGTTAAGCTTTTTAAAACCTAATTAAAACATTCTTGAACCCTTTTGAAAATCGGCGGTGAGGAGGAGGGAGAATGAGAGGGAAAATGAGAGAGCTGTTGCGGAGATTGAAGATTGACAGTGAAGAAGCGGTGGTGATGTTCACTTCTACTAATAAATAAAGATGAGTAGACTGAGGAACGAAAATAATGAGGAAGAAGATATATGACCAATGTGAGAGGACAATGTGGTGTTCTATGCTGATGTGGCAAGCCATATCAGCCATTAAACGCCCAGTCAGCTGTCAATGTGGTATTGCGTTGACTAACCACTGCGTTGATCAAAATGATCAAACGCACAATTTTTCAATCCACGAGGACCAAACATAGAAGATTTTATAGTTATATTTTACCGTGTAGGTTCATGCAAACGATAGGGACCAATAGTGTAATTTTGTCGGGATATAATTTTGTTCTTAGGCTATGAGGAGTACCTTACATGGTTCCCACATGAAAAGTGCTGCCACGTCACCGACACGACATCCCACTTGCTTACCACACCATCAAGGAAATACCCACCACTCCACATCATCTAATTAATTTATTTTTGATTTATTTTTAATAGAACTTCATTCCATTTTTTATGATTAATATAAATACAAACATAAATTAAATTCATAAAAATTCAAATTTCATTAAAATTAAAAAAAACATTACAAATTCCTAAAAATTAAAAATTACCAATCCTAAAAAATTAAAACTACAAATCCTAAAAATAAAAATTACAATTCCTAATAATTAAAAATAGAAAACCTAAAAACTAAAATTACGGATCATTTCGAGGATTGT
This sequence comes from Cichorium intybus, assembly GCA_023525715.1. NCBI lineage: Eukaryota > Viridiplantae > Streptophyta > Magnoliopsida > Asterales > Asteraceae > Cichorium > Cichorium intybus. The sequence continues at coordinate 50,576,163 of CM042016.1, read as the reverse complement.
TTTGGTTGCGTTGATATTTTTCGCGAATTTCTCGTTTGATTTGGCGGATCATTTCGAGGTCCTCGGGTTCGACGTCGTGTGCGGGCATACGCAAAATGTTCATGTCGGCTACGAGTTCGTTTTGACGTTTTACCTCCTCTTTAATTCGTAGTTTTGCTTTTTGAACTTCGAGGTGTTCGTCCAACGTCGATTTGAAATACAAAAACTCGTCCACGTCGGGTGCATTTTTACCCGAAGACGAGGCCGCTCGCTTTCCTTTATCTCTCCCTTGTGGCCGTCGAGGTGTTCGTTCCGGTGTTTCTTCGGCTTCGGCTTCGTTTTCTTCAAACTCGTCGTTTAGATTGAACTCGGTACATCCGTCGGAATGTTGGGTTTGTTCGGTCGACTCGGATGTTCTCGAGCGTTTGTTCGATCCCGACGATTGTGTAAGAACATCCGGTTTTAGTGCCCATTTTGGTACCATTTTTAAAACATCCCACGCCTTCATATGAGTAAACGCCCGATTGCTGTGTTGGACGCGATATTGTTGGAGTGCCGTGTTCAAAATATCGAATTCGCTCCGGCCACTTTTGTGCATTTTTGAAAGATTATTGTAAATGCCGTTGAAACTCGTACACGACGCTCGTAAATCGCGCCACTTGCTAGAAAGAGCATCGATGTTTCGGTACGCGCCTCTTCCCATCCTCTCGTGAAATTGAACTAAAATTCGATTCCGTAAAGTTTCGCCGGTTTGGTTTGTCCTGGTCACCGCGTCTTGAGAAATCGCGAGCCAAGACGCCGCCAACGCCGCTTCTTCGTCTTCCTTCCAAGTCCGTTGACCCCTTTGAGCCGTGGTCACCTTTTTTGATTTTTTTTTGCCTCTACGTGGCGGTTCCTCCTTGGGTTCCGGTTGCGTTTCCGGAACGGATTCCGGTAGTTGCTCGGGGGACGGTTGTTGTGTTTCTTGTTGTTGTTGTTGCGAAGATTGGAATTGACCTTGAAATTGTTGAGGAAACGCGTTTGGTTGGAACGGGAATGGTTGTTGGTATGGAAAGGGTTGTTGACAAAAGTTTTGTTGGAACGGTTGTTGAAACAAATTCTGTTGCGGAATGCCGGTTCCTTGTTGTAGCAGGTTCATAAACGAACCGGTTGGTGAATCGAGAGACGGGTATTGTCGGGAAGTGTTTTGGTTTTGATTGTGAGGAGAGTTTGGATCCATTTTGGTTTGTATATGTGTGAAAATAGATGTAAAAAGAGATGTAAATTTTTATAAATGTGTGTGTATATATAGATGTAAATGGTTTGAAAATTTTAAAATTAATTTTTTTTTTATTAAACGGTCGAATCCAAACGGTCCAATGTTCCAACGTTCGAATTTCTTGCGTTGCCCCGCGTTGCCCACACCACGGCTGGCCACATCCACGCCACCCACGCCAAGGGGGGCGGTGTGCCACGCCGTGGGTTGATGCCACGTCGTCCCACGCAGCCCGCGTTGCACGTATTCCGCATGGCCTTAATGGCCCACCCATTTAAACGTTAATCAACTTCGATTAACTTTGATGATTCTTGCCGTTTGTATCTCCGGGAATGATTACGATGTTTCCCTGCAAGTTGCTAGATTCAAAAGGGTAACTTGGTGCCCGAAAAAGCATAAGAATTCAATACTTTCCTTCCCTTCCATTAAAGAAGAATGAAGCTATGGACCATCAATGAATATAATTCCCTGTTCCGTACTCAATTTAAACATAATCACTTTGTCCGCTCATCACGCCGGCGAACTCTAGACACACACAGTCGACAAAGAAATGGGGAGAGCATTTCGTTACGTGATAATCGGTGGTGGGGTCGCCGCCGGTTATGCAGCTCTTGAATTCACCAAGAAAGGTGTCTCTCATGGTGAACTCTGTATCATCTCCGACGAATCTGTAAATTTCCATAAGATTTTGCTTCTTCTTTTACACTTTATGCTCCTATCGCGATTTTCATTTCGAAAATTCAGTTCAAATATCGTAAATTACTAAGAATGTCGAGTATGCACACCAGGTGTTCGTTGTTTTTCCTATTGTGCATGATGATTAACAGTTGAATTTGTTACAAATTCCGATTAAATCTATTCATTAAATGGTAAAAAAGTTGAATTGTTTGATTTTTTTTCATGCAGGTGGCTCCTTATGAGCGACCTGCCCTGAGCAAAGGGTTTCTAAATCCAGAAGGTATTGCCACGTGTCCAACTGTTCATTATAAAGTATGGTGCTATTTTTGGAAAGTTCTAATTTTGTGTATTTTTTTTTGGTTCTTTGTTGCAGCGCCTGCACGTCTACCTGGCTTTCATACTTGTGTGGGTGCCAATGAAGAAAGGTTAACACCCAACTGGTACAAAGAGCATGGTAATTGTTTCTAATTTTAACCTTAATATATGCAAATTGTGATTCGTGTTTTTTATAGTAATTTATATTGGAAATACGGCTCATTATGATTGAACAATCATCAGGAATTGAATTGATTATGGAAACCCGAGTTGAGTCCGCGGATGTGAGGCGTAAGACACTATTGACAACAACAGGAGAAACCATTACCTACAAATTTCTCATAATTGCAACCGGTTCTCGGGTAATGAAATTATAAGTGTTCAATTTTGACGTGTTCGTTGGAAAAATGGTCTCAAAAATACCCAACAACCACAAAGGAAAATAATAAAATAAATATAATTATATCTTTTACCTCCATGTGTCGAAAGGTGTGTGTTAAATATTTGGAGAGTGTGGGTGTAATTTGGGAAGTTGGCTTGAAAGATTAGTCATTAGTATATATGTGATTGTAAAACTTTATCATATTGTGAATTTTTCTCTTTGGAGGCCCGTGGTTTTTCTTTGGTTTTAGAGTTCTTTCATGTATATTCTTGTGTTTCCAAGACTATTCTTATATACTTATTTCAGTTATTTGTATGGTTTTTGAATGTAGGCTGTGAAACTTGAAGAAATTGGTATAACTGGATCGGATGCTGAAAACGTATGTTATTTGCATGATTTGGATGATGCAACCAAGCTTGTGAACATGATGCGAAAGTGTACGGGTGGAAATGCAATCGTGGTTGGAGGTGGCTACATTGGAATGGAATGTGCCGCTTCCTTGGTGATAAATAAGATCAATGTTTCCATGGTGTTCCCTGGGTCATATTGCAGTAAGTATTTCTAACAATAATATAAATTTTCTTGAGATTTATAAAAAAAAAACGTTTTGAATGGCAAGTCACTCAAAGATTGAAGCCTGTTAGATCCGAACTTGGACCATGTCTATTTTGGAGTGTTACATACCAAGCTATCTTGATGGTGGTTTCTTGAGATTTATAAGTAATTAATATATTAAATATGAGTACACAATACTATGGTTATACAATAATAATAATAGTTTTTTGTTGAATATGTTGATTTAGGAGGTTTAAGTAACTAAATAAACTTTGAACGACTTTTGATGGTGGTGACTTATGTTGATAATAATATACTTTTTGTTGAATGGATACGTCATAATTTTTGGCTAATTTGGTATTTGCTTATGTTTTTTTTATAGTGGGCCGTTTATTTACACCCAAGATTTCGAGGTATTACGAAGATTTTTACAAGTCGAAAGGGGTCAATTTCATTAAAGGCACGGCCTTGTCATCATTTGTGTTCAACTCCGAAGGGAAGGTAAATCGTAACTTATTCGGCTTTATAAACTCAATTGTGTCACATTAATACTCGCCCCTATAAACAAATTAAAACTCAAATATTTGTTATAACCCAAGAACTCGATCTACTTGATCAACCCTTGGATCAAATTCATCTGACGACCATGATTTGTATAATTGTGCGGCCTAGTGACTGCTTACAAATCACAGCCATCGAATTAATTTGATCCATAGGTCGTGATAGAGTTCTTAGGTTCTCGTAAATTTTTTAGTTCTCATTTGAACTTGATTATGTATTCATATTAATAATTAATATGGCCCCAGGTAACTGGAGTCAATCTCAAGGACGGGCGCCACCTTCCTGCCGACATGGTTGTCGTAGGAATCGGAGCCCGTCCCAATACAACCCTCTTTACAGGCCAACTCACTTTCGAGAAAGGAGGAATTAAAGTAAACAACCGATTACAATCAAGCAACCCGTCCGTCTACGCGGTTGGTGACGTGGCATCGTTTCCGGTCAAATTCTCTGGCGACATCCGAAGAGTTGAGCATGTCGATGCCGCCAGGAGAACCGCCAGGCACGCAGTGTCGGCAATAATGGACCCAAAAAACACTTCGGAATTCGATTACTTGCCGTTTTTTTACTCGCGGGTGTTTTCGTTGTCTTGGCGGTTTTATGGGGATAATGTTGGGGAAGTGGTTCATTTTGGGGATTTTGGTGGGACTAAATTTGGGGTGTATTGGGTGAATAATGGTTGTTTGGTTGGGTGTTTTCTTGAAGGTGGAGGGGATGATGATTATGTGGCGGTAGCTAAGGCGGTCAGACTTAAACCGGTTGTGGTGGACATGGATGAGCTTAGGAGGACGGGAGTGGGTTTCGCGGTGGAGGTGAGTCGGAAACCGCCAGTGTTGCCGCCAGTTCGTGGAGGTGGTTTGAAGAAATCAGTTTATATGCTTTGTGCAACTACTTCTGCCATTGTTGTCGTTGTGTTTGCATATTGGTATGGAAGTTGGAGGGTTTAGATGGTAAACAGAATGTGGGCTTAGAAGAATCGTGTGTATACAATATAATGTTTGTATTTATCAGTAAACGAGTTTGATAATAATATTGTGGGCATTTGGTCTAGTGGTATGATTCTCGCTTTGGGTGCGAGAGGTCCCGAGTTCGATTCTCGGAATGCCCCTTTTTTCTTTCAACCAGTAATTAAGAAGTACCCAACAGTTTTCATCATTTATGATGATACAGTCGTTAAGAGGAGGTGATTACAAATTTACAATACATTCTTTCATGAATGAGTCGGTTTATTTTATGCTTTGCCTTCCAGGAGTCAAATAAATATAATCAAAAAATTAAACTACTAATAAAAAAACGTTATCTAGGTTCGAAAGTATTAAAAGTTATATACTAAAAAGAATACTAAATATTTAGAATCATTAAACGTAAGAAAATTGTTTGTTTTAAGTGCTTGTAATTTTAGTCGGTAATAACGAAACCCTAAAAATCATATAAGATAAAATTGTAAAAAAAGTAATTAGTAACTTTTATAATAGATGTTTGGTTTGGATTTAAACCTATAACATGAATCGTAAAAAACAAGTAATTTAAAAAAACTATGTTTTAAAAAATCATATAAAAGGTTGTAAAAAATTTGGAAACATTTATAAAAAGTATTTGATTTGGACTAGCATGACAAAACTCCCAAAGTATAACTTGAAAAAAAAAAAAAAAAACTTAATAAACATATTAAGAATTATAAGGGTTATATTTAAAAATAACAAAAAGTTAAGGATCATTATATAAAATAAAAAACTATAGGGAGTTATATTGGAAAAAAAATCAACGATCATTAAATAAAATAAGTAAACCTTATAATGTGTATATTTGAATGCAAAAATATTATGGGAAATTAGATAAATTATATATGGAAGAAAGAGGTTGTGTGGATCGAGCTCCAAATCTCAGTGTTAGACTACTCGGTATACATAACATGCCGTGGGCTAGTGTTTATAACTTTATATGGCAAGGGCCAAGGGGCCACGACGTGTCCCTCCCGCATTTCTTAGGAGTCAAATAACTATAATATAATAAAAAGATTAAACTATAATAAAAAACGTTAACTAGGTCTGAAAGTACTAATAGAAGGTATTAAAAGTTATATATTTGTTGGAACTCAAATGTTCTTCTATTCAGAACTCAAACTGAAATACAAGAAAGAACTACTAACTCTAAAACACTCTCTATGTTTTTGTGGTGCATTACAATGGATGTTAGAACATCTATTTATAGTGATGATAGTGTCCTTAATTTCTACAATAGCTGCAACCTAAAAATGAGTTCATATGAGAAATTCAACAAAGTTAGGTGTGGTTGGTGGTGTAGGTATGGTTGGTGGTGGCTGCAAGTTTGTGTTTACATTCACATTCTCCCCCTTAAACCAAACTTGGCTCGAGATTCGTTACGCCGATCATGTTGCGTATTTCAATGTGCCTCACATATGTCAAAGCCTTGGTAAAGATGTCTGCCCTTTGATCCTTCGAGGCTACATATTCCACCATAATTTGCCCACGCTCAACACATTCTCGTATGAAGTGAAAACGAATGTCAATGTGTTTGCTTTGACCATGAAACACAGGGTTTTTCATCAAGGCAATAGCAGATTTGTTATCAACATACAAAGTGATAGGCATAACATGATGTCCGGTGAGTTCCTTCATGAGATTTGCAAGCCAAATGGCTTGACATGTTGCCGCCGTGGCTGCCATGAACTCTGCTTCACATGTGGATAAAGCAACAGTCTTTTGCTTTTGAGATTGCCAAGTTACTACATTTCTACCAAGATAGAAAACCATCCCACTCGTGCTTTTGCTATCAACAGTGTCACCTCCGAGATCACTATCGGTGAACCCAACCAAGTCTTCAATTTCACGACCCTTTCCATAGTTGAGTCCATAATCGACGGTTCCTTTTACATACCGTAAAATATGCTTTACTACTTGGAAGTGCAAAGTTGTTGGTTTTTCCATGAAACGACTTGCAATTCCAACCGAATATGATAAGTCTGGTCGAGTGTGTGTTAAGTACCTTAAACATCCCACTACTCTCCTATATTCGGTTGGGTCAACTTTTTCACCATCTTCATCCTTTTTGACCTTCAACTTTGGTTCCATTGGTGATTTTGCTGGGTTGCAATCTAGCATCCCAAATTGCTCTAAAATCTTCTTTCCATAAGCCTTTTGTCGCAAAGATATTCCCCACTTCTCCTGCGATACTTCGATTCCAAGGTAGTAAGAAAGCAGACCCAAGTCACTCATTTCAAATTCTTTTTTCATTTGATCTTTGAATTTGACAATGTCTTCGGTGTTCGACCCGGTGATGATTAAGTCATCAACATAGACACCAACAATAAGAGTTTTGCCATTTGTTTTCCTTATGTAAACCGCCGAGTCTTGTGAACATTTTGAAAAACCGAGCCCTTTTAAGCTTTTGTCTAAGAGAATGTTCCATGCTCGTGGAGCTTGTCTTAAACCATATAGAGCTTTAAAGAGCTTGTACACCTTGTGACTATGGATTTTATCAACATATCCTTCCGGTTGGGTGACATAGACCTCCTCTTTGAGATCTCCATTAAGAAAGGCTGACTTGACATCAAGGTGGTGGACAACCCACCCATGTTGAGCTGCTAAGGCAAGGATAAGCCTTATGGTCTCAAGTTGTGCTACCGGTGCAAAAACTTCATCAAAGTCGATTCCTTGCTTTTGTACAAAGCCTTTTGCGACGAGTCTAGCTTTGTGTTTCACCACGTTTCCAAAGTTGTCTTTCTTCACTTTGAATACCCATTTCAAACCGATTGCTTTATGACCCGGCGGCAAATCAGTGAGTTGCCACGTCTTGTTTTTCTTGATAGCATCCAACTCTGTTTGCATAGCCTCCTGCCATGCTTTAGAGGTTACCGCCTCTTTGAAATTCAAGGGTTGATCTGCAGCTATCATCAACAATTCTCCAGGCTCAAGGATCACACTTTCAGCATTTTCATACACATCAGCTAGCGAACGATATCCTTGAGGCCCAACTTCGTTTGGATCACTTTCTGTATCGGATGAGTTTGAAGAAATTGGAGTGTATGGGGTTGTTTCAGACTGAATAGGTTCAAAATCTGGGTTTTCTAATTGATCTGGGTTGATTTCAGGGATGTTTTGGGGTATTTCAGGATGTATTTGGGTTAGTGGTTCAATGATAGTAAAGGTTTTAGGAGTCACCTTTTCTTCTTCCTTATTTTTGTACCAATTCCATCCTTCTTCTTCATCAAAGACAACATCTCGACTAACCCGCAACTTTCGATCTTGCGGATCAAATAAACGGTTGCCTTTCATTCCATCCTCCACACCTAAATACACCATCTTTTTGCTTCGAACATAAAGCTTTTTCAGGTGACCACCTACAATTTTAGAAAAAGCAACACACCCAAATACCTTTAGGTGTCCAAGGCTTGGCTTTTTGCCAAACCAGGCTTCATAAGGTGTGATGTCGGGAAGTGCTTTTGTAGGTAGGCGGTTAAGTAGATAAACGGCATGTCTAACGTCTTCTCCCCAAAACTCCCTAGGGACATTTCTTCCTTTAAGAAGACTTCTTGCCATGTCCATAACGGTACGATTTCGCCTTTCTACAACTCCATTTTGTTGAGGTGAATATGGTGTCGTTAGATGTCTTTTAACGCCATTTTCTTCACAAAAACTTGTGAAGTCTTTAGAAGTGAACTCTCCTCCCCGATCTGTACGAAGTGCCTTTATTTTATAACCCGAACTTTTCTCAACCATCAATTTGAAGCGTTTGAAAACACTAAATGCTTCAAGTTTCTCAGATAATGTGTACACCCACATCCACCGACTAAAGTCATCTATCAGAAGAAGAAAATACTTGCTTCCTCCAATAGAGGTGGGTGTAATCGGACCACATAAGTCCGCATGAACAAGTTGTAGCGGTTTTTGTGCCCGAAAAACCGCTTGGTTCGGGAACGAAGTTCTAGTTTGTTTGGCAATAACACACCCTTCACACACTTGATTTGGGTGTTCAATCTTCGGTACTCCGGTTGCCATATTCTTTTCTGACATCTTTTTTAAGGCAGGAAAGTTAACGTGACCAAGTCTAGAGTGCCAGGTCCAAGCTGGTTCGTCTTTTGTTGCTAAAAGACAAATTGGTCTACCAGTTTTTAAAAGAGTTTTATACAACCGGTTTGGAGATCTTTTAACTCTCAAAAGTAGAGTTTTGTTTCTATCAAACAATGATAGAATTGACCCGTCCATAATAACTTGACTCCCTTCTTCCGTCATTTGTCCAAGACTAATTATGTTATTTTTAAGACTTGGAATGAAATATACCTCGTTAAGGAGTCTCTGATCACCATTTTTGCAATCAAATAAAATCAACCCTTTTCCCAAAATAGCGACCGTTGAACCATCGCCAAATCTCACGTGACCGGTAATGTTTTCATCTAGCTCATGAAATTTTAAGCGGTCTCCGGTCATATGGTTGCTAGCACCATTGTCGAGATACCATACCTCGGAATTCACTCGATTTTCTCCCGATGTAAGAAGATTAACACAAATCTTCTCTTCCAGCGATACCTTTTCGGATGTGACTTCTTGTGAGATTGCCATCATCAAGATGGGCTCTTCTTCATTGGCTTGAGTGAGGTTTGCCTCCTCACCATGGTTCTTTTTGGGGCATTCCGATGCATAATGACCAAATGCATCACAAGAATAACAATTTACCTTGCTTTTATCCTTTTTCGGCTTGTTAGATTCATTTCGGGGCTGATTTGAATCTCTTCCTCGGCCGCGTCCTTGACCTCGACCTCTACCACGCCCTCTCCGGGCATGGCCTCCACCTCTTCCTTTCGAGCTACAGGATGATTCTTTCCCATTGTGTTGTTTCGAGCGGGACACCCACTCGGCGTGTGTGAGCAATAACCCTTACTCTCTGTCTTTCTCTCCATATCCGCGAAGTCTTTCTTCGTGGGCCTTGAGTCGGCCTACGACTTCTTCAATCGACATGTTCTTCAGATCACCGAATTGCTCGATAGAGGTTACGATTTGCATGAATCGTATTGGAACGGCTCGAAGAAACTTTTTCACCACCGAAGTTTCATCGATTTTTTCTCCAAGTGAGCGAATGCCGGTAACGATTGTTGTCAATTTCATGGCGAACTCATCAATTGATTCGTTGTCCTTCATGCGAATCACCTCGAATTCACTTTTCAAGGTTTGAACTTTTGCCTCTTTGACACGTTCGGCACCCATATACATTGTTCGAAGCGTCTCCCACGCCTCTTTTGTCGTATCCTTCTCCGCTAACATGAGCAACACGTCCTCCGGAACTGCTTGGTAAATCGCAGCCAATGCCATGCGATCCAAACGTTCTTCGACTACTTGATTTTGCCCCGCTTCCCATACTCCTTGCGCTTGCAAGTTTACCCGCATTTTTAAAGCCCACACCGAATAATTGGACTTTGTAAGTAGTGGATAGTGTAACGTCACACTTCCTTCCTTCCCCGTCCTTTGGACGTTCTCAACTTCGGGATGAGACGACGAGCTTGGTGTGGACATTCTTGGCGTATACGAAAATTACGTGTAATTTATAAAAAAAATTACGTGTAATTTATGAAAATTACAAGGATTAAAATGTAATTTTCAGAAGTCCAGGGGCTTGTTTGAAACTTTTTGAAGTATAGGGGCTATTCTGAAGTTTTTCTGAAAAATAGGGACCAATCTGAAATTTTTCGGAAATACAGGGACGAAAACGTAACTTTTCGAAACTTCAGGGACCAAATTGCAATTTTCTGAAACCTGCTACAGTGTCGCTACAGTGACGCTACAGTGTCGTCTTCTCCGGTCGTCTTCTCCGGCGAGATCTCCGGCGAACTGGTTTTTCCGGCAACTATTCCGGCGAACCTTTGACCGGACTTTTGGAGGTCTTCCGGTGGTCGAAAAATTCCGAAAAATATATATTCGGAATCGTGGGAACGCGAACTTTACAATGGTGTGCCCGGAAATCGATTTTGAGACAAAAAAATTCCGACAAAAAAAAACGTGGGTGTTTAGAGAATTACATCGGGAGCTTAACCAAGCTCTGATACCACTTGTTGGAACTCAAATGTTCTTTTATTCAGAACTCAAACTGAAATACAAGAAAGAACTACTAACTCTAAAACACTCTCTATATTTTTGTGGTGCATTACAATGGATGTTAGAACATCTATTTATAGTGATGGTAGTGTCCTTAATTTCTACAATAGCTGCAACCTAAAAATGAGTTCATATGAGAAATTCAACAAAGTTAGGTGTGGTTGGTGGTGTAGGTGTGGTTGGTGGTGGCTGCAAGTTTGTGTTTACATTCACAATATTAAATATTTACATAATCATTGGATGTAAGATAAATGTTTGTTTTAAGTGCTTGTAATTTTGGTTCGTAACAGCGATAAAAGGCCCGTGTCCCGAGTATTAATTTAAAGGTTTTAAGGAATTAAAGCATAGTCATTTTGGAGAAAAGGCACTTCACAACTCAATCCATATAGTGGTAGCAACACAAAGAATGGTTTAAGTCCGCATGCGGAGTATACCTTCACTTGATATTGAGTATTATTGACCACTATAATGATATTAATGGCTTTAAAACAAGGATTTCATAAGATTGTTTAATTCTGGACACGTAAACCCTAAACCGAATAGCCTTTTTGTTTCTATGTTTCTGACCCGTTCGATGTGTTCTAGACCTTCTTACCTCTTATTAGAATTATTAATGGACACTATTTATCATTAATGTTCATGAGATGATCAAAACAAAAAGAAACAATTCGTTCGGTTTGACTTTGTTCCTATATCGTACACACTAAGGAAACAACTTCCTCTGATCTTGTATGCAGTATAGTTAAAGAATGAGACTGAATTGAGAAAACCCATCAACAATGAAAGATGCAGGAAATTTTATTACCTTTCTAAAGCCCCTAGAATCAACTTACTTGGAGATATGGTTTCAGAGTTATGACTCGAAAATTGAATAGCGGTCGAATTAAGATTTTTATTATTAAAGTAAAACGGAATGATTATTAAGTTATTAATTTATAACCTCGCTATAAAGACATGAATTAAATGTAAATATATTTATATTTAGGTTTCCTTGACTATATATGATAGCTATGAGTTGTACCTAACAAGAAAACCCATTTGCAAAATAATAAGACGGGTATATTAATTTTTGAGCATATAAAACAAAATGATATCGATTATATTTGTATGTATATGAATCTATGTGGTCTCGTGGAGAAGCATATGCGTAGCCGGTCAGCTTCACACCTTTACAAAACAAAAATAGCATAGATTATTTATAAAGTAAATATTATAGTTGTACTAAAAATATTAAAAGAAAAAAAATACTATTCTTGTGTTGCAAAATGTTAAATACTATAATATGCTTATATTATGATCTTATATTTTTGAGGTCTTTGAAAGAACACATAATTCGTGTTTTATATATATTCGCTACGTGCTTTATTTTCATTCATAATACGTGGCCTTTTATGAATTGCGTATTTTATATATTTGCTATGTGGTTTGTTGTTATTCATTCATAATACTTGGCATTTAAAAGTTATTTGGGGAATTTTGGAAAGAAGCAAAAGTGACGTTGATCTATGGGTATCAGAAATCGAAAACATATTTTTCCTCCAATTTTTTGGTTCAAGTCTCACATAAATATAATTTAAATTTGATTAGTGGCCGTTCAAAAAATAAAAAATAAATATTTACAAATGACATTAAATATGCCATATGGGGTTGTGGGCTTCGTGGTGTGTTAAATGCCCATACTAATATGTGGTTTAAAATTTATAGTGGACGGCACCTGACCATTCTAGCTCTATCTGCATATGGTGTGTGATGGTCATAGGTGGTGCCATCTAGAACATACGTAGAGCTAGATGTGACATTCTTTTAATGCACTTACCAGTTGAACCTGGAATTTTGATGCATACGAGTAACAAAAAGATTGTTACTAGCCCGTTTTGTATAGAGCTTGCTAATGTTGAATTCTCTTGTAACGACTTTGGTGAATGTCTTGTAGTTCCCACCAAGTTGGAGGCCATGTATATATTTATGGAAAGATGGTATTCGGTTGGTTTAATCGAGTTTCGGTTTGGTCGTTTTTATTTAAACGGGATTCGTAATATATATAAAGTAATTGTAATTAAACTAGATAACGTTTGGTTTAGTTTATTTTAAGTTTTTTGTCCTGGATTATTCAATGGATCCTATTTTTCATACTCCTGATTAACTTTCTTTACTTCGTTATTATTATTTGTTTGGTGAATCAGAATTGTACAAGTTAATTTCTTGTAACTTTAAATAATCTCCAATTAAATCCAATCAACTTTTTAAAAAATAAAAATTACAGTTAAGATTATTAAAGTCTATTAGGGTAAATCCTATATTAATATGAACTATTAAAAGTACATAACCTCAACAAAACCCAGATAAATTACTAATCAAACCAAACAACGTTTTTTCTACCCAGCAACAAAAAGAATGTAAACATTCTACATTTTACAGTGTAACAGCGATTATCGACTTCTGGTCAACATCGTTCGACTATTGATTTCCAACATGGAATCTTAGGCCACCGGGAACCAACCTCCGACCACCGGTCAACATCCTCCCACTATTGACTTTTGGAAGGCCCACAAAAGTCAATCGGCATTTGTTTGACGAACTATGTATACGTCGCGCTTCGAATTATCTAATTAACTTAAATGTCATAGTCCTGTAACACCTTTTATCCATTTGGAAGATTAGATATAATTGTATTTGGATTTTTGTAATTGTCTTTTTTATTGTAATACCTTATATTCATATAAAAAGATTTGATAAAGTTTGATTCTTCTTTATGGACTATTCTTGTGGAACTTTTGTCGTCCGTTCATTGTGGTTCCTCGGCCCTGGTAGCCATTTGCGGTCTAAGCAGAAGGTTGCTAAGTTAGATATCTGGTGAACACATTCGTAATGAGTATGCCCTTACCTTTATGGCCCAGCCAGGCCATTTTTCATAATTGTGTTTCATTATATATAAATAATTATATTATATTTATATAAATAATAATTATAATCAATATTAAATAAATATTAATTGTATATAATATAAAGTGATTATTTGTATAATAAAAAAATAAATCTAATTATTAATAGCTAAAAATTATATAGATCTAATGATTATTAGTTAATAATTTTATAATAATTATAAAAAATAAAATTATTATATAACAATTATATTTGTTTAAAAAAAATTAAAATAATCATCAAAGAATAAAAGATAAAAAATAAAAAGAATATAAATAGTCAAACATCTTTCAATTCTATTTGCTTAATAAATGAGCTTCAAGTTAAATCATTGTTTGTGAATCCTCTTGTTTGTCATTGTTGCTTCCAAGATCCACCACATCGACGCCCTTTTATTATTAAACTTTTTTAATAAGGGTATCCATATGCTCTAGAAGTCAAATTGAAACATACCTTTGGTTTCCAAAATAAGTAATCTATAAAAGGGACATATGAAAATATTAATAATAATGATGATCTATTCCGGTTATTTAGTTTGCCCAAAATAACGAATAGTTTAAAAGATAACGAAATAAAGCTATCGTTACTCAGTTAACCGAATCGAATTACCTAAAGTGAACAACTCAAACCTCATTCTGTTGATAAGTTATTCAGTTTCAGTTTTCTTTCACATCCTCAACCCGATGTGGGTTTGATGTTGCGAGTTTATACTAATATGTTGTGATGACCATGGGTTGGGTGTTCTATATCTTCTATAAGTTTTTTAAACTTTGTGCAAGTTATTGTGGAATACTCACTTGCATTACTGTTTTCTTATTGTTTAATTATTTAAGATAGTTATCTTTTAGTATTTAGCTTTCTAGGTCTAAACATTTTTTTTCTTTGGCGAGTATTCGAGATCAATAGAAGCATAGCAAACATCTTTTTCTTTGGCGGATATTTTTCTAGGTCTAAACTCCTAAATCAGCATCTTCTGTGTTCGCCATAACCATTTCCATTGTATCCAAATTCGCTTTCTTTCACCCATACAAAAAATGTTTGCAACGAATTATAAACACTTAATAGCCATATATAAACACTTAATGGCCATGCATCGAGCACGAAAATGGTTATAAAAAAGTAGCAATACTATCGAGAATTGATTTGATGAACGGTAACCGGTCCCTCGCTGACAATATCCTCACTTTCCATTTAAAAATCTTAGCTGTGAATTTAGCGATAAGATCTTTCAAACTATCATTTCTCGACATTTTTTAGTCAATTGGAAGACCAAGATACTTGAACTTTTTAAGCACTTTTCACCAAAGCCTAGCTTTTTAAGCACCTCCTCTAAATATTCTCAGCATAGAAAATTGTAGGCCTTTTCAAAATCAACTTTGAAGACCATTAGTTTTTTCTGAATTTTCCTGTGCCAAGCTACGATCTCATTTAGCATCAACGAGTGGTCTAAAAAATGACAGCCTTTGATAAAGGTTGGTTTCTCTGAGCATATAACATCAAAAATCACCTCATGTAACCAATTAGCCAAGAGTTTACCAATAATTTTATATTGGTAAGCTATTAGAATAATTGGTATATAATCTTTACTGAACTTTTAATCATTGACCTTCAAAAATAAGGGTAATAAAATAAGGATTGTATCCTTTTAGGACAAGACTCGAGTGTTGAAAATGTAAAATCGAGGCCATAACATCCTCTTGGATCATGCCTTATTAACATTTGATAAGCTTAAACATGAAACCATTAGACCCAGAGCTTTATCATTTTCAAAATCTAAAATCCATTTTCTTTATTTCCACCCTCGTAAAAGGAGCTTCAATGGACCACATTTTATCCCAAGATAATTTTTTTGGAATTGAACATGTATATGGAGTCGAGCATTATAAAGGGGTTGTATTTCGATACAAAGTAACTAAAAATATCTATTTTGATGCTTGAAGGCTCAATAATCCAACCTCTGTTAGCCATAGTGTCTGTGAAGTGCAACTTGTCTTCTTTTACGATTCAATTTTCTAGGGAAGAATTTTGAATTATCATCTCATCTCTTTCAATACCTGATATAGTTGTATTAATGCAAATATTTTGTGTGATATCTGTGTACTCTTAAAGCGATATTTGACTTAATTGGTCTTAATATACTCACTTTATTTGGAAAGTGTACTTGTATAGAGTTTGCAGATTACCGACTAGAAAGAAGGAAGACGGAAAGAAATTGGAGCACAGAAAAGGGAATACTAGAAGACTGAAGATTGAGGCACTATTAGATGGTGGCAGCGCTAAGAGGTTCACTCACGACGCTAAGGTGATGAGTTCACACCACGAAGAGAAAATGATATACGCATAATATCAGGGTATTTGTTACCATAGCGGTGCATATAAGAAGTTAGCGACACGATCTGCACATGGATAAGATCTCTACAAATACCGAATTCCAACTGATCTAATTATGATCTATCGATCATCCACGAGTTTTTCACTTCATATCAGTTCTCCAGAGGGTTCTCACGCCCTGTTTTCACTTGTTTTGAGTTCTAGTTAGTGTTAGACATTCATTTTGGTTTTCTAGAATATTCATAACCATTTGGATTACTCTAAGCATTCTGATTTCATTGTGGTACTGTTGGAGCTCAACCATTTAACTCTTGGATTTAGATCACTTCAGAGATCTACGGTTTTATGTGTTAAGGTTGTTTTGTTTCATGTTTTGAATGACTGATTTTCCTTTTAGTTTATGAATCTAGTTTCTTCTTTGTTTTTAATCATGGTTTCAGATTGTTACTTGTTTGTTTCATGTTTGTTCATTGCCATGGAAGGCTAAACCCGCTGGGGTGACTTGTGGAGATGTAGTTGGTGAAATGATGGATGTATTTTGATTATTACTTGAGATTCAGCCAATTTTACTTTATCATTTGTGCTTCAAGTATTATTCCTGGTATGATGATTAGAGTTGGGTTATCTGGAAAGTTTGATTTTACAACTATATGGATTAAGATGATTGGTTGAACCAACATTCGTTATGTCGAACTTGTGATTTTCTACACTTAAGTTGTATTTTGTAATTGTAAGACAGGATATTGGTGAATCACTAGTTGTGTCGAGTCCTATAATCAAGATTAAGACAGTTAGTCGAGCGACAATAATGTCATAGATGCTTTGATCTTTGTCTTGAATTGGAATTGGGATGAGCTTTTTGGTTGGAAGACCGAAACTGAAACCGAACCGGAACCCATACCGATTAGGACCGGTTATAGGTATTTCGGTCCGGATTCCAGTTAGGACAATGGGGATTATTCGGTATTCAAGTATACTGGTTTACGGGTCCTTATAGACCGATTATTTCAGGCCTATCCAGAATCGACAATTTAAGGGATACTTTATAATATTACCCATATCCTCGTCGGCCTAGCCTACTGATCGGGAACATTGACTACCGAATTTGATTTCTTCCTTGCAGTTTACTCTTCTTATTCCTGGTCTCCAACTTATTAATCTGATCAATTTGGAAATACAAGTTACTAATAACTGAGATTTCATCTATTCTGTGCTTCAATGTGCACCAAATTTATAGGAACTTACTTGCGAAAAGGTTATTATCCTGAATTAGATTTTGGTTACAAACTTTTTTTAAACATATGTTAACTTTAAGATTAATATGTTGTTTTTGTTGCTCTTATGTGTTAAGTTTTGTGGAGCCATGTGACAAAAAGATTAAAGTTCAAGGGTAAATATTGTAAATTGGTTTACAATTCAATTGCAAATTGAATTGTGTGCCGTGTTTGGTGAAAAGAAAAAGTGCATTCATATTATATTATATATTATATATGTATGTGAATTGTAGACGAGTGTTACGGCTCTAAATCCTATAAATAGGATTGTTATCTTCATTTGTAAATTGCACCAACAATTGGAATTGTAATCTTCATAGAGTAAATATAAGAAAACTCAGTTGCAGCCCGTGGATGTAGGATTGACACCGAATCCGAACCACGTAAAATCATTATGTTATCTTTTGCTTTATTTTCTGCTTTCGTGTGTGTGTGTGTGTGTGATAGTGTTTCCGCTGCGTGTATCCTGTCCGATTCCTAACAACTGTGGTATCAGAGCTTCGGGTTTTGGAGGAGGTCTCGGTTTTAGAAATTAGAGTTGTTGGATTAGGTGTCTAAGCCATGACTGATAATTAGTATTTGCCTAATTAATAGTAGCACAGTCCATTTGGGTTGCCCTCATGGCTGGAGGTTTGTTGGAAAGTTAAGTAGAGAGAAAGAGTTGATTTATTATATGACTAATAAATCAAGATATTGTTTGTTAATATATTATGGAGATAATATATTAATTAGAAATAATATTGTTGAGATTAATATTTAATCAGAAATTAATTGGATTAATTTCTGTGACATTAATTGGATTAATCAGGAGGTCAGGGATTAAAGTCGTACGAATTCAATAGTTGAATTGTGGCGCGCGGTGCGCCAATGTAAAGGCTGCGACGCGCGTACATATCCGTACAAATTCAATAGTTGAATTGCGGCGCGCGGTGCGCAAATGTAAAGGCCGCGGCGCGCGTACACATAATCCGGAAAATGGGCTGCGGCTAGGGTTTCTAGCTTTACCCTTTGGTTCCCTATAAATAGGGAACCCTAAGCCTCATTATCAGTCGCTCATTCTATTGTTTCTCTCTGGAATTTCGATCCATAATCCTCTCGGCTTGGGTGTGATCTCATTTGAGGCAGGATATTTTTGCTGCTCAGCTTCCAGGAAATTCTAAAAGGTTGGTTTTTCTAATTTTATTCTTTTAGTTAATTTTCTTATGGCCTTTAGGTTTTGTTATATGTTCAATTAGAAGAAAACATAGATCATTATAGGTTGCATGTGAACTTAGGTTATTTAGTTCATGGTTGCAGAAAATCTTTCAGTGGTATCAGAGACTGTTTTGTTTTCTTGTTGATTTGTTATAACTGTTTTAGGGTTTAAAGCCTATAAACCTTAATTATATCAGGATCGATTTCTAGGATTAGGGTTTTGGAAACCCTAATCCCCCCCCCCCCCTTTGCCTAATTTCGAAAATTGTATTAGGGTTTTGGAAGGTTTTCTATTTTTGGTAACTTTATTTGTTAATTAAATGGATAACCTTAAACCCCATTATTTGAATTCGATTTTTAGGGGGTTTAGGATAGGTTTTAATTAATTTGATTAATTTGGATAAACCTATCTTCATTTGAATTAATTTAATTAATTGTTAATTAAAAGATAATTCAAAAGGGATTTAATTAATTTTAAATTGGCGAAATTAATGGAATAAATCCAGAAAAATATTTTAAAATGTTTAAAATATTTAGATTTAATTAATTTAATTAATTGGTAATTAAAATTGATTAAATCGAAATTTAAGGTTTAATTTAATTTAAAATTTAATTGTTAAATTTGGTAAAATTAAAGGATAAACCTTGAATATTTTAAAGGGTTTTAAAATACATCTTATATATGTTATTAATTGTTAATACTATATGTATAAGATAAAATTGGTCAGTCAATTCAATAGTAGGCCTCATTCACGAAGCTGGTCTATAAAGTGGGTATAAGGAGGCTGCCTGTAAAATGGCAGTCTAATGGGTGAACACTCTCACCCACCGCTCGCCTGATCAGTGGAGGGTCGTTAGCCGAACAGTTTTGATAGGACCACATAATCATTAAAAGTATAATGATCAAAGTACTAGAACCTTTACACAAAATCACAATCTAGTTGCTTTAAGAAAAATGTGAATTTGATACTACCCCATGAAATTGCACATTGCACTTTATGAAACGTTGGTGGAGCGTGTGTGGTTTACCGGCACACCAATGGGGGTTCATAAAGAGTGGCAATGGGTGTCTCGGGTGTTATCATTGTTGATGGAGCGTGTGTGGTTTACCGGCACATCAATTTGAGATGATAATGGACCCCGAGAGTACCGAGCTAATTTGCATGGTTATTCACACCCGGTTTGTGATCCTCGGCATCCCAGTCACAAACGGTGGGGCATATCCGAGATTAAACATGCTATTGAACAGTTCAATAAATCTCATAAGAAACTAGGAATTCCATTTATAATAAGATTATTTTTCCGCGGTGGAATTGGCTGAATCGTCATTCGCCTACCTTTATAAAAATTTGCTTATAGATTACGGCATCCCTCTTCTATGTTGCAAATTGTTATAGTTGGATCCTAGCCTTGTTTTATATTGGGTTATTATAAGGACCGACAAGTATCTAATTAAACTTACCTTCTTTTATAGATGTCTTCTGCTGATCAATCCGCTCCCCACTCCAACTCCAGTGTTCCCTCTATCCTCTCACTGTGTTCCAAGGTTCAATTGAACGGGACAAACTACAATGACTGGATTAGAAATATCAAGATGGATCTGAGGTACGAGAACAAAGAGTATGTCCTCGAGACCGAGCTTGTCGATATTGACCCTGAAACTGCTACTCCCGAGGAAATTTCCTTGTACCAAAAACATTCTGATGATGCGACCAAAGTGGCCTGCATCATGATCGCCACAATGAACCCCGAATTGCAAAGAATATACGAAGACTACTGGCCCTTTGAGATGCACAAGGAGCTTGCGGAAAAGTTCCGCAAGCAAGAGCACATCGAGAGGTGCGAAGTGGTCAAGGACTTCACGAACAGCAAACCTAAAGATGGAGAGTCCATCTGCACTCATGTGCAAAGAATGCAAGGTTACGTGGAGCGGCTTAGAAAGCTTGTGATGCCTGTACCGGAGCAGTTGGCCGTTGACATAGTGCTTAACTCGTTACCGAGTTCTTATGACCAGTTCAGGCTGGCTTATCATTTGAACAACAATCAGGCTAATATGACTGAGTTGCATCGCATGCTTCGAGTAGCTGATGACGGGATGAAGGGTAAAAGTGTACCCTCGGTTAATCAGCCTGTCCTAGCCATTGGAAGTGGCAAAGGAAAGAAAAGGAAGGGCCCTCCTAAGCAAAATTGGAGGGAAAAGGTTCAGGTCGGGTCATCCAGTAATGTCTCGAGAACCAAGACTTCCCACATTCCTTGTGTGGCCAACCCCGATGAAGCCAACTGTTTCTACTGCAAAGAGAAGGGCCATTGGAAGAGAAGCTGCCCCAAATACTTGCAGGATGTCAAGGATGGGAAAGTAAAGCCATCGACAGCAGGTATGTACACTATCTCTAAAAACTCACCATCTTCTAATTCTTGGGTCCTTGATACAGGATGTGGTTTTCACATTTGTTCTGATCTGCAGGGCCTAAAGGAAAGCAGGGAGGTGGAGCATGGTAGACTGAACTTGATCATGGGCAATAGAAGATCGTCCCCTGTTACCAAGATCGGCGTTTACAGTTTAGTGCTTAGTAGTGATGTTAGTATAGAGTTATTTAATTGTTGCTATTCGCCAGAAATGGCAAGAAACATTATTTCATTTCACGCATTGTTCAGACAAGGATTTCAATTTTCTTTTGATAATAAAATTGGTTCGATTTCTGTTTTCAAAAATGGTATTTTGATTTTTACTGCTTATCCTTGTGATGGTGTGTATGAAACTGTTGAATGTGTTGACAATTTAGGACATAGTGTAAATTATATTGATTCTACTAGTGGTGTAGAAAAGGCATGTCTGTGGCATAGTCGGCTCGGGCACATCAGCAAGAAACGCATCGCCCAACTCCAAAAGGATGGAGTGTTGGAATCGTTTGACCTCAGGTCGGATGATGTATGCGAATCTTGTCTGTTGGGCAAGATGAATAAATCACCTTTCAAAGGGTCTTTTGAAAGAGGTGAGGGTCTGCTGGACATCATTCACACGGATGTGTGTGGTCCATTCAGATCAACCACAAAGGATGGCACGCGGTTCTACGTGACCTTTACCGACGATTTTAGTAGATACGGTTATATCTACTTGATCAAGCACAAGTCGGACACCTTTGAAAAGTTCAAAGAGTTTAAAAACGAGGTAGAAAATCAATTAGGCAGGAAGATAAAGATGCTCAGGTCCGACAGAGGCGGAGAGTATCTAAGTATCGAGTTCCTAGACTATCTAAAGGAATGCGGAATAGTTTCGCAGTTGACACCTCCCAGGACACCACAGTTGAACGGTCTTGCTGAGAGGCGCAACCGAACCCTGTTGGACATGGTTCGTTCTATGATGAGTCGAGCTTCACTTCCCATTCACTTCTGGGGGTATGCCTTAGAGACTGCCGCCCATATCCTCAATCTTGTCCCAACTAAGAAGGTTGCTAAAACACCTCATGAAATGTGGACGGGGAAAGTTCCCTCGTTGGCACATATCAAAGTCTGGGGTTGTGAGGCTTTTGTTAGACGAGAGACTCAAGACAAACTCGCAGAAAGAAGCGAAAGGTGTTTCTTCCTTGGTTATCCCAAACAGTCCTTTGGATATCTATTCTACAGACCAAGCGAGGACGTGGTCTTTGTAGCTAGACGAGCGGTCTTTCGAGAGAGAGAGCTCATATTCAAAGAGGACAGTGGGAGTACCATTGATCTGGAAGAAATTCAAGAGTCATCAGATGACGCAACCTTAGGAGAAACTAGCAACCAACATGAGGAAGAAGTTCCTGTTGGTCCGACAGATGTATCCTTACCTCTTAGGCGTTCCGGTAGGGTTAGCATGCCACCCGAGTTTTATGGTTTCCATATAACTTCGGATGGGGACACGTTTGTCAGTGATAGGACACTGATAAATTTGGATGAACCAGCTAACTACCAGGAAGCAGTAGCGGGCCCTGAGTCTGCCAAGTGGAAAGAGGCCATGGATAGCGAGATCAAGTCCATGTATGACAATCAAGTTTGGAACTTGGTTGACAACGTACCGGGTCGAAAGACAGTCGGGTGCAAATGGATCTTCAAGAAGAAGACCGACATGGACAGAAAAGTACACACTTTCAAGGCAAGACTGGTTGCGAAGGGCTTTACTCAAACCCCATGGGTTGACTATGACGAGACCTTCTCACCAGTAGCCAAGATAAAGTCTATTAGGATTATGCTGGCCATAGCTGCATTTCACGACTATGAAATTTGGCAGATGGACGTCAAAACCGCCTTCCTTAATGGAAAGTTGACTGAGGATTTCTACATGAATCAGCCAGAGGGTTTTGTCGATGCAAAGTATCCTAATAAGGTGTGTAAGCTTGAGAGATCAATCTATGGATTGAAGCAAGCTTCTCGCAGCTGGAATCTTTGTTTCCATGAGAAAGTCAAAGAGTTTGGTTTCTCTAGGAGCGAGGATGAGTCCTGCGTATATGTCAAGGCTAGTGGGAGTATAGTCACCTTTCTGGTGCTGTATGTCGATGACATACTGCTCATGGGAAACGATATTCCAACCTTGCAAGGTGTCAAGGCTTGGCTTGGGAAATGTTTCGCCATGAAGGACCTAGGAGAGGCTGCCTATATTCTCGGGATAAGAATATTGAGAGATAGGAAGAAGAGACTAATTGGACTTAGTCAGGGTACATACTTGGAAAAGGTACTAAAAAGGTTTAGTATGGAAAATTCCAAGAAGGGAGAGCTGCCTATCCAAAGTAATGCAAAATTGAGTAAGACTCAAAGTCCGAGTACAGACGAAGAAATAGCTGAAATGAGTCGGGTACCTTACGCTTCGGCCGTAGGATCGATCATGTACGCTATGACGTGTACTCGCCCTGACGTGGCCTTTGCTTTAAGCATGGTCAGTCGGTACCAGGGTAACCCTGGAAGGGCGCATTGGATAGCTGTAAAGAATATACTCAAGTATCTGCGAAGGACAAAGGACATGGTGTTGGTCCTTGGAGGCAGTGATACATTGAGAGTTGAAGAATATACGGATGCCAGTTTTCAGACGGATAGAGACAGTGGTCGGTCTTAGTCTGGCTGGGTATTCCTTCTGAACGGAGGAGCAGTAACTTGGAAAAGTTCCAAGCAAGATACGGTGGCTGATTCTACATGTGAATCAGAGTATATAGCAGCAAGTGAAGCGTCAAAGGAAGCGGCTTGGCTGAAGAACTTCATCGGTGACCTTGGAGTAGTCCCGAGTATTCAGGAGCCCGTGGAACTGTTCTGCGATAACGAAGGTGCGGTCGCCTTGACAAAGGAACCGCGAGACCATGGAAAGTCCAGGCATATCGACAGAAAGTACCACTACATAAGGCATAAGGTAGAAGAAGGTCACCTCGTGGTAAAGAGGGTATCATCGGAAGATAATCCTGCAGATCCCTTGACAAAGGCTCTGAGTAGGATTAAGCATAATCAGCATGCTAGGAGCATTGGATTAAGAGATGATATAAAGTTTATGTAAATTGGATAGGTTTCAAAACTTGTAACAATGTATTGTATTTGACTCTTGTGATTTAATGATAGAGATTTATTAATGAGTAATGGTTTACTACTTTTGTCAATACTTTATCGTTGTGTTTTATTTTGCATGTTTTACTTCCTGAATAATTGGATTATTCAAATATCCACAGTCGATTACACTTTTTGGGAGTAAGTGTGAAGTAAGACTGTCATGAATTGGTAATAGATTGTCTAAGGAGTTAGACATTGCAATTGGACTGCTGCACCATTCGTGAGTACTTGGAAATGGATTTTTGAGTATTGGATAAACCCGCGCTCAATGGATTGCTTCATGGATTTCATCACGAGCAATGTTGAGACGATAATATCTTTTGATCTTTAAGCTAAGACATATGAGTTATGATTTATTAGACGGTTGTTCATTGATAATACGAAAACGCATCGGTAACTCGGTGTTATAAAACGTATTGTTGTGAGTGATTTGTCTGGTAAAAGACATAAGTATATGAGTCGAAGCTTATTCGTCCCTTGACCCTAACGGGGAACAGATATCTGTAGGCCTCTCGATGAATTTGAAGTTGACTAAAATGGTTGGCCAACCGGGACTAAATTGGTAGTCTAAGAGTCATATGCAAATCGGATATCGAGGAACAGTGAATCAGACCAGGATTGACTTTAATCCATGTCTTGAGTCTGAAAATATCTTGTTGGACGGAGGATCATCTGATCACTTATCTATGGACAGAACTGATTAGATCAGAGTTTGGCAGTGGTTTCTAGGAAGCTAAAAGTGCTGGTTAATTAGAGGTTAAATTGGTAATTATAGTCATAGACTTATCCAAGTGGGAGACTGTTGGATTAGGTGTCTAAGCCATGACTGATAATTAGTATTTGCCTAATTAATAGTAGCACAGTCCATTTGGGTTGCCCTCATGGCTGGAGGTTTGTTGGAAAGTTAAGTAGAGAGAAAGAGTTGATTTATTATATGACTAATAAATCAAGATATTGTTTGTTAATATATTATGGAGATAATATATTAATTAGAAATAATATTGTTGAGATTAATATTTAATCAGAAATTAATTGGATTAATTTCTGTGACATTAATTGGATTAATCAGGAGGTCAGGGATTAAAGTCGTACGAATTCAATAGTTGAATTGTGGCGCGCGGCGCGCCAATGTAAAGGCTGCGACGCGCGTACATATCCGTACAAATTCAATAGGTGAATTGCGGCGCGCGGCGCGCAAATGTAAAGGCCGCGGCGCGCGTACACATAATCCGGAAAATGGGCTGCGGCTAGGGTTTCTAGCTTTACCCTTTGGTTCCCTATAAATAGGGAACCCTAGGCCTCATTATCAGTCGCTCATTCTATTGTTTCTCTCTGGAATTTCGATCCATAATCCTCTCGGCTTGGGTGTGATCTCATTTGAGGCAGGATATTTTTGCTGCTCAGCTTCCAGGAAATTCTAAAAGGTTGGTTTTTCTAATTTTATTCTTTTAGTTAATTTTCTTATGGCCTTTAGGTTTTGTTATATGTTCAATTAGAAGAAAACATAGATCCTTATAGGTTGCATGTGAACTTAGGTTATTTAGTTCATGGTTGCAGAAAATCTTTCAAGAGTATGCTCTGTGGTTGCAGTTTTGTCTGATCTTCCACATCAGAAACTAATTTCTATTAATCGTATTAAAGGTGTCTTGGTACTTTGAAGGGTACTGTTCTGTCAAACACGAGTACACTGAACGAACCGGTCAGGTCCGTGCCATTGTTGTGTCTGTTTCGTTGTCTCAGTTTGTTTCCTGTTTGTCGTAATGGCTGAAGACAAGGTTGTAATCGAGAAGTTCAACGGTTCTGACTTTAGCTGGTGGAAAATGTAATTAGAAGCATTGCTATGTCAGAAAGATTTGGACGTGGTACTTGGAGACAAACCGGAGAAAATAGAAAAAGCTGGCGAAGATGCGTGGAACTCAAAGGACAAGAAAGCTAAGGCGGTTATTACGTTGTCGTTGGAAAGGAGCGTTGTTTTCAACATCATGAAGGAAACCACGGCACGTGGTATGATGGATGCTCTGACGAACATGTATGAGAAACCGTCGGCGGCTAACAAGGTGTTCTTGATGAGGGAATTGTTCACGACAAGGATAAATGAAGACAGCTCAATTACAGTTCACATTAACAATCTAAATTCAATTTTGTCCAGATTATCATCTGTGGGAATTAAATTTGATAATGAGACTCAAGCTTCACTGCTACTAGCTTCACTGCTACTAGCTTCACTACCTGATAGCAGGTCAGGAACAGTTACTGCTGTTACGAGTTCCGTGGGGACCAGTGGTATGACGTTTGAAGGGGTTCGAGATTTGGTTCTAGGCGAGGATACCAGACGTAAGAATCAAGGTGGCTCGTCTTCTTCTGAGTTATTAAATATCGGAAGAGGTAGAGGGAATAGCATAAACGATGGGAGCAGTGGGAGTCGGGGAAGAAGTTCCTCTAGAACTTGGAAAATGTGAAGTGCTGGAACTGCCAAGAGGTGGGACATGTTAAGAGTCAATGTCCAAAGAAAGAATTAAACAGTGTTGGTGCTGAGAATGTTTATCAGGAAGATGCATTGATACTCGGTATGGAAAACTGTGTAGACTCTTGGGTCATGGATTCAGGGGCTTCGTTTCACGCCATGGACAACGGAGAAACGATGGTGAATCTAAAAGAAAGAGATTTTGGGAAGGTACGGTTAGCAAATGACGAGATGCTTCAAGTAACGGGCATAAGAGATATTGATCTGGTTACTTCATTGGGAACTACATGGAACCTGAAGAATGTCAGGGTGATTCCGGAGCTGAAGAAGAAATTGATTTCTGTTGGTCAGCTGGATAAACAAGGACTGGAAGTAAGGTTTGGTGGTGGTAAATGGAGGGTGGTCAATGGTAATTCGGTGATTGCTCAAGGTATGAAGCGTGGGTCATTGTATATGGTTGAGGTACCTGCTGAGGGAAGTATGACCGTCCCCGTTAAGCATGACAAAATCTGGTTCGCTAAATCTAGTGCTAAGAGAGTTCATTTTGCAAACATGAATTCTGGAGCCAAGGGGATGTTAGTTGAACGAGTCGGAAAGTATAAACCATTCAGGGGATTTTGTGACAGTGGGAGCACGGGGTGTGTTTCGGGTACAGTTACAAAGAGCCGTTGGGTTTTGAAGACTAAGACTGAAAAATTCTCTCCTGTTGGAAGTTTGCAAAGTTTGGAGAGTGTTAGTGGTCCTCGGTGTATCTCTGGAGCTGGTGGAGTGTTTAAACCGGTTGAGACAGAGGATAATTCGGTGGTGGGATTAGCCACGGCTGGGTTGGAGCTAGTGGGAGCTTCAACTGGCCCTTTCTAGTACTTGAAGATGAGGGGCGGCTGCAACTAAGGAAATTTGATTGAGTCTAGCTTGTTCTTGGGAACTGGAAGCTTGAAAGACTGATTTGGTTGAAGATTACTGGAGTTATTGTATTGTTCATGTCTGCAAGTGGGAGATTGTTAAGTTTTGTGGAGCCATGTGACAAAAAGATTAAAGTTCAAGGGTAAATATTGTAAATTGGTTTACAATTCAATTGCAAATTGAATTGTGTGCCGTGTTTGGTGAAAAGAAAAAGTGCATTCATATTATATTATATTATATATTATATATGTATGTGAATTGAAGACGAGTGTTACGGCTCTAAATCCTATAAATAGGATTGTTATCTTCATTTATAAATTGCACCAACAATTGTAATTGTAATCTTCATAGAGTAAATATAAGAAAACTCAGTTGCAGCCCGTGGATGTAGGATTGACACCGAATCCGAACCACGTAAAATCCTTGTGTTATCTTTTGTTTTATTTTCTGCTTTCGTGTGTGTGTGTGATAGTGTTTCCGCTGCGTGTATCCTGTCCGATTCCTAACATTATGATCTTGATATCATGCGATAAGATGTAACATAAATCGCCATCCTGCACCAATTTGTGATTGACGTGCACCAATCAATATTCACAGATGCTTGTTGTGTTTAATGAGAATCGAGATCAGGATTAATGGTTGTGATAAAGAGATGAAATTGTTGAAGTACCGGTCAATCAGGTCCCGATACCTGGTATAACCAGCCCGTAACAGGAACCGATCACACACATCTGGTCTGGTTTTCAGCCCTCAACTTATGGCTTATTTGGTGTTCAGTTTTTCCGGTACCGGTCCAATTCCGGAACCAGTTACACCTCTATATTGAAATGCCTATTTTTTTAATCCAAACAATTCTTTGAGGTTGTGTGAAGAGGGTTTGCATACTCTAATCTAGGAAAACCATTTCTTTTTCAGGAACATGTGTGATCTTCTAAGGAATTTTCCGTTATTGTAATGTTGTCAAAGTTGATAACCACATTCAAGTCACCTATATATTTGATTGTATAACTAAAATTTCCCTTTACCTTCATGGTGGAGAAAAACCGGACATGACCTCAATGTCTTTCACTTCACCTACTAAACAATTTTTGAGCCATGTGTTAATGTGAGGGTAGATTTTGTAAGCTTTGTTGTTTCCTAAATATTTGGTTAAGGCACCCTATGAGAACATCCACAAATGATTCAAAAAAGGATTGGAGTGGGGTCGAATTGAGGTTGGTTCTAAGGTTAGAATGGGTCGATTTTTCTTGTTGAATTGGGGAATATTAGCTGATAAGTTTTTGCCGTCAATCTTGATTTCTTTGAGTCTCTTTTCAAGTGTTGGCACATCCCCTACTTTGATGAATCATACTAATCCAAATTGGCCACAAATCTTTATTTCTTCTTCGAAAAGTATATGTCTATGATATTTCCATAACCTTGAAACAAGTGTTGCCACATCCCTCATATCTTTCTGTTAGTATTTAACATTAATAAATAGGTACGTTTTCCACATGGTGTAATGGTGGTCTCAATTAATATGGTATATTGTCTTTTATAATAACTACAAGAACGAGATGTCAGCTATTATTACAAGGTACGTGTTAAAATATTCTTTGAAAATCCGCCATTTATAACTGGCTATTAATTAGCTTTCACGAAATTCTAATAAATTTACTCATTGATTTTTCCGTTTGGATTATATTTTATTTCTAATGAACTAAATGACTAAAATAAAAATATTTAACTATCCAAAACGACAACTTCGGTTGTTTTATCTATGTATGTACAACATCAAAAAGTCATATTATGTATCAAAAATATTGTTTCTACAATGCATCTAACAAAATCTTTAATAATAAAAACGTTGTACACGTGGACAAAAAATATTTCAACCACAATCGCTACATAAACGACTAACCAATATTATAATTTGAAATATTTTTTCATTCAATATTATAATTTTATCGTCGTAACATGATTGTTGTAATCATATTCAACATACTAATTGTATTAAAAAATATATTTTTAAGGGAAAAAAATGCTCAACTAAAACACTTTGGCATATGCAAGTAAGTATGTTTCATGTATGATTTTTTTTATTAGATCTAATTGTATACATAAGAGCATCTATGCATTTGGGACATTAACCGATCAAGTTTTCGATTTGACAAATCAAATCGAAAAGTGGAATTACTCGAAGCTATGTTTATATGAACTCCCGTTTCTTCTTGTAATCTTTGAACTTCGTCTGAGCTACGAATGACTTTATCAAAGCAAACGTATCTCCCACCACCATTTTTGTTCATTTCCTCGTGTATTTGGACATGTGCCTCTGCTAATTTGTCAACGTCAACAGTTGCTAGTAAACCGTAGTCATACATATCTTGACTTCCTGTGTATTTTCATTAACGTGAGCGATGGTTTTTGAAATGTCTAAAGGGGTTAAATGCAAGAATTAGCAATGTACTTTCATTAATTTGTTTATTCTTAATATACTAAATTATATTTGTTTTTATTACAAATTGTACTTTAATATACTATTTATAATCCGCAATAAAAGGAAGTACACTGTTAGTTTTTGCATTTAGCCTACATTTGAAGGGTTACAACATTGTATTTTAAACAATCTACCAACTATAGCAACATCATCCAAGTATAAAATAATTTTCAATGTTGTAATTTGATAGATTTTTCATAATATGATGTTCTAATAAGAAAAGAAAAAAAAACTATGATTGGATAGATATTCATAAAGTATAATTTTTTTAATAAAAAACAGTTATAAATACAATGTTGTAATAAAAAATGAAAGTTGAATATTATAATTTATAACAGACAAATAAATAAAAGTATGTTGATGTTTATTATATTTAACACGATTTGAAGGGGATAACACATAAATAGCAACGTACTTTCATCTATTATTTTATGATAGTATCCTATTATTATTTTCTTCCTTTTACAACATTGTATTTCAAACAATCTATCCAATAAGTAAAAGAAAATATATAAATACAATGTTATAATTATATAAATATTTTCAAAATACCATGTTTTAATAAGAAAAAAAAAATACTACGTTATAATAAAAATAAATGAAATTAGAATTTTATGATACACATAAATAAAATCATTTTGCTAATTTTTTTGCATTTAGGAAATAATCCAAGAAAATGGCATCCAAAAGAAGTTAAAACAGACCTTTGAGGTATGCTATGGTGGATGACGGATTTGCACAGAAGTAACGTGGTCCAGTAATAAGACCCGAACATATTGTGGCCAATTTCAATCCTTTTTCCTTGGCTATTTTCCATGACACGCGTTCCGCTTTCAATTTCCCCAAAGCATACCATAACTGTAATATTTCCAAAACAAAAGTTTCATTAACCTCATAAATGAAATCTTCAAGCAATCAATAATCAAATTGAAGTATTAAACTACTGATTGTAATTAATACGAGTTGTCTAACCTTTTTACGGTTGCAGAAGGATTCATCGCTCCAACTATTGTGGTCCACTGTAGGAGAGAGGCTGCTATCGGAAAAGTCTCTCCAAATACATGTCAATAGAGAAGATGTAAGCACATAGTTCCTAACCGATGACGTGGCAGCACAGGCCTCCGCAACATTTTCTGCTGCTTTTGCTTCTAACTCCGCCATGATTTTCTATCAATTTCAAAATTCAAGTATCACATTTAATATGGATCCAATTTGCATCTCAACTCGATTGATATTCAAAATATCTGTTTAAAGTGCTTTAATACACAATCAGATCGTAATAAATGAAGGAAGTAAGATAGTATGGAAACTTTGGACTCTGAAGAGACCGTATCGTAAACAACGATATTTGGTGAATAGACTATGGAAATCTTCCAGAAGGAAACATAAAGTAATAACAAACCAAAAGGAAAATATAAAATACAGTTGTAATTGTAAACAATAAAATATCAATCGTTCAGATCTTGAAAGGTGCGACAATTGGTGTCCTCATTGATATATCCCTAAAAAATTATTGTGTAGTTACCTACTACAATAGATACTTTTGTCTCTACGTGACCGGAAAAGGATAGATAATAGAGACTCACCGAGTAGCCGGAGAGTCCGCTTGGATCAATGAACGCCGTCGTATGAAATACCGTACAACATCCGTCGAACGCATCCATTAGGCTTTGTCGTTCGTTGAACTTGGCCACAACTACTCCGATTAGATTGCCGGTTGAAATTTTCGATGTTCCTCTTGTCTCCTCTGTAGTTTCTATCTCCCTCAGCCGCTCGATATCCTCTGTAATTTCCATATTTTACGGTTAATTAAGCAAAACGTCAACCCCGCATCGGATTAAATCTCATTCGATACATAACCGCTTATGAATTTCGTATATATAGAACCTACTGTTATCCACTACTTAATAGAATACAAACAGCGCATTTTTTACCTTCGTTATCGACGATGATTCGAACGGAGTAGCCTCTGAGCAAGAGTTTTTTGGCAAGAGCGATGCCAAGGAAGGAGACGCCGCTTGTGACGCAAACGAGCTTCTGATCTATTGCATTTTCATTTCTGTTAGGGGCTGTAACTCGCCGGCGATTGCAATCCTCCTCGCTTCTGACCTTGAGAACGACGCCGGAGCAGGACAGCAGTATCCGGCGGAACTCTTCGATCTCAGCTCTTCGACTCTCGTTTGTCCGTATGACACCCATTGAAGCTGCTAGAAGGAGGTTTAAAGAAGCAGAATTATGGGCTTATGGCGATCATGCGTAGAGCGTTTTCCCTTTATATAGCAAACTCCTGACCAGCTCGAATATAAGCTATTAAGCTGTGCGGCTCAGCTTCTCAGACGCACAAGTACAATTTATTATTTTTCTTGTCACGATAATAATACTATTAAAATAATATAATATTATAATAATATTATTATAAAATTAAAGTTAGCATTATTTTTACTATTAATTACAATTATTATTATAATTAAAAAGTAATATTTTGTATATGCTAGATGCAAATGATTATATTAGCATTATTCAAAAAATATGTCTTTTTGGTATGCCGAAATCGAATCATTAAGTAATAGAATGGATAGCGTAATGGACTGAGCAATGTAATGTAATGAATCATTATATTTCATTGTACTAACATTATCCAAAATATGGGTCTATTTGGTACGACGAAATCGAATCATTAAAGAATAAAATAGACAGCGTAATTGAATGAGCAATGTAATGTAATGAACCAGTACATTTCATTGTTATGTTTGGTTAGTTCGAATGAATGTAATAAGCCATTCAAACATATTGTTTTTTATTAATATTAAAGAAAATAAATAAAGTAAATTTGATAAATAAAGAAAAGAATGTTATTTTATAAAATAACATTTTGTTAAATAAATATATATATCTTTAAATAAATTACATATAAACATATTTCATTTTATTCAAAATACATATTATATGTTCTGCAAATAGTTGAAAAAAATTATCTATAATTTTAAAAAAAATTACAAAATAAAAAGAACAATATACCATAAAATCTTAAAATATAAACATGGATAAAAAATTATTTAATTTTTAAAAATAAAAAAATTATTTTAATGAAGTTTTGAAATTAAATAAAAAGTAATATTTATTGAATATTATAAGAAAAATGTAATTTAATTCTATTATATATCATTCAATTCCATGAGAGAATAAAAAAACATACTTCCTCCATGGAATAAAAATAAGACAAAGAGAATGAATCACATTCCATGAGGAATGTTTCGTTTCATTCATTCGATCAAACAAACATGACTTTTTTCATTTCGACGAATACTACATTCCATTTATTTTTCGATTACTGCATACCAAATGCTACCTATGTATTTTGAGATAAGTGTTCGGAAAAACTCATATATTATCATTGCATGTTTAAAAAAGGTATTATGTTTTTTTTGTATTTATTAAAATCATTATATATTTTTTTTATCAAATTAGCATTTTGCAACTGGATAATCCAATAAAATCGATTGCATAGTCTACCTGAAGTTAAAGAGATTAAGTGAGATTATTAGTTTTAATTATACATAAAGCTTGTATAGAATAACAAATACAACTTCTAAAAAGTAATGTTATTACAGTTTCTGGAAAATGATAGCAATTTTCATGCGTAACAATTACACTTTATGGAAATTAATAATCAACTAGTGGGAGCCCGTGCTCCGCACGGGTCCGGATAAATGCTAAAGATAACAGCGTACTCTGCCGTGTATTAGCAACGTGATGCGAAACCCTTCGAGTTCTTTTTCAATGAGACGTTTGTGTGTTATTGGCTTAATTGCATCCAGCACAATCACAATCAGAATACAGTTACCGGTTTTTTCTAGTGATGAACATTGAACAACAATCAATGAGCCTTCACCAACATGTCTCTACCACCGGAAATATTTCTCAAAAGTTGTTTAGAACACATGTTTTGTGCTTGAGTTGCGTTCTTCATCCGGTTTGCTTTTACCCAATCGGGTTCCTATAAAAACCCAATATTATTTTTCTAAATTCCAAAAGTAAAAGATATAAAATAAAAATGGTACCTCGGGTACAATCCTTGAAAATCCAAATTTTATGAGGAGTAAGACATGTTCCATTATGAGAATGGCTGCAAGACCTGGAGAAATGTTCCATTTTCCTTCTCTATCGTATAAGCATACTAAAAGGGCGCAGTTTGTGCATATTGATACCACAATCAGAAACTGAAAATAAAAAACAAAAATAAATAAGTAAATAAACATACTTTCTTTTATATATGTAAAATAGAAAGAGAATTAGGACCTGAAATATGTTAAGCCAAGCTCCTATTGTGGCATCGACTCGAGGAACTGGTCTTCTAGACATGACAAGAATCTTTAAAGCATCGGCTCTGATTTCTGTAATATTGTTCTTTATGACACAAAACCATGTAAAAGACTTAGAAATTTTATAGTTAAGGACAAATGTAGATTGCTATTATTATGTTTCAACGGGAATTTCCCAAATTAACCAAGTATAATGTTTTTTTCTGTAACTTTCCCATGATATGATCTTTTATTTGAGCGATATGAAGAAAAAACGAAAAAAAGAAAAAAAAAACGTTTTGATTTACCAATGCAGCAAAAGCAAATGCAGGAGGGAATGCACAAGCGAACATCATAATCATTCCAAATTGTAAAGCCAATTCAAGAAAATCTTGCACAACATTTTTGCTCTTTATAATTCTAGAAAATGAGAGAAATGAATAAACAATTAGTTTTATATTTAAATACGTATATTACCATCAAAGAGGCAATCTTCAAGTTCATCACCAATACTGGCAGCATATATAGGCTTAAAGTACTCTTTTTCTACCCTTGAATTGAAATAATGTTTTCCAGCTGCATACCCCTTCTCCCGTTTTCTCTTGTGACTTCACACATGATGAGTCAGCATTAATTACCAATTATTAACCTCTCAAAATAATTAAATAATTTAAAATATTTACCGAATAGCTCTATATTTTCTATAGCTGTATTTCACATAAGGCAGAGAATTCTCCATCAGATTCTCCAACACCTGAGGAAATAAAAAATAAAAAAACAAATAAACAACGGTAGATTTGTAAATTGCAAGTACATTTCCATTATAGGTAGGAAATAATATACATTACCTCTGATATGATTAGGCGCTGAATGATGACCTGGCGAAGTGTCATGAAGTTGTGATGCAAGACTGCATGATAAAGGATTCCAATGTATGATTGCATAAAGTAGAGACCAAAAACCTGCATAAGAAAATTAAATTAAAATATAAATTATTAAATTAATATAAAGTTAGCTACTAACCTTATAAACCAAACTATTAGCTCTATATTCAGAATTCTTATTCTTTTCATCTTTAATCAACTTCACAGACACCTTCCCTCCAATTTGTGTAAAATACTGGATAGCAAATAGGTACCCTGCAGTTAACCCAAACCTGAAATAAACAATTTATTATATATTAACAAATATAATTCTTTTCTTTTTTTGAATTATTTTTAATGGGAAAAAAGGTACTCACTTCACAACATCTGATCCAATGCTTTCGTACAAATGTGCATAAGCCAATTCAAAAGGAAGTTGAAGGCAAATAATACTCAAAATAATAATTGCATCATTTCTAAATCGCATCATTCTACCAAACCATTCTTCTCTTTGAAAATTTTCATGTTCTTTTCCTTTATTGCCCCCACATGTTCTAACTGATCCTACTTTTGATAGTAGATTGAACAATCCCATACTATCTCTCTTAACATTCGGTAAATTTAAAAATGCAATCTGAGATGAAGATGATAAGGTTGCACGTAGACCAACACTCCCCCAAATTGGGGCATTTGGCTTCTTTATTGTAAAAGCACTATAAATATTCTTTTAAATTAAAATATTTCAACTCCCAATACTAATTACCCCGTTAAATCAAATTAAGTTCCACTCTAAATACAAGTAACCACTATAGATTATAATACTTTATAACTCTTTTAGCAAGAATACTTTGACACATTCATATATATTATAAGCAGAAGCACATATCCCCCTCCCTCTATTATTCAAACCATCATAAGACTCCACTTTTGACTTTTCAATAATTGTCCTTAATGAAGTAAATGTCGACATATTGGCCGGCCTTTTAGTAGTTGTCATGGTTGAATACTTGAATGTAATGAATATTTCTTAATGTACAACAAATACGATTCGTATTGATTATTTATTTTGGGATAAGATTTGGATTAAATCAAGGAATCAGATAAAATTCCAATGATAGACTAGAAATTGCAAAAAGTAACTTTTCACAAAGAATCACGATTTGAAACTAAATTACAAATAAAACCCAGATGAAATCAACCAGTTAACAAAGCCGATTCAAGACCATGAATCCAACAAATTAAGCATCTATAAAACCCTAAACAAAATTCAAGTTATCAAATATCTACAAAATATAAAAAACGCGGTCGAAGTTATTAATTACCTTCTGTTGATAAGAAAATGCCTGCGACAAGTGCTGCAGAAAATGGGGTTATCGTATCGACTCTTTGACTTGATCATTGAAAATATTAAACCCGATCCTGTTATATAATCGAACGAAACCTTGGGAACCCGGTTTGGAAATCGACCTCCCTTTTGAACAAAGACCGCGAGAGAAGAATGCGATGACGCCGAATATGGAAGCAGATTGGAAGAAATACAAAAAAACCTTGAGAGAATATATAATTGTTCTCTAACTACTCCTGATTATGTCATTCATGTATAGTTGATAGGTATAAATACTTTGTATTAAGCCGTTTTGCCAAATGCATAGTGTTATCCATTATGTGAATATGAGTATAATGTATATTGATCGATTGAAATGAATATAGAAAAATTAAGATATTAACACATACTAACCTGCAAATCAAGGCCTCCAAAATTGGATCGACATACTTGTGAATGGTATTGGACTTCATCACGTACATTAGTAGTAGTACTGTATACATCAAGGAAAAGAATAAGAACTAACCGTCAGTAATATTGATAGAATAATTGAAATGCAGTAGGTATAAATAATAATGTGAAAAATCACCAAACATAAGAGCTATCCACACCGGATAGTTCCAGCCCTAATGGGCAACCCCACTACCATTATTATGCCATTTCCAACAATTTTAGTCATAATATGGTATGTTTCTTTTACATATTTCTATGAATATTTTAAATATTTATTTTGTGTATCATCAGAACCATGATTCTTTAATTGGATAACTAATTATAATATTTTGGTTTACTTGGAATACAATCTAAAGATATAAAACTAATTGATTTAAGTTTATCTTCAACATCCAAGTAGTCATGAAACAATGAGTAGTTCACCATACAAATAATCGTAATGATTTATTTAATCGACAAGTATATTGAAAACCGATACATATTATATTGTTATAAAGTAAAAATATGAATGCTCAAGTATTAATTAAAAAAATATGAAGAGCATAGAACAAAAATAAATCAAACTAAAAAACATAATGAAATTAGCTATGCAAATGAAAAGTTAAGCATAGTGTTCACATTATATTGGTCAGGCAAAACAAAAGATTCAAGCAATCATGCATGTTGAAGTAATTTGTAATTGTATGTTAGCGAAGATCATATTTAAAATTAATCAATTTAGCTGAAAGATCGGAGTACCTCAATTTAATTGTTTAATCAACGAAGTAATAATTGAAGAGCCGCAACCTCTTATCTGTAACTTCCTTGCAGAGCTTTAAATAGCCTTTGAAGAATGACCTAAAAAATTGGGAAGAAATCGCTATTTTGTAGCTTTAAATCCTTCGTATCAAGGATTGACCGAAGAGATTCAGGGTTTTCAGATCTGTAACTTGGCGTTGTTGTCTGGTCTTCCTCTCCATCCCGGCGTCGTCTGTTTTTCGCCCATCTCTCAGCCGATTGTTGTTTCGCGACTCGTCTGGCTGACTTTAAAAGGTGAAAGGAATGTGGGGCAAGTAGATAAAAACAAAGGAGAAAGCATATGTCGGTTGGAAAGAAGTGAAAGAGGTGTCGATTAAGAGGAAGCGAAAGAGCAGGAGGTGGCGAAAGGGGAGATGGTTTGGGGAAACTTTCAAAAAAGCTCACACGTAACCCTACATTTGCAATTTGGTCTCCAGAAAGAAGTTTAAGCGATCAAATTGCCGCAACTCTTCTTTTATGTAGGAAATTTCTATCTGGCTTTGAGCTCAGCGAAAAAACATAGATGTTCTGTAACAAAGGCAGTGGGGTGGTAAAGAGAAGGCGTAGGCGGAACCAGGAGATCGTATATGGTGGTTGAGGCGGAGGCTAGGGTTTCGGTAGGTTGTGATGGCGGTGAATTAAGGGAAGAAGCCGATGAAGTGGTATGCACTTTTAGTACAACTGTGAGCTAAAACATATCAGTCGATCCATGAAACGCGTTACACAAAAAACGTACACTCCCCACCCAAAAATTACGGAAATTAATTAATAGAGTAATTGTATTCTTTTTAACTTCATGTAGACTATGCAACGATTTTTATCAGGTTAATTGAAGCTCTAATCTGGTAAAAATGAGAAAAAAATAATGGTTATCGTAAAAACATAATTATTGATTGTTTTCGTAGCACAGACTGATAATACGTTGAGGTTTTTTAGCATTCCCTATTCTTTTATTAAAAAAAAATATATATGAATTGTTTACATCGTCTCATGATTGTAAGCGAATTGCTAGTTGATGTGTGGTCTTTCATTGAAATGGTAGCCTTCTGTGGGGTGTTTATATTTTTTTTATGAACTTATCATTTCATAATTTGAATTTTAGATCACAACATTCAATTTTTAGTGTTTGATTTTGATTTTTATTTTGATTTTTATTATCTGATTCATTAGGTTTGGTTATGAGCTGACCTGTAAGATGAAAATAAAGCAAGAAAGATAAGCAAAAGCTTTCATGTAGGGATGGCAAAAATACCCGAACCCGATGGGAAAAACCGAACCCGAAACTTTTGGGACGGAATTTGAACGGGGTAAATGGTTATGGGACCGGATATGTGATTTTTCTAGAAACATTTCATGTGAGACGGTTTTGGTATTGAGATGATACACGCCCGATTACCCGATCTCATATACACGACCCCGAACCATATATTTATATACTTATAATTTTATTATTTATATGTTAGATTGCATATCTATATTTTGATATTATATACGGTTGATTATTATGTGATCACTATTTATCATTTCTACCGTTATCTAATTATTATATACCGAAAATTATATATAGTATATTGTATGTGATATATAATTTTCCAATTCCCGTGTCCCCTTCTTCAAGTCATCAATTCATTACTATGCATGCATCTCTATTGATGATATTTCATTCTTCTATTAGTTATCATGTATCTTCACTTTGTTTCTTCTCATTAAGCATCAATTTACTTCTTGTATGCCTTGGCAACTACGCAACTTTGATATAATAATGAAGTGGTGATGATATGGTGTCAATAGAATAGAGGATGGGAGATTTATGATATTATTTTTTGTAATTAGTGTTATGATTTCGATTAAGTTATCATGAAATTTGAATTTTTAAGACTTTATTGATGTTGATATTAAAATGCACATTTCATAGATATTAAACTTGCTGATGTTCTTAGAAATTTAAATTATTAAAAAATTCAAGTAATTATCTGGATGAGATTGTAATCAGGTTTAATAATGAAAATTTCAACGGATAAACTTCAACCTATTATTATCATAGATTGAGATACCAAATACTCGTGGGTATAAACACGAACCCGATGGTTATTTACTAACCGAGTACCCTACGGGACGGAACCGGGTTTGGGATGTGGTTTTATAATAGGGTATGGGACTGGGATCACCAATACCCGTCCCATACTCGTCCCATTGTCATCCCTACTTTCATTTATTGATTGAAATCACTCTCAATGTACCAAAATAAACAAAAGGGTTTCTATGGCTGCTAGATATTCGAGATCTTAGCCTCTCCCAAAGTATCAGATACCATATATCACAAAATATGCCTAGACTCCTTCCAATGCCCTCCTATAAGCACTATATAGCAACTAAATTAAGTAACATACCAAAATTATCCCTTCCCTAATAAGATGCTCACTACTTTGTTGAGTTTCCCATATTACCCCCATATAGTACATGAACTTTAAAGGGATGTGTAGGAACAGCCCACCCCAAAAGAGCCACGATGTGTCACGGTGAAAAGAAAGAGAACAATAGTAGCAATTTTAGCAATCAAATCCCTAAGTTCCCTTTTGATAATTTCAACTTCCACCTTTTGTTCCTCATAGTCAATAGTATCTTTAATGGCATCAAGGCGTAATAAAGTCACGCAGCTTGAATAACCGCCACTCTACGAGAAAAGTTAGCAATTCTTTCATTTAAATTCTATTTTTCATAATCTTGTTTCGTCGTCTTAGCAATATTTCTAATTTGAACAATCTATTGTGTGCTTCCATCACCAAGAGCGATGGTTGTATCTTTAGTCAACACCACTTTTAGCAACAAATTTTCAGTTATTCCATGGTGGTCACACATATCCCATCTACAAAGGAGATTATCATCTAAAGCCAATAAAGTTGATTTAGAAGTGTCCATTTGATCTCAGCAGGCTTTTATCGGGTTACATGTGGCGATTGAGAATCTGGTCTCAACAGGCTTCTATTGGGGAGCTAAGGTCAATAATACAGATTTATTACTTTCATATCTTTTCATACAGAGGATGCTACTTATTGGAGAGTAGTCTAGTGAAAACATATCAAACATTGTTATAGTGTTGGGTTGTTTGAAAACATATCAAACATTGTTATAGTGTTGGGTTGGTTTAAAATTAAATTATCATAAATAAAATTTATACGATGTGGGAGTAAATTATAGGTGGTGTAGCAACTGGATACTCTTACCAGATGCAAGGTAGATAAGTTTCCTTTTGTTAACTAGAAATTCCAATAAATTCAAATATTGTTAGAGTTTTGGGATGCAATATGATTATTGAAAGATTTAAGGATAAGCTTTTAGATTGGAAAGTTAATATGTTTTGTATTGGTGGATGTTCCATGTTGATAAGCTTAGTGTTTGGGGCACTTAGAATATATTTTATGTCTGTATTTTTATTTTGGTTAAGGTAAAAGATATATTGGAAGCTATGAGATCTAAATTATTTTGGGGTAGAGAATCTCAAGACAGAAAAGAATATTGGAAAAAATTGGATTTAGTTCTTGCTTCACAAGATAAAGGTGGTATTGAAACAGGAAGTCTAGAAACTTTCAATCATGCACTTTTGTAGAAACCGATATGAAGGTTGGTTAACGAGAAAAATATGCTTTAGGTGAAGAGCATAAAAACATTACATGGATCTCATGTAGGCTCACAAGATAGGAAGGTAGGGACTCAAAGCCAAGGAGTCCAAGGAGTTTGGT
Source organism: Cichorium intybus (assembly GCA_023525715.1). NCBI lineage: Eukaryota > Viridiplantae > Streptophyta > Magnoliopsida > Asterales > Asteraceae > Cichorium > Cichorium intybus. The sequence goes on along the minus strand of CM042016.1, from coordinate 50,534,757 downwards.
TGAAAACTATCATGGCTTTGAAGAAAATGCAGAAAAAGGAATTATCCTTCACTCAAATTTAAAAAAAACGGAATGGACTTTCAACTTTCGTCTGGAAAGTAATGTGATGTGCGAATGTTGCGTTTCAAATTCGCTTTTCTAGAAATTTTAGATTGGATGTAAACAATGATTGTATGGTAAGTGATTGATGGGTGAATAAAGGGTGGAAATTGAGACAAACTCTTGAAAGAGGAGCTAAGGCTGCTCATTGTGAGGTGTTGAATGATTTGCTTATGGGAGTTCGATTAATAGAGGGTGATGACAAACATATGTGGAAGTTAGACAACTTAGGTGTTTTCACTGTTAAGGCTGCCATGAAGTGCATCGATGGGTTCTTATTGTCGGATGGTGGGATTCTTACACGATGTAATAGATTTGTGCCTTATAAGGTGAATATTTTAAGTGGCATATTCTAACGACCCGGCTTCCTATCAAGGTGAATCTAGACAGGACAGAAAGGGCATAAAGATCCTTTCCGTCTTACGCTCGATTTATGGGGAAGAAAATGGAGTTAGAGGTCACCTGTTTCTAAAATGTGAAGTCGCGGTTAGAGTTTAGAATGCGGTGGGGTGTTGAAAAGAGTAACTAGTTATTCTTACTGGATACAAGGTAGATACGTTTCCTTTTGTTATCTAGAAATTCTAGTAAACTCGAATATTGTTAGAATTTTAGGATGTAAATTGATTATTCAAAGATTTCAGATAGATTTGATTTAAGATCCAATGAATACTATTCCTCTATAATTTCTTCTTTCTCTTGATTGGGTGTTGGACGGAGCTTTTTTGCCTATAGTTAGAGTTTGGAATGCGGTGAGGTGTCGGACAAGGCTGATGGGTTACATATCTCGATCAATAAGAAGGAAACGATAGAGGTCGTCATCCTCACAATATGTGGACTCTTTGGAGATTCTGAAACGATAAAGATTTTAGAGATAGAAGGCGACAAAGGACATTGTAGTCAGTGTTGTAAAACTCGGCTAACTCGGACGAGTACTTGGTTAAGTACTTGGACTCGGACTCTTAATAAAGCGAGTTAAGCCAAGTCGGTCAAACAACTCGGAAATCGATCAACATCAGTTCAAGTTTGATGTTACTCATGTCAAACTTGGTAAAATGCGGTCAATCTTGGAGCAACTTGGTCAAACTCGATAATTTGGAGGTTTTTTTTAGAAAAAATAAATAATTGTAATTGTTAAATAATGTTTTTAACATATGTCAAAGATTTAGTTATTTATTAAACCTTATTTAGTTTTTGTTTTGTTCAATTTAATGTAAATTTTATATAAAAAACAAAACAAAAAATAATGGTTAAGAGATTAGTCTAATATTAAGAATAAATATGAATTTTTGAAATAGTTTAACACTTTAACATTTGAACATGTGTCATTGTTATTAATATTCATCTATTTGTTATTAAATTGAATGAAGTAATGATATTTGTTATATATCAAATGTTCATAGACTTTACAATAAGTTACCGATGAAAGTAAGATTAAGAAGTTGAATATGAATTAAATGAAGTTAACATCAACAAACAAATAAGAGCTACACTAACGATTAATCTAACTATCTAATATTAACAAATGAATATCTATTTTTAAAGTAATTTAACAATTGAACTTGTATCCTTTTATTGATATTTCAACTAATTTTGTTGCGAAATTCAATCAACCTATGATTTTTTAACACATAAATAATTTCCCTAAAGCTATTTCTATATACTTTATCAAATCCGAGTAATCGAGGTACTTGCTACTCTCCGGTCGGCTAAACATGTACCAAATAATGAATTCTACAACACTAGCAATAGTTAATTTTTATAATAGATCAATTGTTTTATAGGTTTGTTAATAAAAATAGTAAGATTCATATTATCCGGATAGATTGGATTCAAATTCCAATGAACACTTTCGTTTTAATACATGTTCAAATCTTTTAAAATTTTTGGCAGTTCTAATCTGTGATATATATATATATATATATATATATATATATATATATATATATATATATATATATATATATATATATATATATATATATATATATATATATATATATATATATATATATATATATATATATATATATATAATGATAAGTTAGTCGTTAGAAGTTAGTAATTCCAAATTAGTTAAATATGTCTGTTAGGAAATAGACCTAAATCTATAGCCTATTTCCAAAGAATAATAACGAGAATATAAATGCGGAAATATAAACACAAAGTAACGACACAGAGATTTACGTGGTTCGGTCCAAGATGACCTACGTCCACGGGCAAGAGAGAGTATTCTTTATTCCAGAGCTAAATACAGGTGTTACAGAGCGTACCTAGATTGCTAGTAAATTGGCCTCTTCTGACTACTGACTTCAGACTTGACAACCACTAAACCCTAATGACCAGCCTTTATATTTATAGGCTTTACAAGAAACCCTAGCCGTACCCTAGCTGTTCACGGCCCACGCGACGCGGACACTTAATGGGCCGCGGCGTGCGTGTTTACAATTCATACGGGTTTTAATTCCCAATTCACTATTTAACAATTTCCACCTTGAATTGCGAATTCAACATAGCTCCACCTCGCTCTAGAAACCAAAAAACTTCCTCTCGTCTCCTGCCAGCTTGCCCCGTAGGGACTTACCTCCTGCGAACATCAACCAAGTTCAAGCATAGCTCGAACTTCTCCTTGGGTAACGACTTCGTCAACATATCTGCCGGATTCACCTTGGTATCGATCTTCAAGATTGAGAACTTGTCTTCTTCAACTATGTCACGAATGAAATTTAACCGGATATCAATATGCTTTGTCTTTTCATGATAAACCGGATTCCTCGCTAGACACAAAGCTCTTTCACTATCACAGTTCAAGACAGGCTTCTCCACCTTCAATCTCAGACTCTCCACCAATCCATGTAGCCAGATACACTCCTTTATACCTTCAGTCATTGACATGTATTCCGCTTCGGTTGTAGACAAGGCAACTGTAGATTGTAAAGTTGACTTCCAACTGACTGCACATCCAAACAAAGTGAAAATATAACACGTGAGCGATCTCCTTTTCCCCAAGTCACCACCATACTCTAAGTCTGCATATCCCACCAAGTTACTATGAGTATTACCACCATAGACCAGACAAATATCCTTAGTCCCCTTCAAGTATCGCAAGATCCACTTGACCGCTTCCCAGTGAGCTTTCCCAGGATTACTCATAAACCTACTAACCACACTAACTGCATGTGCTAAATCAGGTCTAGTACAGACCATAGCATACATAAGGCTTCCAACTGCACTTGAGTACGGAACTCTACTCATATAGTCTTTTTCTTCATCCGTAGTTGGTATAGTACTTCTATTTAATTTAAAATGCGCTGCCAAAGGAGTTCCAACTGGTTTTGACTGATCCATACCGAAAGACTGCAAGACTTTCTCAATATATTTCTGCTGAGAAACATATAACAACCCTGCTTTCCTGTCTCTCTGAATCTCCATCCCCAATATTGTGACACCCTCATTTTTACTGTTTGCAAATACTATGGTTTTTCGTATAAATACCTGAATACAAGAATACGGTTTATCAAAAACCAATAACCTACATGTTTAAAACTGTGGGTGTTACGAATCCATACCAAATCTAACCATAGTAAGCAAGAAAAGGATTAAACCTTGCGTCCAAGTTAGGAGCTAACTCGAGCTCCACTCCGGCCAAACTTCATCCCGTTTATAGCAATTCATTTTAACCTGGAATACATGGCAAAACATAGAATACGTAAGACAAAAATGTCTCGTGAGTTACATGAGTTTTAGACTCAAACCTTTAACTTCTTTTTCCAACTTTTATAAAATCTATATCATAAAACTACTATCAAAATTTTATAGTAGTAACATACCATAGCTCCTTACTTTTCAAAATCATTAAATATCATACCTTGCAAAAATATCTTCTTTCAAAACTTTATATTAGCAACATACTATAATTCTTTACTTCTCAAAAAAATCATTTCATGACATACTTTACAAAATTAACATTTTTCAAATTCACTTCATAATATACTTTTCAAAAATAGCTTCTTACTTACTTTCTTTGACTGGTTTTATAAGCTTGCTGGATTTTTATACTTAGGGCTTTAATCACCATAGGTGATACCCCAAGTCTCTATGGCTAGAAAGAACGGATCAATCCTCACCATAGAAGTGCTGAGGCGATCTACTTCGCGATGAGGCTTGTCCCCAGTAGACCCCTTACCTAACCCGGGTAGGTTGGAACATAGTTCCCTTACTAACGTTGCTTGCTACAATTACCAGCCATACAAAATACTTGTTGCTTGCTTGAACATTTCTCATATACATATAACTTGTGGCTAGGTGCCAAACTACATCATTTTATGACTTTATGGCTAGATGCCAAATATAGCTTTCATATTTTCTCATCAAATTTGAAATAATACTCTTGCAAATAATTTCACATATAGAAATTTTATAAGAAATCTTGAACATACTTACTTGCCATGTACCCCAGAATGGGTAAAAATACTACATGTACTCACCTTGTCTAGTTAGAGAAGTCTAACTAGAATCACTTATTCCCGTTGTGTTTTCCTTTCCTTCAACTTTACTCCTTAATACCTAAGGAGTTCATTTAACATTCTAGTTAATACAAGCTAGGCCTTAGTAACAATTAAAGACCTCTTAATCTACATCGTAATAGATTAATATCACATTATTAACTCGTTTTTTTAGATTTTGACATCTAAGACGCATGGTCAAAGAATTGACCATAACTCCCAACTCAGAAACCCGAATGGCACAAACTCAAACATTCCGGAAAGTAGACACAATACATAACAAGTCTCGAGAAGGTACCGAGACTTGAATCACACTTTAAGACCTTAGAAAATAAGTAACAAGATTGACAGTGCAATCTGTCACAAATCTGGATTAACGGAGGAATCACCAATTCCATTCCACTTGGGAATGGAATCAAGGGAAACCCTCTTACATAGGCATACTAGATATAACCAAGAGACTACCCTCCGAAATTCAGACCCAAAAGACAAACCAATTAAGAATTAAAAATCATACAATGTGAAGGAAATGGGCAGCAACATTTCTGTCACAACACAGCATAGGTTGACAAGATTTGTCCAACAACCTGACTTCTGAAAGGAAATAAGTCAAGCCTTTTGGATGAGTTGCAGTAGACATGAAGATAAAGCTCTCATCCAAAAATCAAACTCAAAGCATAAGCCAACAGAGAATTAAAAATCGTGCAACAAGGACAATGTGCACAGCTACAATTCTGGTTCAGTCAAAGGGAAGGCATTGGAACCCTAGCTTCCTAATGGAATTGGATCAAGCCCTCTGGATGTAACACATTAGACATGAGGATGGAATTTTCCTCAAAATTTCAGACCTAAACTATATACCATTTGGGAAATAAAAATCCCACAAGTTGACCTAGGTGTGCAGCAGCCAATCTGTGGAGGTCGGGTTGCACACACCAAAATCCAAACCAAAACAATGAACTGGGTAAATTCCTTTTAGTCGAGTATGGCTCATGACAAGGTTCTTCTCCACACAAAATTTCAGAACAATCCAGTGAACACACGATTTTACAAGAATTTCACAACACAATTGGACACAGAAATCATACTCATAGAAATCGGGTTCAAAACCCTAGAAAACGACTGAATGAGGTCTGAACCCCAACTGATGAACTGAAGAAGACATCAAGACGAAACCATGGGCACTGGAATCACCTAATTTGGACATCGTATGATTTTTCTACGAATTATACAACATAGGACAGATTCTTACCTTATGAAGCTTGAAATCACAAAATTCCAAGTGTAAATCTCTAGTTTTTCCATCTTAATCTTGCTCACGGTTCTTGAGAGAATTTCCCAGAAGATATTTCTTGTTTTTATGAAGATTATGACATAATTTTTCATTTATATATTTTTCCAACTTTGGCTTTATGACATTTCAGTCCCTGGACTTCCATTTCTTGAACTTTGGCCACCACAATCAAATTTTTTTACATATAACGTAGTTTCTTACATTTTTAGTCCAAAAACTAAAAATATAATCTCATAATAAATCTTATTCATGGGCAAATGACCAAATTATCCCTTTATGGTAAAATGACCAAATTACCCTCTTTTACTAGAATTAACTTTCAAATACTTATCACCATTATTTGGTGTCAAAATTTTATTTCATTATATATTAGCTCCAAGAATCATATTTTCCTTACTTAAAAGTCATTTGGATGTCAAATGACCATTTTGCCCTTTCTCATCATCTTTCTCCAAACTTTTGGTATTTTACCACATTTCTAAGTAAATTATTTTAAAACTTTCAAAATATTTTTGGTCTTTTTCCTTACATATTTTCTCGAATATAAATTCGAGATTTTTGGGTCGTTACAACGACCTCCCCCTTATTGGGATTCCGTCCTCGGAATCATCATCCAACTATTAATTTAAGGGATCACTTTTTCTTTTTCTGCAAAGGTTCTCAGCTCAAGTTTGGTTCATAGTAATTACTTTCTTTTATCATTCCATACTCATATTCTTTATTCTTTTATCTTTTTGATATCTTCCTCTTGAGTTACTTTTGGTGCTTAATCACTTTTAGAGATTTCTACTTTCATATTCTTATCTAGAATAACAGCTTACTTTGTAATTCTTCTCATATGTTTACCAAAACTTCATGAGATTATATTAATCACATTCTTCACTTATAAAACTCTTCCCAAATACAATTTTGGTAAGATTTTGTATTTATATAATTTTATAAATACCCAATACCTTTCTTTGAAAAAAAAATTCTGTCCCTTTACGGACATTTTACTCAAACATAACTTCTTCTTTGTTTTTAGAAGTTTTACAACTTCTTATCTTTACATAGTTGTTCTTTAGATCTTTTAAACTTCACTTTATTATTCTTTACATCTGCTAACAATTCTCGACTTATTACCACTCATAAGGAATGCATTCCTTTTTGTTTTATTTCACATCCTTACTTTTCTGTTTGGGACAGAACCTGTCAAAACCATATATTTTTCACAAGAATCTACTTATCTCGTTCTGAAAGTGTTGAAACGATATACCGCTTTTTATTTTGACAATTAGACATCATTAGCTTTCTTTCTATGTTTAATACACAAGGTTTGACCTTGTAAACTTGTACAGTTTTACTATTGAAGTTTATCTATTATTTCAGTCAACTTCCTTCTTTATTGCTTGTTTTATATCATTTCTTGCTTGTATTACTTTCACATCATAACCATTATTATTGACTCCATATTACTTCCATTTTTAATTCATAATTTATAAAATCTCACTTTAACGTGTTTCTTCTTCACGTCTTGTACATTAAATGTATTACTTTCATTAATACATGTATTATATCACTTTTACTTATAACACTTACACAGTTTGGCATAATTAGCAACCTCGTTACTTCTTTCATCCTCATTTGCTATTTATGAGCTCTCGGTCTCACTCACTTATTAAACTTACTAATATAATCATTTTTTTCTTACACTAGTGCTTAATTTGGCACTTTGTCTTCTACTTACTCTTTCTCTACCTGTCTTTCAATTTCTCAAGCAACTTATAAAAGTTCATACTTATTTCACTTTTCATGGTATTACCATCTTGTGGTGTGATTAAGTCTCACACCCATATATGTTAACTTCTTGGTTACAAATATGAATTTTCAATTTCTTGTCCCATTTTAGACTTTTATAAATAAATTTTATCCCTTGATTTCTGTTTAGCATCCCAACTTTACCCAGTGGATTCTTTGGTGTTTTCAGTTCATTCCATCTAGTATTTCAAAATTCCAAACTCAATATCAATATACTTCATACATACTCCAAAGAGATTTTTTTTAACACTTATTCTCAGTTTGACTCTTATAAAGGTCAAAGCTGTCAAGAATTTATTACCATCTTTGTACACTTTTAGTCATAATATAATTCTATCTTGACAATAATATATAACTCATTGTCCCACATAATTTCTTAACACATGTTTGTAAATTATTAATTGTATAATATACACATGTATTTATATATATATGCTTGATTCTCTTTTGGTTTAAGAACGCAAACCAACATTTTAGCCATTTTTATTCCATGACAATTTCTTGACACACCTCTTTACCACCATCATCACTCTTTACCCTTTACTTGTTGTAGTTAGTACCAAAAATAATTTCCTTACCTTTACATCTTTTACCATTTCTTCCATGTGTTATAGGCTATATGCCTAACACATTATATTATTCTTTCATTTAAACTCCACTTCTTTACACTATATATTTCTTTACAACATTATATATTTCATTTACAACTTACTTCTTATGTATCTTTAGGTGATACACAATTGCCATTTATTTTCTCGTCATCTTTCATTCTTTTGGTATATCGAGGCAGTATGCCCGATACATTATTTTACTCTTTTGCTTCATACCTTATAGTATTCTAATTAGAATACTTGTTTCATAATCACCTTTATACTTTTGTACATCATATTTATATATCCCAAAACTTACTCATATTTTTTACATTTATAAACACATATAAACATACATACACTTCTTTGTATTTCCTGGCTACTAGCCATGTACTGACCATTTCTCACAATCTTTGGATTCCTTTACCCATCATTTCTATTCGGAAGTAGTAACTTCCTGTCTGTTTACTATCGTTCTTATCTTATCTTTGATTTTTCGTCTAATGTAAGTTTAGACGTTTACTCTTGTTCTTTACTTCGTATTGATTAGGACCTTTAGTCATTTTCCTTACATACTTATAGTTTTCTTCCATTATCATACATCATTATACTCTTTCATTACTGGTATTTCTTCTTTTATTTCATTCATTTGGTTGCGGAACTTAATTCCTGGCAACCACTATCTTATCATCATTTGTTTCACCTTTAATTTCGTGCCTAACATTTATTTAGGCATTCAACCTTTATTTCTCGATTCACATTCATTTTATCACATTACATTAATACATTTTCTTAAAACATCATAATCTTTAATAATTTCTCATTCATCATTCTTTTCCCCAATTGGGTATCTTACTTTACTTTTATTACTCATTATAGCACTGTACATATAACTTATTCAATTGTCCATCTGTGGACACTTTCGTTTATCTTCTTTGTTCAACCCCGGCAGTTAGTCTTCCATTCTCTGCTACCATTTTCATCTTTTATCTTTAGCTTTTCTTATAGTTTTAATCTTATCGTCTTACAACGATATTCTGTTTCCTTTATATATTTACTATTCATACATCTTTTAAAGAAAAATTGAAATTTAATGGTCATGCCCAAGGCACATCACCTGCTTGCATTAAACTCTTCTCTACCACTCTTTTTTTTTTTTTTTTTTTTTTTACAAATTTATGTACTAACACTATACTCTGCTTAAAATTTTCATTCTTCATGTAAGAGTCTTACAACTCTTATATAGGTAATCAATACCCATATTTCTTCTTTAAATTGTTCTTATTCGTACTTCCTCTCGCCTCGACAGACATATATTTTAATATCTTTCAATCTGTCTAAAAAGTTCTAGTTATCACCTTATTTCTTTTACTTTACCATACTAAGTGGTATATATATATTCACTGCATTAACTTTTATTACTTATAATCTTTCTTGTTCTTGTTACATAGGCATACGATTCCTATGTTATTCTTACTATTCTTTTCACAAATCTTACCCACCAGAACGCCATAATTCCTTTGCGATTCCACCAGTCTCAATACATATCCTGTGATTATGATAATACGGGCCCATATTACCATAATCACCTATACATATTGATTCTGCTATTACCACAAGGTTTCATGGGACACTGGTTCCTTTAACATATAACACCATCATAATTACATGGTGATCACTACTAGAAATCTCACTACTTTATAAACATATCGTTTAATAAATTTAGACGGTTACGGAAAATATCATATAATTTTCTTAACGGTCAGATTTTTGCTCACTTTAAACGTTAACTTAACACTTCTTAGTGTTATATATCTACATTTTTTTAAATAATGCATAATGTCTTAATCATTTAAGACATCATATAGCATACTTTCATAAACTATCATTTCTATAGCATGAGTTTAAGCCTAGGAGTGGAACAAGCCAATCCTAATTCGCTTAAACTATGGCTCTGATACCAACTTGTGACACCCTCATTTTTACTGTTTGCAAATACTATGGTTTTTCGTATAAATACCTGAATACAAGAATACGGTTTATCAAAAACCAATAACCTACATGTTTAAAACTGTGGGTGTTACGAATCCATACCAAATCTAACCATAGTAAGCAAGAAAAGGATTAAACCTTGCGTCCAAGTTAGGAGCTAACTCGAGCTCCACTCCGGCCAAACTTCATCCCGTTTATAGCAATTCATTTTAACCTGGAATACATGGCAAAACATAGAATACGTAAGACAAAAATGTCTCGTGAGTTACATGAGTTTTAGACTCAAACCTTTAACTTCTTTTTCCAACTTTTATAAAATCTATATCATAAAACTACTATCAAAATTTTATAGTAGTAACATACCATAGCTCCTTACTTTTCAAAATCATTAAATATCATACCTTGCAAAAATATCTTCTTTCAAAACTTTATATTAGCAACATACTATAATTCTTTACTTCTCAAAAAAATCATTTCATGACATACTTTACAAAATTAACATTTTTCAAATTCACTTCATAATATACTTTTCAAAAATAGCTTCTTACTTACTTTCTTTGACTGGTTTTATAAGCTTGCTGGATTTTTATACTTAGGGCTTTAATCACCATAGGTGATACCCCAAGTCTCTATGGCTAGAAAGAACGGATCAATCCTCACCATAGAAGTGCTGAGGCGATCTACTTCGCGATGAGGCTTGTCCCCAGTAGACCCCTTACCTAACCCGGGTAGGTTGGAACATAGTTCCCTTACTAACGTTGCTTGCTACAATTACCAGCCATACAAAATACTTGTTGCTTGCTTGAACATTTCTCATATACATATAACTTGTGGCTAGGTGCCAAACTACATCATTTTATGACTTTATGGCTAGATGCCAAATATAGCTTTCATATTTTCTCATCAAATTTGAAATAATACTCTTGCAAATAATTTCACATATAGAAATTTTATAAGAAATCTTGAACATACTTACTTGCCATGTACCCCAGAATGGGTAAAAATACTACATGTACTCACCTTGTCTAGTTAGAGAAGTCTAACTAGAATCACTTATTCCCGTTGTGTTTTCCTTTCCTTCAACTTTACTCCTTAATACCTAAGGAGTTCATTTAACATTCTAGTTAATACAAGCTAGGCCTTAGTAACAATTAAAGACCTCTTAATCTACATCGTAATAGATTAATATCACATTATTAACTCGTTTTTTTAGATTTTGACATCTAAGACGCATGGTCAAAGAATTGACCATAACTCCCAACTCAGAAACCCGAATGGCACAAACTCAAACATTCCGGAAAGTAGACACAATACATAACAAGTCTCGAGAAGGTACCAAGACTTGAATCACACTTTAAGACCTTAGAAAATAAGTAACAAGATTGACAGTGCAATCTGTCACAAATCTGGATTAACGGAGGAATCACCAATTCCATTCCACTTGGGAATGGAATCAAGGGAAACCCTCTTACATAGGCATACTAGATATAACCAAGAGACTACCCTCCGAAATTCAGACCCAAAAGACAAACCAATTAAGAATTAAAAATCATACAATGTGAAGGAAATGGGCAGCAACATTTCTGTCACAACACAGCATAGGTTGACAAGATTTGTCCAACAACCTGACTTCTGAAAGGAAATAAGTCAAGCCTTTTGGATGAGTTGCAGTAGACATGAAGATAAAGCTCTCATCCAAAAATCAAACTCAAAGCATAAGCCAACAGAGAATTAAAAATCGTGCAACAAGGACAATGTGCACAGCTACAATTCTGGTTCAGTCAAAGGGAAGGCATTGGAACCCTAGCTTCCTAATGGAATTGGATCAAGCCCTCTGGATGTAACACATTAGACATGAGGATGGAATTTTCCTCAAAATTTCAGACCTAAACTATATACCATTTGGGAAATAAAAATCCCACAAGTTGACCTAGGTGTGCAGCAGCCAATCTGTGGAGGTCGGGTTGCACACACCAAAATCCAAACCAAAACAATGAACTGGGTAAATTCCTTTTAGTCGAGTATGGCTCATGACAAGGTTCTTCTCCACACAAAATTTCAGAACAATCCAGTGAACACACGATTTTACAAGAATTTCACAACACAATTGGACACAGAAATCATACTCATAGAAATCGGGTTCAAAACCCTAGAAAACGACTGAATGAGGTCTGAACCCCAACTGATGAACTGAAGAAGACATCAAGACGAAACCATGGGCACTGGAATCACCTAATTTGGACATCGTATGATTTTTCTACGAATTATACAACATAGGACAGATTCTTACCTTATGAAGCTTGAAATCACAAAATTCCAAGTGTAAATCTCTAGTTTTTCCATCTTAATCTTGCTCACGGTTCTTGAGAGAATTTCCCAGAAGATATTTCTTGTTTTTATGAAGATTATGACATAATTTTTCATTTATATATTTTTCCAACTTTGGCTTTATGACATTTCAGTCCCTGGACTTCCATTTCTTGAACTTTGGCCACCACAATCAAATTTTTTTACATATAACGTAGTTTCTTACATTTTTAGTCCAAAAACTAAAAATATAATCTCATAATAAATCTTATTCATGGGCAAATGACCAAATTATCCCTTTATGGTAAAATGACCAAATTACCCTCTTTTACTAGAATTAACTTTCAAATACTTATCACCATTATTTGGTGTCAAAATTTTATTTCATTATATATTAGCTCCAAGAATCATATTTTCCTTACTTAAAAGTCATTTGGATGTCAAATGACCATTTTGCCCTTTCTCATCATCTTTCTCCAAACTTTTGGTATTTTACCACATTTCTAAGTAAATTATTTTAAAACTTTCAAAATATTTTTGGTCTTTTTCCTTACGTATTTTCTCGAATATAAATTCGAGATTTTTGGGTCGTTACAAATATCTTCTTTGCTGCACCCAAATCCTTCATTTCAAACTCACTTGCCAAAAACTTCTTCAAGTTATAAATTTCAGCCATCTCCTTGGCTGCAATGAGCATATCATCAACATATAGCAACATATAAATAAAGGACCCATTGGACAACTGCTTCAAGTAGACACAATTATCAAACTGATTCTGAATGTAGCCATGCGAAGTCATAAACGAATCAAATCTCTTGTACCACTGTCTAGGAGACTGCTTCAAACCATAAAGAGACTTCTTCAACAGACACACATGATCCTTATTAGAACCCGGAAAACCCTCAGGCTGTGACATATATATCTTCTCCTCCAAGCTTCCATGAAGAAATGCAGTTTTGACATCGAGCTGCTCAAGCTCCAGATTAAACGCACTCACCATAGCCAAAAGAACTCGAATTGACTTGTGCTTCACGACAGGTGAGAAAACCTCGTGATAGTCGATTCCTTCCTTTTGAGAAAATCCCTTCACCACTAATCGTGCCTTGAACCTTGCGGGTTCAACCCCTGGAATTCCTTCCTTCTTCTTAAAGACCCATTTGCATCTAACCGGTTTGACTCCTTTAGGTAATGGAACAAGATCCCACGTTTCATTCTTCTCAAGAGATTGCATCTCTTCATTCATCGACATCAACCAGCTTGATCCTTCTTTACTTGCCACCGCCTCTTTTTAGGACCGAGGCTCATCAGTACCAATGTTTTCACCAACAACTAGTGCATATGCAACAGAACCAATATCACCATTGGTGACACATGCAGCATATCTAGCTGGTTTCTTCGTGTTCCTTTTCTCTCTTCTCCTTGCTATAGATTCATCCTCATCGTTCTCACCATCGGCCTCAGCATCACCAGACTGATCCTCATTGGGCTGTTCATGAGTTTCATCACGTCTATGCTGATCATCACCGACATGCTGTTCTTTATTTATCACCATTCTGTCTGGAATTTGTGTGACAAACTCCACCTTCTGGTTGGCACCCTGATCTTTCCCTACATGACTTGTATCACCTCCTCTTTCGTTCACCATAGCAGATTCATTAAAGGTCACATCTCTGCTATTAATAAATTTTGGGAGTTCTCCCTTCTTCTGTACACCACAGATGATAACCTTTCACTCCATGTGCATACCCTAGAAATATGCACTTCATTGCCCTCGCCTCAAGTTTACCATCATTAACATGAGCATAAGCCGGACAACCAAATATACGTAAACCAGAATAATCAGAGGGTTTTCCAGACCATACCTCTTGAGGAGTCTTAAAGTCGATTGCAGTTGATGGTGATCTGTTCACCAAATAGCAAGCAGTATTAACCGCTTCCGCCCAGAATTTCTTCGATAAATCAGCATATAACCGCATGCTTCTAGCACGCGCTAACAGTGTTTGGTTCATCCGTTCTGCCACTCCGTTCTGCTGTGGTGTGTGTCGTATAGTGTGATGCCTCACTATACCATCTGCCTTGCAAAAGTTGTCAAACGAGGCATTGCAGAACTCCAACCCATTGTTAGTTCTGAGTGTCTTGACAGATGGTCCGTTTTTCAATCATCGTCTTCCACTCCTTGAACTTCCCAAACACTTCGTCTTTAGTCTTCAGAAAATATATCCAAACCTTCCTTGAGTAGTCATCAATGAAAGTCACAAAGTATCGATGACCTTTATGATACTCGACCGGAGAGGGACCCCACAAATCTGAATGAATGTACTCCAGGATTTCCTTGCTTGTGTGTTTACCCGAACTAAACTTCACCCTACGTTGCTTGTCTTTGACACAAGCTTCACAAAACTTGAGTTTTCCCGTTAGCTCACCACCAAACAACCCCTGTTTGCTCAGAATTGACATACCCTTCTCACTCGTATGTCCCAACCTTCTATGCCACAACTCTGTCTTATCATTACTACTCTCTAAGGATTGAGTAATCGCCACTGTTCCCCTAACCGAATTTCCTTCTAAGACAGGAACCCCACTCTTCTGCACTTTTCCTTTCATAACTACTAGAGAGCCCTTGGTGACCTTCACCCAGTCATCTTCACCAGAGTATTTCAACCCATTCTTTGCTAAAGTAGTAAGAGAAATTAAGTTCTTACGAAGATCCGGAACATACCAGCAATCAAGCTTTCTGACCATACCACCGTGCATCATAATCTATACCGTACCGCTTCCTTTGACCTGAGCAACCCAATCATCACCCAACTTCACCGTTCCTTTCAAGTCTCTAAAAGATTCGAACCAGTCACGATGGAAAGTCATATGATAAGATGCCCCAGTATCCAAGACCCAAGCATCAACAGAACTAGATGTACAACCAGTCAACACATCGCCTATGTCTTCTTCAGAACCATCCTGAACAATAGCTGCACTGCCATTGTTGCTATTTTCTCCCTTCCCCCCTTTCAGCAATGGACAATTTGTCTTGAAGTGACCCTTCTCCTTGCAGTTATAACACTTGACTTTTGCAGAAACTTTCGATTTTGAACGTGACTTACTCCGATTTCCATCATCTTTCTTATCCGATGTCCTTCCTCTGCCAACGAACAGACCTGAATCGGATGTCTCCTCATTCCCAGAAACTCTACGTTTGAGTTCCTTGGACAGCAGAGAATCCTTCACATCATTCACAGTAATTGTTGTTCTTCCATACAACATAGTATCAACAAAATTCTCATGTGAATTTGGCAGTGAACATAACAAAATAAGGGCTTGATCCTCATCATCAATCTTTACTCCTACTCCTTGAAGATCTAAAATAATACGATTGAAAGAATCAAGATGGTCTTTTACTTGAGTACCTTCTGCCATCCGGAAAGTGTACAACCGTTGCTTTTGATACAGCCTATTTGTCAAAGAACTGTTCTGATACGTATCACAGAGCTTCTTCCAAATACCGGCAGCAGTGGGTTGATCAACAACTTCCCTCAACACCTCATCCGTCAAGCTCAAAAGAATAGCACTATGTGCTTTCCCCTCGATCTCCTTCTTCATAACATCTGTCGTGTCCTTTGCATATTCTCCTTCCACTGCAACTGCGCATCCTTGTTGAACCAGAAGAGCCTTCATATTAACCTTCCACAAAGTGAAATCATTCGAGCCATTGAACTTCTCCAAATCGAACTTGTGAGATGACATCTTCAATCAACCGATCCTTGTAGTCTTTGATAAACAAGTAAATCCGAAACTGCTTACTGCTCGTCGTCTCCGCGGCGCGGACTCCAACAGGACGCGAGTCGGGCTTGAACAGATGCGGTCCTTAACAGACGCGATGCTTCAACAGGCGCGACGCGGTTTTTTAACAGACGCGACGCGACGAGGCCGGAAACCCTAGATCTACTACCGACTTCAATCAACCAGAACTACAACCAGATCTAAATCACGCAGACCTAAAACCGCAAATAACCACAGATCTATAACACTCCAGATCTAAAACCTGGCTCTGATACTACTTGTTAGGAAATAGACCTTAATCTATAGCCTATTGCCCAGGAATAATAACGAGAATATAAATGCGGAAATATAAACACAAAGTAACGACACAGAGATTTACGTGGTTCGGTCCAAGATGACCTACGTCCACGGGCAGGAGAGAGTATTCTTTATTCCAGAGCTAAATACAGGTGTTATAGAGCGTACCTAGATTGCTAGTAAATCGGCCTCTTCTGACTACTGACTTCAGACTTGACAACCACTAAACCCTAATGACCAGCCTTTATATTTATAGGCTTTACAAGAAACTCTAGCCGTACCCTAGCTGTTCACGGCCCACGTGACGCGGACACTTAATGGGCCGCGGCGCGCGTGTTTACAATTCATACGGGTTTTAATTCCCAATTCACTATTTAACAATGTCAATACCATGGATAAAACTCGGGACCTCCAATCTACGAGACAAAACCTCTACCAAATAGGTTATTCTCACATTGGCAATTTATCTTTATTCGTATTCATATTTTCACCAAAATATCTCATTTTTGTTACCAAAATTAACAACATAACAACGCAATCTTTCAAAAAAAATTCGAATTCTAACCCCAAGTAAAATCTAAATTAAATATGATAATCAATTCTTAATAAAACAACATGAATAAATATTTAACGATCAACTCTAAATAGGCAATATATTCACTAAAAAATCAATGGATGTTCCACATGATGTATTCATTTTACTATAATAAGATAAAGTTGACCATGTTTAAAATTAATGATCAAACGGTCTAAAGTCTAAACAAATTGATGAAACGAATTTGCTTTTTCACGAGTTATGGTTGTTTCAAACATGGACAACGAAACGTATTAGTATACAACGATACAAAAAAGATGATGTACTGTTAAGGCTTAAAACAAACCGATTGTTCAGTTCAACCGAAATTTGTTTGTCTATTTTATTTATTAAATTGACAAATATAAGCAATATCTTTCATTTGGTTAAATGAAAGAACACAAATAAAAATTATATATATATATATATATATATATATATATATATATATATATATATATATATATATATATATATATATATATATATATATATACACAAAAACACACATAAGGTTAGTATGACACAAAGGAACTACGTGAGATAGTGAGACACAATCCTAACGATTCATTTTGTGTGTAAACAAAAAAAATGCAAAATAAATGAAAACAATTAAGAAAACGTATTTATTTATTATTTTCGTCGTTTTTCTATTCAAATAAATTAAAAAATTAGCGTTTTTGTAATATTTTAATAGAATATTACAATATATGTGTAGTATTCTATTAGAATACTACATTACAAAAAATTATGAAATTTCTTCTCAATATTCTATTAGAATAATGTACCGTCAAATTGTTGTTTTTTATTTTTATTATTTCTTTTATTTTAAAAAAATTGGATACACAAACTAACGAAAATTATTAGAATTTTTTTAAAAATTTCTCATCATTTTTGACCATTTTATTATTTTTTATTTTTTGATCTCCAATATAAGTTACTAGAATTGCGTCTCCATGTCCCAAAAAATATTCATCGTCTAATTTGAACTTGTATATAGACTCCAATTTCGGTGTGGACTGTGAGGAAAAATCTAGACCTCTAATCTTGAAAAATAAGTGACTAAGATTTAATGTGAAAAAATTAACACGTCTTAAAAGTTTGGAGGGCTTGTTGTATAAAAAATCAAAACTAGTGGGTGAATAAGACAAATTAAGAATGGTAATATGATAATCTGAACGAGCTCCACACTCATTGCGAGACTTGTCACCATATGGTTTGGTAGGTATTTTATTCCCTCAACTTTGTTTTTGGTCCATAACTTTTTTTTCTTTGTAAAAAAAACAAAGTTCTTAAAATTGAATTCTCTACAAAACAAGCAACATCATGAAAAAAATTTAAATTTTTTTATTTCTTATATTTATAAGAAATAAAAAATATTCTCCAAAAATTATAAAATTTTAAGGGATCATTCTAGACATTATATTAATAAGTTTGTAAAAAGAATTTTTTTCAAAATAAGCTTTTTAGGTGTTTATTTTTATTTTAAGTAAAAAAAACCCATCAAAGTAACAAAAAAATATACATGATCCAAAAATATTAAAAACCAAAATATGTTTTATGATTCAAACTATTATGAACTAAACTTTTTATGAATCAAAACTTATTATGATCCAAAATTTTTACAAATCAAACTTATGATGATTTGAAGTTTAAAATGATCCAAAAATGTGTCTTAAATTTTGTATCATTTCAATATCCACATATGTTATGAATCAAAATGTTATATAAGAAAGTTTTAATTTCCAAACTTATAATGATCCCAAAATGATATGAATTAAAACTTATATGTTCTAAATTATATCATTCTTAAATATAATGATCCAAAATTTATGATCTAAGCTTCAAAACTTGTTAAGATCCAAGATCCAAAACTTTTAATGATCCATGATCCAAGACTTGTTATGATTCTTAAGCCTAAATGTGCAAAAAAAAAACTTGAAGGACTAAATAGATTAAAATCCATAACTTTGATGTGCTACAATAACATTAACCCTACGTAAAACCCCAAAACTACATTAAGTCGTTCGTGTACAAGAACTATGGAGAGTTATCTCGAAAAATAAAGAAGTAAAATAAATTAAGGTGGTGTTTGTTTTTTAAGAGTCAAAACATCTGCAGTCTGCGGACCACATCTACAGAAAAAGAGATGAACCAAACGTCTACAATCTGTAAGAAAAATATTGTTTGTTTTTTAAGGTCTGCAGACTGCTAAAATTTAAATGAAATGTTGTAATTTTTTCTGATTAATTTTTTTTGATGAAACACGCATTTTTTTCTTGAAATATTAATATGTTAAAAACAATGACAACGATACATCAATCTCATAAAAATAACATAAAACGGTTATTTTGTAAATCATATTCAACATAATAAAGTAGAAAAAACACAAGTCCATATTTTGATCATGATTGCATCAATATTGTTAATACATGTTCTTTTTATAATAATTACATACCCTTTTTGAGTAATTATTAGTTAATTTTATATTATAAGTTTTAATTTTTATCTTTATATAATAATTATAAAAACAAAACAAAATAAAAACAAAAAAACAAAAACAAAACAAAAAAATAAAAAATAAAAAACAAAAGCAAAAAACAAAACAAAAAGTGTATTTTTTTCCTAGAAGACGTCTGCGAGAAAACGTCTTCCCACATGCAAAAGTTGGTCCATGTCTTTTTGGAGAAGAGGGCGTGCAAAGGGTTTTGACGTCTGCCGTCTTTTAAAAAGCAAACAGTCTGCGAGCAAAAAACGTCTTACCGCCCGCAGACATAAGTGGTTAAAAAAACTTCTAACCACAAAACAAACACCTCCTAGATGTGGACCAAATGTCTGCAATCTACAAAAAGATGATTGTTTGTTTTTGAAAGTCTGCAGGCTACTAAAAAAATAAATTATTTACCAAATTGTGTATTTTTGTATAACTAACTTTTCATTTTCTCAATTATTTTTTATCAATAATTATTTATAATTTATATAAAAATGTAATTTTTTTATAAGTTAAAAGATGTTAGAAGATGAAAAAAAAAAAACTTTGATTAATGTCTATGAAAAGAAGATGATGCACAGTCTTTTTAGGTCTGTGGTATTTTAAAAAACAAACAGTCTGCACGATGTTTGCATGTTGCAGACAAAAAAAGTAAAAAACATCTGCAGACAAAAATCAAACAAGTTCTATGAACTCGAGTAATGAGTTTTGAATTGTAGAGGTGATGGACAAAATTGAAATTTGGAAAGATGGAATTTTTTATTTTTATAAGTTTAATTGTGACCTTAATTCAAACGATGGATTTTTGGTATGAAATCGAATATATTTGATTTCTTCGACTTAATAAAAGATAGAAGTTATGTATCTTACTTATTGTTAAAATAAGAGTAAATTACACGAATGGTTCCTGTGGTTTGGGTAATTTGCGCGTTTGGTCCCTAACTCGTTTTTTTAACTCGGACGGTCCCTATTGTTTGTTTTTGTTACGCGCTTGGTCCCTGATAGACATAAAAAGACTATTTTGCCCTCAATATTTTATTTTTTACTTATTTTTATATTATTATTATTAAAGAATTTGATAATTAAATTTGTGGGTCCACATATTAGTGTTCTTCGATAACCATTGCCACTTTCCTTCCCCCTTATCTTCTCTTGTCGGACCTTTGTTCGAAAACTACAAACGACAATTCTCTCCGGCACTCACTACCTTGCACCACTCTGAATCATCGATGCCTTGAATAGCTCGTGTAAATTATTGTGATGGCGCTCTTAATCATTGCCACCCACCGCCTGAAGGAGTGTATGCAAGTTCTTCATTTTTGTGGGGCAATTAGATCTTCATCGCCCATCTCTGCCTCACGCCTATGATGGAATCGGATCTCCGCTGGAGATTTAAAATGTAGATTTCGTAGGCTTGTGGGAGACTCGGCAGATTTTGCCGCTGTGGGGCGGAAGAGAATCAACACAGATTACACACAAAGTTTGTGGGGCAATTTGATTTCTCCAGTTTTTTGAGATGATGCACAGATTTTGCCGCTGTTTTTTTAGGAATTTTTGCAGATTTGTAGGTTTTACATATTTTTTAGTTTTAACTTTAGGGTTGGAAATCATTTTTAATTTTATGGAAATCGTTGGATTGTATGGCTTGTTTAATAGGTTGAATGGAATTGATGGGTCAATCTTGTTTTTTAAAATTCAGATGCTTGTTGTGAATGTGCCGACTAGTTGATTAGGATTTGAAAAGATTTTTAAATCTGCAACTCCACCACTGCTTTGGTTGATTAGGCTCCATATATGTTTGATTGATTTGGTTGTAATCGATTATTTGAAAATGGTGTTTGGACTTGATGATTAACAGCGACGACGACGATTTGCCGGAGAAGATGAGTGTTACCGGGAATTTCATGGTGGAGGCAAGTAAAACGGATAACGGGAAGGGGATATAACGGGCCATTTGATTTTATAAAATTATAAAAGAGCAAAATAAGTCAAAAATAATTATTGAGGGCAAAATAGTCTTTTTATGTCTATCAGAGACCAAGCGCGTAACAAAAACAAACAATAGGGACCGTCCGAGTTAAAAAAACGAGTTAGGGATCAAACGTGCAAATTGCCCAAAACCACAGGGACCATTCGTGTAATTTACTCTTAAAATAACCATACTAAAGCATATTTAACAATATTAGAACTGAAGTTGAGGGAATTTCAAAATTGGGAGTGTTTTGTGGATATTCTAGAACATTTGCGCATCGACTTATCTACGAGTTAGCCAAAAAAGAGAAGAAAATATATGATCCTCATATCTAAAGAAGAAAAATCTATTATTATACATAAAAAGACAAAAATTCCATTCAACAATAGAGAATCTTCCAACACCTTCTTTTGTTTTACGATTTTAGGTTGACTATTTTACGTTGTCGATCTCTCCGAAAGTAATGATACCCAAATTTGACTTGAACAGCAGCTACACAATGCTTTCAACAAAGTATCTATCATATAGAAAAAAACCATTAGAACTTTTGGGGTTGGTATCAATAAAGAAGCTCCAACCATCCGGCTATCCCCATGGGTAACTTTCATATATGAGCTTTCATAAAAAAAGTAATTTTTTTCTTGAAAAATTTGTTAGTGTATCCCACATTGGTGCGACACGTTCCTATAAGTTTGTATATATGTTGGAGTCTCCTCTCTCTCCACAAGGGCTCTTTTGGAGAGAGACTATTGGGCTTCACATATATTTACATGGTATCAGAGCCGGCGTCCCGCACCCTGTAACCTCATCGAGCCTACGTCTCTGAGGGGGAGTGTTAGTGTATCCCACATTGGTGCGACACGGTCCTATAAGTTTATATATATGTTGGAGTCTCCCCTCTCTCCACAAGGGCTCTTTTGGAGAGACACTATTGGGCTTCACATATATTTACATGTATCAGAGCGTCATCTCCTGTAATCTATTGCTCCTCAGTTAGCCCTAGCCGACGGCTCTGATACCATGTAAATATATGTGAAGCCCAATAGTGTCTCTCCAAAAGAGCCCTTGTGGAGAGAGGGGAGACTCCAACATATATACAAACTTATAGGACCGTGTCGCACCAATGTGGGATACACTAACAAAATTAAGCATAAATCCATAACCCAAGTCACAGTCGTAAGCATTAGGGCTGTAAAAGAACTGAACGTTCAACGAACCGTCTGTGAACTGTTCGACGGGAAGTTCATTTATGTTCGTTAATTTAATAAATGAACGAACATGAACACAAATTCTCGTTCGTTTAGTTAAACAAACGAACATGAACAATAGTCTTGTTCATTTGATTATGTTATGTTATTCGTTTATGTTTGTTTATTTAAGTTCATTTTATGTTCATTTATGTTTAATTCTGTTTGATTACCTTACAATATTATATGTTTGTTTATGTTCATATATGTTCAATTGTGTTTGTTTATCTCAGTTTGTTTATGTTTGTTCGTTTATATTCGTTTAGATTGTTCACGAACATAACCGAATGAACATGAACAATATAATTGGTTAAACGAACGAACATGAACGAGAAAACTCGTTCGTTTATCCGTTAGTGTTTGTTTTTTTGTTCGGCTAACTTAAACGAACGAACATGAACAAGCCATCGTTCGTGTTCTAACAAGCATTGCTCACTAGTTTGTTCTTTGTTTTTTATGCACGTGGCATTTTTTATTGGTTAGTAGGAAAAACTTATCATCCAAAAAAAATTTATATTATCTCAATCATAAAATAAAAAATATTTAAATTTACAACTTTTTTTTCTATAAATAGAGTATAACTAGGATAGTGATGAACTTTCTATGAGAGACTAGTAATAGGACTTTTTTTGTCATTTTTGTTCCACTTTGTTCAATAATTTTGATTGAGACTAAAATTTAATCAATTAGTCGTATTTGAATCGGTCATGTGTCGCCCATGTCAAATGCTACGTCAAAGTGACTTCTTCTATTATGTTTTATCCAGTACTACGTACCAAACGCTACCTTAATGATTAGTACTAATTGCTTTAGCATAAAAATGTATTTTAAATTTATTAATTTAAATATTTTAATTAATGCAAAATGTTTCATAATAAATGTTTTGAATGTAAAACTTAAATAGACATATCAAATTAACTAGAAAAATATCCAAATATAATGTTTTATAATAATTGGATTTTTTAAATAAATGGTGTTCAAAATTAGTTAACAATAATAATAGTGTGTGTGTGTCTATATATATATATATATATATATATATATATATATATATATATATATATATATATATATATATATATATATATATATATATATATATATATATATATATATATATATATATATATATATATATATATATATATATATATATATATATATATATATATATATATATATATATATATATATATATATATATATATATATATATATATAGGGTCGAGATCATGAGAGAACCTAAAAAAACCTAGGAACCTAGGGACTTTTTTTCTACACAATATTTTAAAAAAAAATTGCATCCAATTTTTTTATTTAAAACGTCTAAGAGATTTCTAAACCCTAAACCCTAAACCCTAAACCCTAAACCATAAACCATAAACCCTAAACACTAAACCTAAACCTTAAACCCTAAACCCATATGAAAAAAAATAAAAAAAAATGATTTTTTTGCATCTAATTTTTTTATTTAAAGTGTCTAAGAGATTTCTAAACCCTAAACCTAAACCCTAAACCCTAAAACTAAACCCTAAACCCTAAACCCTAAACCTTAAACCCTAAACCCTAAACCTAAACCCTAAACCTAAACCCTAAACCCTAAACCCTAAACCTATATAAAAAAAATTAAAAAAATGATTTTTTTGAAATTTTGTTTGATATCTTCTAGATGAATCATAACAAAAATTTTGGTATATTTTTTTTTGAAAAATATTGTGTAGAAAAAAAGTTCATAAAATGGGTTCTTAGGTTCCTAGGCTTTTTTAGGTTCTCAATTGAACTTTACTCTATATATATATATATATATATATATATATATATATATATATATATATATATATATATATATATATATATATATATATATATATATATATATATATATATATATATATATATATATATATATATATATATATATATATATATATATATATATATATATATATATATATATATATATATATATATATATATATATATATATATATATATATATATATATAAAAGAAGGATCAAATAAGAAGTAAAATCATGGTAAGAAGGTAAGAAGTTTTTTATTTACTTGGTTTTTGACGAACCACCAAAATGAATCAGTAGATGAATCAAACATAACATGATTCATAGAAAAAAATTCCTAAAAAAACATATTGATGAATCATTTTTTAGTAAATCAAGTTTTTGTTCACGTTACGGACAATTTTAGTGAATAACAACAAAATCATCGTAAAAATGAATCATCGAGTTGGTTTTTCGAGAATTTTTTTTTTTTGTGAATCATGTTATTTTTGCATCATCTATTGATTCATTTTTTTTGTTCGACGAAAAAACATGTACATAAAAAATTTCTTACCTTCCTACCAATGTTATATTTTAATTAATCATAATGTTAAAAATAGCATTAAATTGATAACTGTATTTAATTTCATTTATTTACAAATAGTGAATAGTTGTCATTAATTGATATTATTCTAATAAATGTTTATATTATAATATGATTTAAAATAATTGCAATTTTATACATCAATTTAGTATAACAGTTATCATTGTTAATGTCAATAACATAACTATTTTCAACATGTATTTGCTTAAATTGTAACTATATATGATTTATTTCACACAACATACAAATATCCACCTAGTTTTGACTACAAAAGAAGTATTGTGAACAAGTAGCAAATCACACTAAATATACTTTCATTGCATATATCCTCTTTCATTGTATTAAAAAGTCGTATTATGATTATTATAATATATTTTATAATTATTTTTAAAAATAAGCATGTAGCATCATGAACATAACCCATTTCACGTTAGCCGAACCAAACGTGTACCAAAATTACTAGTTGCGGGCCAATATTCAAGATGTTCAAAAGTCGTTAAAAGTGTTTTAACTGTATACAAACTTCTAAAATGTTTTTTTAGTATTATATTATCATAACCATACCTCACACACTACTTACATATAAAAACTATAATATTTTTTAGAAAAAGCGTTTGGGTGAAATCTTTTGATTAAATTACCCATTAGACCCAATATTCAATCCATTTGACTCATCCAATTTTGCATATCCAAATAGGTTTCATGTATGATTTTTTTAATCTTTTGATTAATTCTCGTTCTATACATCCGAGCATCTATGTACTTGGGACATTAATCGATCAAGCTTTCTATTTGACAATGAAAATCGAAAAGCATCATCATTTGTTCTTGTATTTATATGAATGCCTGTTTCGTTTTCTAGTCTTTGAACATCGTTTGGACTATGAACAACTTTGTCAAAGCAAACGTATCTTCCACCACCACTTTTGTTCATTTCCTCGTGCACCAAGACATGCGCCTCTGCTAATTTATAAACATCAACAGTCGCTAATAACCCGCAGTCATACATATCTTGACCTCCTGCATATTCTCAGTTATGTTAGTTATGGTATCTCAAATATCAACAACATACAATTTTAATAAGAAATGTCATCAAAATACAACGTGATGTCATGGACAGATTCTTCAAAGCATAAAATTTTAATAAGAAATTTTTGTAAATACTATTATAATAAAGAATGAAAATATGATGTTATATACTTATATAATACACATATAATACAAATACGCCGCTATTTTTTGAATTTAGCCAATATTTAAAGGGTTAGCAAAAAAAAAAATAACAATATATTTTTATTGATTTTATAATAACATTCTACTTCTATTTCTTTTATCTCAACATTATAGTATAAAATGTAAACCCAACCATCGTCATGTCATGTAAATAGAAAGACACCTTTTTAGGTTAAAATATTCAAAATACGTCTTATTAAAAAAATATTAATATAGGATAATAAACAATAAAAACTTTAATACAAAAAAAAAAAAAAAAGAGAGACAAAATAGAAGGTTCTCATGAAAATAAATGAATTTTAAGATTATATTTTATAATTAAATAAAACACGATTATACATCTAGAAGGTCAAACTTACCTTTCAAATAAGCAACGGTGGATGATGGGTTCGAACAGACGTAACGTGGTCCAGTAATAAGACCCGAACATATTGTGGCCAATTTCAATCCTTTTTCCTTGGCTATTTCCCATGACACGCGTTCCGCTTTCAACTTCCCTAAAGCATACCATAACTGTAATATTTCCAACATAAAACTTTCGTTAACATCATAAATAAAATTTTCAGTCAATTACTAATCAAATATCGAAGTTTATTTTTAACCTTTTTGTCGATGCAAAAAGATTCATCACTCCAGCTATCGTGGTCCACTATAGGAGACAGGCTGCTATCGGAAACATCCCTCCAAATACATGTCAATAGAGAAGATGTAAGCACATAGTTCCTAACTGATGACGTGGCAGCACAGGCCACCGCTACATTTTCCGCTGCTTTTGCTTCTATTTCCGCCATGCATTTCTGACAATTTCAAAATCATATTTGAAGAAAATTTAGACTCTCATGGACCATATCAGAAACGAGGATATTTTAATGTATTGTAGTGGAATGGAAAGGTTCTAGAAGGAAACGAAAAGTAGAGTAACAAACCAAAAGGCAAGTATGGCAAACAGTTGAAACAAATAAAATATCAATCATTCAGATCTATAGCAAGTTGTTGCTATCACATGGTGTCATCGTTGATTTAACCGTGAAAAATAATTAATAATGTCAGTTACCTGCTATGAAAGAGACTTTTGTCTCGAAGTGATGAAAAAGGATGTTAACAGAAGAGACTTACCGAGTAGCCGGAGAGTCCGCTTGGATCAATGAACGCCGTCGTATGAAATACCGTACAACATCCGTCGAACGCTTCCATTAAGCTTTGCCGGTCGGTGAATTTTGCCACCACAGCTCCGATCAAATTGTTGCTTGTGTTGTTCGATGTTCCTCCTACTTCCTCTGTAATTTCTATCTCCCTCAATCGCTCAATATCCTCTGTAATTCCAAAATTTTCCGGTTAATTCAGCAGAACGCCACATTAATTGATTAGTTAAGTTCATGATTAAAGTACTATAGAAGATGCTATACATTGTTAAGATAACCGCATCTCAAATTCATACAAACGCATAGTGATGATTTTCTATTTTCTAAGATAAAACCTAATACAGGCTAAGAACACAAACAGAGGACCGTTTGTACCTTCGTTATCGACGATGACCCGAACGAAATAGCCTCTGAGCAAGAGTTGTTTCACAATTGCGATGCCAAGGAAAGAGACGCCGCTTGTGACGCATACGAGCTTCTGATCTACTGCATATTCATTTCTGTTAGCTGTGGTCACTCGCCGGCGATTGCACTCCTCTTCGCTTCTTACCTTGAGTACGACGCCGGAGCAGGATAGCAGCATCCGGCGGAACTCCTCGATCTCAGCTCTCCGGCTCTCGTCTGTCCGTATAACACCCATTGAAGTTGCTAGAAGAAATCTATGAGAGCAGGAAAAGGTACTAGAAGGAAGTTTTAAACAAACAAAAATTATTACGATCATGCGTAAAGTGCTTTCCCTTTATATAACAACTGCCGGAAAGATCAAATATAAGATGAGCGGCTTGACTTGTCCAACTGCCCATCGAACTATAATTTAGCAATTTTCATGTATTATTACAAGGCAAATTGTTAAAAAAGGCATTATGTTTATATAATAATTTGATTTTTATATTGTATTTATATTTTTGCAATTAAATCATTAAATTTTTTTAATTTGTTGCAATTTTGACTATTTGACTTATCATCTCGGTTGTCAAGTGACGTGGTATAAGGATTTGTCAGTAATTGATGACGTGATACTGATGTTATATGATGATATTTTCTATTTAAGTAAAAAATTCTTTTATTTTTACGTATTTGACTATTAAGATAAATAATGACTCAATTAACAAATTCATGCATTTATAAACAATAATTATCACTTCTACTAAATATATATTTTACATTTTTAACATAATTATCAATGGATGGTATATACAATCACCGTATATCATCTTACTTTCAAATCAATTTTTAAAAGCATGTTTTGAATTTCTTTCTATAATTATCAGTATATAGTATATACAATCACCGTATATCATCTTATTTTCAAAATATTGTATTGTATCCTTAAAAAACTAAATAAAATAATCTATCCCTTATAATCGTTGTTTTAAATATTACTTTCAAATAAACAATGGTCATGTCAGCGACATATGACTATAGACTGACACTGCGCCATGTCACATCAGTTGGCAGCCTGTTTGACCGGTCAAATGGTCAAAACTACAACAAATTGAAAAAAATTAGTAACTTAATTGCCAAAAAATAAACACAGTGTCAAAATCAAGATTTTGTGTAAACTTAGTTATTTTTTTGCAATTTACCCTTATTATTACTAATATTGTTGTTAAACTAAATTTATTTATCATTATTATTTTTAAGGTTAATGTCCAATCAGATTGTGATTTTGTTCCATTTTCTCAACAAACATATTTTTGAGTAGCATATGTTGTTATAAATCTCTAATTTTACATTTTAAAAGGGTGTCATGGATTTTATTCCCGGTTTCACTGGAAAAAATGATGTGTGAACCTATTGACGTCGTTGGGAAAGGCTTAGTAAACAAAAGCAGACCCTTGAACCGCCACATGATTTCGTTATTGTACATTATTTTTTTGTAAACTGAAAAAATAAATAGTTACTTTCAATTAGAGTAAAGCAGACCTTGAAGTCCTAAAATATCTACAAACCATCTCTCCAAACCTAAACTTTCACAATTGTAATTTACTCGGTGAAATCTGAAATCCCCATTGTTGCTTCATGTCACCGCTAGTTTTTTTTTAACATCAACTTTATTATACAGCTAGCGGGAAGCTAGCAAAAAAAATAGAAACAATACAAGAGAAAACTAACTAAAGAGATCATGAAGGATCAAAAGACTAGAAAGGCTTTTGTACATATCAGTTTGTGAGGAAGAAAATCGAATACTAAAAAGCCAACTAAGGAAAACCTGCACCAATTAGGCAATGAACTTCTAGCTCCAACAACACCAAAAGGCAAGCAACTTTGAGAAACCTTTAGAAAGCAATGAACTTCCAACTCCATCAACACCAAAGAAGCCAGAGATAAAAGAGCATCAAACAACCTCAAAAAGGAGCGAACTTTGAGTAACATCCTCAAAAAGCAATGTGCTTTCGAACTCCACCAGGATATGCTGAAACAAACCAATCTTTCCAGACAAATTTCCAAGAAGCTATAAAAGGAATCAGCACAACGTCATGGACTCATGGAGTAATATCTTCATGTCGAAGAAAAAAAAACCATAAACTGGAGAAACACCATAAGCCTTTGCAGGAAGAACGACTAAAACCTCAATCTTAAAGAAGTTACCACAACCGACTGAAATTAAAAGAAATCCCAATACAATACCTAACATGCATATAGACCATCTTGGGCAACCTGTAAAAAGATCATAAAATACACTCTTTCACACGAAGGAAAAAATACACACGCGCACATGCAAAAAGACCCCCTACCCTAACACCCCCCCTCGAAAACACGAAATAGAACACCCACAATAAGTGTAAACTCGCAACAGCAACCTAGAAATTTCTACCCGGTAGAAAAAATGCGCATGCCAAAACTCACACCTGTTGCGTGAAGCACAACACCAAAAACACCAAGAACCCAGAAAGAGCTAAAAAGGCGCCCTGCCCCCTGAAGTAAGAATACCTATGATAAAAAAAGAATTAGAATCCTAGAATTTATATCCAGCCGAGCCCACGACACTCAACTAAACCTGAACTCAGATCACACCTAAGCACCAAAAATTAACCAACCCACCCCAAATCCCTCAATGCAACACTCAAAACTCTAAGATCCTCCCAACTGACTCAGCTCAGTTAAAGAGACCAGAATTTAACAGAGAACATCACCACTCGAGCTGGTCCAAGGCCAAGAGCTTCCCCCTGGATTTAACCCAATTGTGCGAATTTAGTTTAATCTCATCAACAATTACCATCGAGTTTTTTCTCGATTTCCCGAAAATTGTCTCATTTCTAGCTTTCCAAATTGACCAGCACGTCTCTTGTACTAGAACAGAATGCAACTTATATCATATTCCAGAGACTTTTGAATTGAATTCAGCCTAAGAATAATATTCGACAGATTTGTAAGATCATCAAATGAAGATACCCCATTTAAGATTGAGTCTCAAGTGAGTTTGGCAAAATCACATTGCACAAACAGATGCTTAGTCGTTTCAACCTCTATACCGCACATGGGACAGTTATATCCGAAATCTGAATTCCCTAAGCACCAGATTATTTTCACTAGAATTATATCCATAATTATCCTCCACGAATTGACATGGATCGGAACCCACGAAGACCAACTGGTTTATCTTTGTATAGGATCCTTATTTGCACTCTCTACTTCTTTCCTTAACGACTTTACAGCAGTGAATTGTATGTTTGGTTCAATAAGTCACTCCCACTTATTTCCTGATGATGAGAACTTGTATATGTTGAGTTTTGATAAGCCAAAAACGATCTTTTTGCCTAAAACAATGTTAGGCGGCAAACAGAAGCGATTTTAAATAACTATTATTTTAGGACCATTTTAACAAAACCACCAAGAGGATCCAATTTATAATATAGAAAGATTATTTGACAACCATAGGATGCAAAGAAGACAACCTTTAAACATTTCTACACCTTATAAACTTGCAATTAGCTTCAAAAGAAAAGCAAGAGAGGGGAGAAAGAAGAGCCAACGATTCCTTCTCTTGGAGAAGGAAAGACTAGCCACAATTCAAGCCAAACACTTTCTTATATACTCGCATACAAGATCTAAGACCCATGCATTCAATTAATGCAAAGGTAAGGTGTGTAAGAGGCATGAGATGTGTTAGAGGGGGGTTGCCCTTTGAAATTATCAGTCAACAAGAGTGAGAAAAGAGAGAGAATTGACTTAGTTTCACAAACTAGATATTCTCATGTAACTAGAAAGTTGAGTGGAAACCAAGTTGTCCAAAAAATTGTACATGACTTATTAAATCATATTATATGATATAATAACTAGCTTATACTCTCTTAATTTATTATTTTCATAAATTAATTATCTTCTAATTAAATACAAGAGTTGAATTTTTATTAATAATAAATATTAAATATGTTCCAACTTGCTTAAGGTGTGACCCTATAGGATCATATGTTATTGGTAAACATCATTCTAAAATGATTCTTGAGCATATAGATCCAACAGTATCTGTTTACAATTGCTGATAATTATTGACATTCGCGATTTTTGGTTCTTGTTTTTCTAGCCGTTTTCCAGTTCCAAATGACTTCAATGCCATAATTTTCCTGCTCTCAAACTTAGTCTTTGATAAGACAATTTTTTTCTACTTCAATTTTATAAGCTTTCGGAAACTTTTCTTTTAACAGAATGGTTGCTAACCATCTATCCTTCCATAATCGATTTTTATCCCCCACCCCCACTTTTCTCTCGAATAACTCTCTCAAACAAATACCCAATTCTAGGAACTCTTCCTCAATTTCAGTTACCTTTTTCCATATTCATTTGATACTTCTTTTTCCAAGTGCCTTATCATCATGATCTTGAAAATTATGAATACTCCTTATCACTTTAGACCACAACGAAGACGTATCGGCTTTGATCTTCCACCACCATTTTTCCAAGAGACTGATATTACAAATTTTTAGACATTTGATTCCAAGACCACCTAACTTTTTAGGAGCAGTAACCTTTTCCCACGCTACCCAATTGATTCCTCTTTTCATGTTGCGCCTCTTCATAAAAGATCCCGCTTATACGCTCCAGCATATCTAGAACCTTCTTTGGGGCTTTGAAAACTAATAGATAATATAATGGTAGACTTCCAAGAACAGCACCGACTAGAGTAAGTCTTCCCCCGAATGAAAAAGAATTTTCTTCCATGAGTTTAGCTTTGATTTGAAGCGATTGATTATAGGTTTCCAGTTTTTTTCCAGTTTCATATTTACTCCGATTGGTAATCCTAGATACATAAACGAGAATCCAAACGCCTCACATCCTAAATAATTCGCCAATCTAGTTAACTTAGCTTCGTCTACCCCAATGCCATAGACCTTACTTTTGAAGTAATTCACTTTCAATCCTGATGCTAAGTGAAAGCATCTTATAATTCTCTTTAAATTTAGAAAGTTTATCGGTGACCATTCGCCTATGAACATGATGTCATCTGTATACATTAAATGTGACAAGATAGGACCCTCATCAGCCAGGGTTAAACAATGGTATATATTTTTTTCGTAGGCTGTTTTCATAACCAAGTTCAGACCCTCTATTGCAATTATGAACAGAAAGGGGGACAGCGGGTCACCTGGCCTAACCCCTCTCTTAATACTGAATTCCTTTGTTGATGCTCAATTTACTAACACGAAACTCTTTCCGGATTCAATATATCCCTTAATCCAACCTCTCCATTTAACACCAAAATTCATTTTATTTAGGATTAAATCAATATACCTCCAATAAACTGAGTCAAAAGCCTTGTCTAGATTTATTGGCCCAATTACATACCTCATTAATGATGAACGATCCATCAAGAATATTCCGACCCTGAATGTATGTTGATTGTTTGCCATTGATTACTTTATGAATTACTTTTTTCAATCTGCAAGCCAAAATCTTAGATATAACTTTTAGAGACAAAGGGTCCCTAACTTTCAGTATTAGAGAGATAAATGAGGCGTTGCAACCTTTGCTAGCCTATATTCCACATTGATCTATTCAGATTGAGGAAACACCGAGTTTAGGTTTGAACAAATCTAAATGAATTATGCTCCAAAACTCCTTCAAGAAGTTGAATGTGAATCCATTAGGACCTGACACTTTTTCTGACGAGCAAGACCATACTGCATCTTTAACATCCTCCATAGTAAATTCTACCTCAAGTGCATCCCTGTCCTCATTTGAAAGTGTTTTGAACTTATTGCTGACAAGAAGTGGCCTGTGAACCCTTGTAGCTTTAAACTTTTTAAGAAAAAATCTAGCACACCATTTTTGATCTCATTTGGGTCTAACAACAAATTTCCATTACACATAATGCCATTGATTCCAGTCCTCCGTTTATTACCATTGATTGTTACATGAAAAAAATTCGAATTTTCGTCCCCATCAATATCCCATTTGATTTCGGACTTCTGTTTTAAGACTAGCTTCCTCAATGTTTCGAGTTCCATCAATTTAGATCGGTTCCTTTTCCATTCGTGGCTCTCCTAGGATGAAAGTTGTCTGCATTCGGCCAATTTATTTCCTCAATTGCCATTTTAGTCTATTCTCTTCTTTCTCATTTAGCCATATTTTGAGATCCCTTTTGACCTTCTTTAGTTTCCTAAAAAAATGAAATCTTCCTTTCCATCTTCAACTGCCTCCGCCCAAGCCTTCTCTGCCACCTCCTTACACATATTTACAACAATCCATGAGATATAGAATCTGAATGGACATTGACCAAAATCCACAAACACTATTGGTGTAAGACCCGTTCCGCCGAGTCGCGGCCCGAAGGAATCCGCAGCGCGGCTTTTGGAAGAATCTAGAATCGCGTAGGATTTGTACGCGCGGCGCGGTTCGAAAGAATCTGCGGCGCGGTGCGCCGCAGTCATGAAAAACCCTAATTCGGATTTGAACGCCTATAAAAAGGACCCTAGCCCTAGGGTTCGTGTTTTGGAGAGTTTCTAGAGTAGAGGTGTCTGGTTTCGGCAGATACTCTTTGGTCTCGAGGTGTTGAAGGTTTTGGGAGATTAGAAGAAGGAGATCTACACGGGAGAAGGTTTAGAACGGATCGTGGGCATCACTCCGTCCTTCAGAAGTAAGGTAAGAAGATTTACTCTTCTGACTTTCCTTTTTATCTCGTCATATGGTGTTACCAGTTGGTTTGTAGCTTTAGACGATTTGTAGCCCTTAGGGTTTGGACCAAGGACATGCATGGACTTGCATGTCCATAAGGAAGTGACCTTAGAGTAGTTCCTGATCCCAGGAAGGGTGTAGAAAGGAACCCTAGCCGATTGATGTACTGTTAATCGCTGAAAAACATTTTGGAATGTTACGAGCCGCGACGCGGACTGGCTATGTCAGCGGCGCGGACTCGGCTGAAACCCCGTAATTATTTCGATGATAGCCGCGGCGCGTAGGATGAGGTGCCACGCCGCGGCGAGCGACTGTTTGACCAGGAACTTAGTTTTGACCACGGTTTGATGGCAAATAGTGAGTCTAACCTTTAGACAGGTCTGTAAGAGCCTAGTCAGTAATTGATATGTTGTATGTGTGTGGGATTTAGGTGTGTGGACGAGCTAAGTGGGGATATTAGAGAATATCTGTGCGGTTTCGAATCAGGTGAGTATCCTCACCTTACTATATGATGTTGCATGTTAGGCATCTTGTGTGTTATTTACAGTTATATGATTCGCTCTATATCTGTGGTTATTTGTTGTTGGGCTCAGTACTGATGCGTGTCCCCTCGTAGCTGTTGTATGGCAAGTTGGACTATTGCCTTGTCTCATAGCTGTTGTATGATGGGCTGGGCCATAACCGGGAACCCATAGCTGTTGTATGATGGGTAGAACCTTCCCGTGTCCATAGCTGTTGTATGATGGACGCCCGTAGCTGTTGTATGGCGGGTAGGGTCGGGTCGTTCTCGAGGACGGGTTGTTTAATGTGTGGGCATGTATGGTAATTTGTGGACTCACTAAGCTTTAAGCTTACCCATTGTTTTTATAATATTTCAGGTAAATCGATTGACAAAGGGAAGGGCAAGGCGTGACGGCGGCGCATCGCATACAAGAAAATTTATGTTAATGAATTATGTTATGATTTTCAATTGTTTCCGCTGTTGGTTTAATAAATAGGTTAAACGGATTTACTTTTGGAATAAATGTTTTATTGAAACTTTGATAATAAATGAATTTTAGAAATTTTGAAATTGGGGCGTTACAAATTGGTATCAGAGCCTTGGTTTGAGGGATTTGGATGAACTGTATTGGGAATCCAAACTCAAACTTAGGACTGAGCGATTTTGTTAAGAAAATATTTTTGGAAGGTTAAATTAAAGTAAAAGAAGATGCGATGCGAACCGTCAGCCGAGCTCAAGTAAGTTTTGTGATTCCCAATTACCCATGCCAAGTTTGTGTTATGTGATAAAATGTATTGTGCTAGGATGTAAAGCTGCCTAGATAATATACTCTGTAGACTGTTTGTGCCTTATGTGCTGCTTTGGAATTTTATGCTACTGTCGTTAGGTTGCTTAGTGAATGCTGGTAGGTTATATACAATTAGGGTAAGATAGCCTAAGAATTCTTGGTCTGGCTTTACTGGCTGTTCCTTGTTTGGTTGTGACTTTAGGGTAGATCAGTTATTCAAACGTCTATCTTATTCCTGATTGTGTACGGCTGTGCGTCCGTGAGGTGACTCGACGACATTAGCAATAGTTCTCTTAGGCACGTGTGAGATGGAGAGTTTGATCAAAAGATTAGGCACCACGGTGCATGACCACATGAGTCAAAGGAAATGGTTTAGTGTGAGTGACGTTTTAGGAGGATGGTTGACGAACTTGGAACAAGGGCGAATAGGTGTGGAAGGTAGTACCAGGCCAGTATTACCGAAAGCACAGGATTCACGCTTGAGTCAAGAGTAGTCAAACAAAGTCCTAAAAAGTCAAGTAGTTGGATAGATAGGAGTGACCCGAGTATTGATATTAGAAACTGTTGCGCATTTCAGAATGGCAGTCACTCGAAGTAACGGTGGACCAGATGCGGGTGCCTCGAGTGGGGGAGGACCGACTGATGAGAATCTCCGTAACCTGATAGCGGAGGAGGTTTTGCGGGAAGTGTTGGCTGCGATACCTCAGTTCTTTGGTACGATTAAGGCTGAGCTATGGGCAATGCTCGAGGAATGACTGGCTACTCAGGGCACGTCACGTGCGAGGGATGCAAGTTATAAGGACTTTTCAGCTTGTTCGCCTCCGATGTTCGATGGGGGCAGGGATCCGATTGTTAGCATGCGGTGGATTTCCGCAGTGGAGGGTGCTTTCCGCACATGTTCCTGTCATGAGAACTCCAAGGTAACGTTTGCGGCGAATCTTTTAAGAGAGGGTGCGAAAGATTGGTGGGAGATACGAACGAAAGATCTCACTCCTGCTCAGTTGGATGCCATTACATGGCCGCAGTTTAAGGAACAGTTCAAATTGGAGTATGTTCCACAGGTGGAAATGGAACGCTTGGCACAGGAGTACCTAAATCTGACCCAGACTACTGAGACGGTGACGGAAATCACCAAGAAGTTTAATGAACGGGCACTCTTCTGTCCAGAGTTTGCGGCAACCGAGCGCATGAGGATGACCCGATACTTGGCAATGCTTCGCACAGACATTCGGGAATTTGTGTCTGCTGCTAGGCACCAAACTCTTACTGATATGATAGCGGCCGCTCGGGCCCGAGAGTTGGAACTGGAAACCCAACAAAAGCAGAAGCGTCCGGCGCCTGCTCAGACTCAGCAGGTGTCGAAGAAATTTCGAGGGGCAGATCAGGGAAAGCAAGGGCAAAGG
Source organism: Cichorium intybus (assembly GCA_023525715.1). Classification (NCBI taxonomy): domain Eukaryota; kingdom Viridiplantae; phylum Streptophyta; class Magnoliopsida; order Asterales; family Asteraceae; genus Cichorium; species Cichorium intybus. Next base: position 50,497,252 of record CM042016.1, on the reverse strand, counting down.
AGCCAGGGTAAGTGTGGTAAATGTGGAAGGAATCATGAGGGGCGTTGCTGGGTGCTAATATGTCATAAGTGTGGAAAGGAGGGCCACTATGCTAAAGATTGTCGGCAAGAGGTCAAGATTTGTTTTAATTGTAACCAAGTGGGCCACTTCAAGGCCCAATGTCCCCGTCTGACTCAGGGAGTGGTTCAGAATCTGGCACCCACTACACTCCGGATTACCGATGGTAGGCAGGGGAAAGGGGAAGCCCCTAAGACCAAGGGTCGAGCATTCGTCATGACCGCCGAGGAGGCACAGGATGCGCCCGACGTCGTCACGGGTACTCTTTCTTTACTTGCCTCGTGTTTGTGGTGTGTGTAATTAATATGTCTATTATGCTTTGATTAGGAACATTCTTAGTCAACTCTACGCCTACCTTTGCACTATTTGATTCGGGTGCTAGTCATTCTTTTGTGTCTGCCGCGTTGGGAAAGAGTTTCGGTATTGCTTTAGGAACTCTTCATCAGCCGTTAGAAGTGGAAATCGCGGATGATAAAACCGTGCAAGCGACTAGTGTTTATCGGGGATGCGAAGTCGTGATTCAAGGAATAAAATTTCCGATCGATCTCATCCCTATACCGTTGAGTGACTCCCGAGTCATCATCGGTATAGATTGGATGGGTCAGCATGAATCATGGATCGATTGTAAGAACAAGCGATTGTGGATTCACACCCCAAGTGAGGGAGAGCTGGTTGTGCAGGGCGAGAGAAAGAATCGAGGTGCAGTTTTCTGTTCAGCTGCTAGGGCACGCAGACATTTTCAGCATGGAGGTTCGGGATTTGTGGCTTATGTTGTAGACACACGAGAAAGGAAGCCACAGTAGAAAGCAGGTGATATACCAGTGGTTTGGGATTTTCCTGATGTTTTTCCCGAGGACCTGCCTGGCGTGCCGCCAGAGAGACAGGTGGAATTTAAGATCGACTTAACTCCCGGTGCAGCTCCGATAGCCAAAGCACCGTATCGTCTTGCGCCTCCGGAGATGCTGGAGTTGTCTATTCAACTTCGAGAATTATTAGATAAGGGATTTATTCGACCCAGTTGCTCGCCATGGGGAGCGCCTATTTTGTTTGTTAAGAAGAAGGATGGTTCCAACAGGATGTGCATAGATTATCGTGAGTTGAATAAGCTTACGGTGAAGAATCGATATCCATTGCCTCGCATCGACGATTTATTTGACCAACTGCAGGGCGCTTCGTGGTTTTCAAAAATTGATTTGCGGTCAGGTTACCATCAAATGCGAGTTCGGGAGGAAGACATCCCGAAAACGGCTTTTCGAACGAGGTACGGCCACTTCGAGTTTGTAGTGATGCCGTTTGGACTGACCAATGCACCTGCAGCTTTTATGGACTTAATGAATCGGGTGTGTCGACCGATGTTGGATCGGTCGGTTATAGTTTTCATTGACGACATCTTAGTCTACTCTCGGAGTAGGGAACAACATGAACAGCACTTAAAGGAAGTATTAGAGACCTTAAGGAAGGAGAAGCTTTATGCAAAATTATCCAAGTGTGACTTTTGGCTACGGGAGGTTCAGTTTTTGGGTCACATTGTAAATAAGCAAGGAATCATGGTAGACCCGGCTAAGGTGGAGGCCGTGATGCGGTGGGAGGTTCTGAAGACTCCCTCGGAGATTAGAAGTTTCTTGGGTCTGGCTGGTTATTATCGTCGTTTCATCCAAGACTTCTCAAAGGTTGCAGTACCTTTGACCCGGCTAACTAAGAAAAATGCTGCTTTTCGGTGAGGTGAGGAGCAGCAGCAGGCTTTTGAGAATTTGTGGTGGAAATTGTGTGAAGCTCCGGTTTTGACTTTGCCTGAGGGCATGGAGGATATGGTAGTTTATTGCGATGCATCAATCTCGGGATTGGGGGCAGTCTTGATGCAACGAGGCAGGGTGATTGCTTACGCCTCGCGACAGTTGAAGCCCCATGAAACTAACTACCCTACTCATGATTTGGAATTGGGAGCGGTGGTCTTCGCTCTCAAGATTTGGAGACACTATTTGTATGGAGTGAAGTGCACCATTTTCACGGACCACAAGAGTTTGAAGTACCTGATGGATCAGGCAAACCTCAATATGAGACAGAGAAGATGGTTGGATGTATTAAAAGACTATGATTGTGAGATACACTACCACCCTGGAAAGGCCAATGTGGTAGCGGATGCGTTAAGTCGTAAGGCTTCGAGTGCACCCCTTCGGGGAGTTTGTCTAAGGATGACAATTGTGACACCGCTGCTTGAGCTGATCAGGAAAGTCCAGGTGGAAGCAAGCAAGAGCGAGAATCAGAAAAGTGAGAGGATTGTGGGTCAGTTGGCAGCTATGGTCAAAGATAGTAGGGATTTGTTGACTTGTCACGAGAGGATTTGGGTACCGAAGCTGGGCGAGGTTCGTCAAACCCTATTGGAGGAGGCGCATAAATCCAGGTTCTCTATCCACCCTGGAGCGACTAAAATGTATAGGGATCTGCGCGAATATTATTGGTGGCCAGGCATGAAAAGAGAAGTAGCTTGGTTTGTCGAAAGATGCATGACCTGTCGTAAGGTCAAGGCCGAGCACCAACGGCCTCATGGTAAGTTGCAGCCTCTTGAGATCCCAGAATGGAAATGGGAGCATATCACAATGGATTTCATCACGAAGTTGCCAAGAACCCCTCGGCATATGGACACTATTTGGGTTATCGTGGATAGGTTGACCAAAAGTGCTCATTTCCTCCCCATCCAAGAGACTTACTCTGCAAAGGAATTGGCTAAGGTCTTCACAGATGAGATTATCTCTCGGCATGGTATACCGGTCTCGGTGATATCCGACCGGGATGTCCGATTTACGTCTAGGTTTTGGAAGAAGTTTCATGAGGAATTAGGCACTCGCCTTCATTTCAGCACAGCATATCATCCTCAGACGGATGGGCAGAGTGAAAGGACGATTCAAACGCTGGAAGATATGCTCAGGGAATGCGTCATCGATTTTGGCGGGAGTTGGGATTCCCATCTCCCTTTAGCTGAGTTTTCTTACAATAACAGTTATCACGCGAGCATTGGCAGAGCTCCCTTTGAAATGTTGTACGGAAGAAAATGTCGGACACCTATTTGCTGGGGTGAGGTTGGCCAGCAGGTATTGGGAAGTACAGAGGTGGTGCTCAAGAAAACTGAGTTAATTCAGAAGGTTCGGGAGAGATTGTTAACCGCTCAAAGCCGACAGAAAAGTTATGCGGATAGGCGACGGTCCGATCTCGAGTTTCAAGTCGGGGATTATGTTCTTCTTAAGGTGTCACCTTGGAAGGGAGTTATTCGTTTTAGGAAGCGAGGAAAGCTTGGCCCTAGGTACATTGGACCATATCGAATTGTCGCCCGTGTAGGTGAGGTAGCTTACCAGTTGGAGCTACCCGAACAGCTTAGTCAGATTCACGACACGTTTCACGTTTCGCAGCTCAGAAAGTGCGTGACTGAGGAATCCACAATAGTACCTTTGGAGGATATTCAATTAGATGAACGTCTAAATTATGTGGAGCGACCAATTGCTATCATTGAAAAGAAGATAAAGACTTTGCGGAATAAAACAATAGGATTAGTGAAGGATCAGTGGCAGCATCGAAAAGGGTCCGAATGGACTTGGGAACCGGAGGAGGAAATGCGGAGGCATTATCCAGAATTATTTATCGGCACGGATTTCGGGGACGAAATCCAGTTAAGTGGGGGAGAATTGTAAGACCCGTTCTGCCGAGTCGCGGCCCGAAGGAATCCGCGGCGCGGCTTTTGGAAGAATCTAGAATCGCGTAGGATTTGTACACGCGGCGCGGTTCGAAAGAATCCGCGGCGCGGTGAGCCGCAGTCATGAAAAACCCTAATTCGGATTTAAACGCCTATAAAAAGGACCCCAGCCCTAGGGTTCATGTTTTTGGAGAGTTTCTAGAGTAGAGGTGTCTGGTTTCGGCAGATACTCTTTGGTCTCGAGGTGTTGAAGGTTTTGGGAGATTAGAAGAAGGAGATCTACGCGGGAGAAGGTTTAGAACGGATCGTGGGCATCACTCCGTCCTTCAGAAGTAAGGTAAGAAGATTTACTCTTCTGACTTTCCTTTTTATCCAGTCATATGGTGTTACCAGTTGGTTTGTAGATTTAGACGATTTGTAGCCCTTAGGGTTTGGACCAAGCACATGCATGGACTTGCATGTCCATAAGGAAGTGACCTTAGAGTAGTTCCTGATCCCAGGAAGGGTGTAGAAAGGAACCCTAGCCGATTGATGTACTGTTAATCGCTGAAAAACATTTTGGAATGTTACAAGCCGCGACGCGGACTGGCTATGTCAGCGGCGCGGACTCGGCTGAAACCCCGTAATTATTTCGATGATAGCCGCGGCGCGTAGGATGAGGTGCCACGCCGCGGCGAGCGACTGTTTGACCAGGAACTTAGTTTTGACCACGGTTTGATCGCAAATAGTGAGTCTAACCTTTAGACAGGTCTGTAAGAGCCTAGTCAGTAATTGATATGTTGTATGTGTGTGGGATTTAGGTGTGTGGACGAGCTAAGTGGGGATATTAGAGAATATCTGTGCGGTTTCGAATCAGGTGAGTATCCTCACCTTACTATATGATGTTGCATGTTAGGCATCTTGTGTGTTATTTACAGTTATATGATTTGCTCTATATCTGTGGTTATTTGTTGTTGGGCGCAGTACTGATGCGTGTCCCCTCGTAGCTGTTGTATGGCGAGTTGGACTATTGCCTTGTCCCATAGCTGTTGTATGATGGGCTGGGCCATAACCGGGAACCCATAGCTGTTGTATGATGGGTAGAACCTTCCCATGTCCATAGCTGTTGTATGATGGATGCCCGTAGCTGTTGTATGGCGGGTAGGGTCGGGTCGTTCTCGAGGACGGGTTGTTTAATGTGTGGGCATGTATGGTAATTTGTGGACTCACTAAGCTTTAAGCTTACCCGTTGTTTTTATAATATTTCAGGTAAATCGATTGACAAAGGGAAGGGCAAGGCGTGACGGCGGCGCATCGCATACAAGAAAATTTATGTTAATGAATTATGTTATGATTTTCAATTGTTTCCGATGTTGGTTTAATAAATAGGTTAAACGGATTTACTTTTGGAATAAATGTTTTATTGAAACTTTGATAATAAATGAATTTTAGAAATTGTGAAATTGGGGCGTTACAATTGGATTGTGGTCTGAAGACTACCTGGATAAAGATAAAACATTTGCTAATATCCATTTATCTATAAATTCCTTGCACACTAAAAATATGTCTAGTTTGATCAATTTTTTTCCATCATTACTAATCCATGTGAACCTTAGACCTCCCATGTTGTATTTCATCAAACCAACATCCATAGTTAACTCGTTGAACGCGGTAGTGCTCGATTCGCAGTAAAAATATGATAATAGTGTTCCTTTCTTCGATCATCATTAAAATTGCCCATGAAGACCCAATGACCCTGTGCCGCATTATTTATATCTATAAGGTTATTCCAAAGTCCTTTTCTATCTTGCGGGTCAATCGGAGCATATACATTAACAAAGTTTAAAGTTTCATGATAGCCTTGCCACTTTCCCGAGATGAGTATGTAATTAAATACAACTAGCGGGAGGCCGTGCTCCGCACGGGTTTGGGATTGCTGGAGCACGGGTCCGGATAAATGCAAGAAAAAACAGTAGCAATGTCATAATTGGGTTATATGGACTTTTCAAAAGACAAAAAGAAACATGAAAGTGCAATACTATAACAGAAAGAAACAAAAGTCGGATGCTAAAAAAATCAGTCACATTACAGTGCATATGAAAAAAAACTGAAAGTACAATGCTGTAATCGGAAAGATGTTTTAGTTTTAATTTCTTCATAAGGAAAAAATTTGAAAGTAAAACGTTGTAATTGAAGGAAACAAAGTAGGATGCTGTAATAAACAAATAAACGAAGTACATTGCTATTTGTTGGATTTAGAAAAATGATCAAATAAGTTGGTCAACTTAGCTGAAATCAAAAGTCGGATTTTAGGGTTTTAAATGCATGAAATACCAACTTACTTTCGTTGATTTCTTCTTATTACAACATTATATAGCAATGCCATTGAAATTCAATTGGAATGGATTTTCCATATTATAATGTTATAATAGAAGTGAATTGAAGTAGGATGCTATAATACGGAAATAAATGAAAGTACGTTGCTATTTCTTGCATTTAATGTATTATTTACCTGGGAAGAAAAGTTGTTGAATGGTGCAAGTTCGGTAAGGGTGAGGAGATCTTCTTTTGTGATCAAATTAGGATACAAATTAATCAAAGGGCGTAATCTTGGCTTTCCTCTGAATATTTGTGATCTAGCAAGATACATATATGTATCACTCATAAATCCAAGACCAGATAAAACCAATGCAGCTTCTTTAGGTGTTAGTGGACATCTTCCTGAACTTCTTAGTTCTTCTGCTGAAATGGGCAAACCAACCCGGTTTCCATATCCAAGGAAATCAACAAAGGTAAAGGATCAAATCCAAACCGGTTTCCATATCCAAGGATCTTTACCTGTTGGAAGCAACAATAAAATAGAATTCAATTATAGAAGTTTGGATAATTAATTTTTGAAAAATTATTACTTTTGTTTATATAGAATTTTAGTACCTTGCAATCATCGCTTCCGTATACTAAGACCGTAAGCTTGGTACGTGAAAAGTCAACAGTCCATGCTCGCTTCTCTTGCTCCTCGTACTCCATTAAAAGGTCGACCGGAAGTCAAGAGCCGAGTTTACCTCATCTTGTTAGATATTAAATGAATGAATAAATAAACAGACGCTACCTGCCGAGTATTTACATCCCATACAGTAACAATACCCTCATAATTACTACTTGCTATATGGATTTTAGTGTGCTTGTTCCAGCTCAAACAACTAAGTTTGGAACGTGTTGGCATTTCCACTATAGGACACTGCACATCTTCTTGTTCATTCACACCTGGAATAACAGTTATGTGAGTGAGTCACTACATATGAATTGAAACTAAATGTTAAGTATTTTTAATATCAATCAGAAAAAGTACAGATGTTGAAGACTTACAGAAGCAAAATCAAAAACCTTGATACGTCGTGAGCAAAAACTTCATCATCTCGGTCAAACTCTATGCTGCAAGTGAAGAAAGAAACGCTACAGTAAAATATGGCCCTACTTCCACTTTAAAGACCACAAACTATTGGTTAGAAGTATGGACGTCAAAATTAGCATCAATAGTTAACTAACCTTGATACAATATTCTGAATGCTGAAAACTGCAGTTACTCCAACTGTCTCTGGTTCTCAATCGTCCCAAAAAATCTGAATTAACGATTAGTTTACTGCAATTGATACAGAAAGAGGAAGTAATAAATAATGTTAAGCTGGTAATGTTAGCTGCATGTCTAAACGCAAAAAGACAATCAAACATGTAACTACGGCTAGTAAGAACCTCAAATTAAATTTTAGGATCACAAAATGCATATCCTGATACAGCAAAAACGATTGAAGAATTGAATATTCTCAATTTGTAAATCAACATTCTAGACATTCTGAATTTGTAAATTTCAATAAAAAACCCCCCAATATGATAAACTAAACCTGATTTATTAGCAAACTGGAATACCCATTAACCAATTTTTGAATAGAAAACAATTTACACCAACCAACCTGAAAAAACCCAATCGACCTTGATCGAGATTATGCAGTCTTCCGTTTTTGTGCGTCTCCTCCAATACCGACGTTTTATCCTCATCGTCTTCTTCTTCTAGTTGACCTAAAACATAAAAATCACAGCAACCCACGTGAGAAAACGAAAGCATTAACAAAAGGCGTGATTGATTTTTCAAATAAACAATTGAAATCTCTTGGAATCCAAGGTGGGTTTTGGAGATCAAAAGCAATTAGAGCCATCGTCGGGTCCCTGAGCAATGGTCGATGGATGCATCGGCGGGGGTGCGCGTACCGAACCCTAGCCTGGCTAGCCAGCTCACGATTTAGGGGGTAGAGGAGAAGTGGCGAACGGTGAAGGGAGGCTTGGTGGCAGTTAGAAAAAAATTTTGGGCACTACGACGACATCCTCTTCTGATTATCGAGACACATAAACAAATAAGCAAGAAATCCAGAGAAGAGGCAAAATCCGCTAACTGCAATTGCAAGAAGCGAAATAACGAAATTGAAAATGTTACCTTCGAAATCAACAATACCAAAGAACCCAATCAAAGAGAAGAACAGTCCGCCAACATGCAAACCGCAAAGACAGTCCGAGAAGCATTTAGAAGTCTGTTGAAAATACGATGATCGATCTCCACGAACAAGGTTTTTAAGCCTATTACCGTGTGACAGATATGTATTATATCTATATTATGCGGAATAAATAAGGGTTGCGGAATAAAATAAAGCGGTAAATCTAAACTAGACAGTATTTAAATAGACAGAAAGCGGTAAATAAAGTAAAAGTTAGAAGTTAAAGGTTAGATGTAATAAACGCCATTATCAACGATAACGTGTTTTTACAATAAATAAAAAGGTTAAAAGTTAGAAGTTAGAAGTTAGAAATTAGATGTTAGATGTAATAAACGCCATTATCAACGATAACGTGTTTTTACAATAAGTAAAAAGGTTAGAAGTTAGATGTCTCGGTTAAATACAGTCCACATATGTTTTCGTTGTCACGGTTCAATTCGGGTGTATTGGAAGTTTGGTACAGTTGATTTATTACAGTTTAAATAAATCAATAATGACACATATAATTTTAAAAGAACTTATCGATAGTTGCGGAAGATAGCGGTTTTCTTGATATGTCGATTTCTTGTACTTCACGGTGAGATGAGGTTTTGGTGATTTTTGGTGTCGGGTAAGGGTTGTTTAGAGGTTTGGAGTTTGGTGTCGGGTAATGGTTGTTTGGAGGTTTGAGGTTAGGTGTCGGGAGGAGGTTTTGATTCTTGCGGTTTTGCGGTTTGATCCTCGTTGCCAAATGCAGAGATTTGAGTGTCTTGAGGTTTCTGGTCGTGGGTTTCTTAGAGAGTATATGAGTGTATAATCCTTGGTTGATTGGGTGTTGGTGTTGTAACAAAATAGCAAGAGAAAGGCTCAATTTATAGTTGCTGTTGAACAGGGCTCGCGTCGCGACCGGCCATGCCGTCGCGTCGCGAAGGGGCGTGTGTCGGGTTGCTTTTGGTCGGCCACTGGTTAGTGCGTTGGGTTGGTAGTCTCGCGATCAAGAAGTTGGTGGTGTCGCGTTGGGTCCTTCGCGTCGCGACCACCTCCTTCGTCGCGGCGCGATCGCTGTGGCGATTTGGTGTTCTGTCTTGCTTCTTCTTCACGTCGCGACCATAGGGTCTGTCGCGTCGTGATTGCTGTAGCAGTGTGATATTGTTGTATTTTGCTCTTTGGTTTGAAGCGTTACTTCCTCAGATTTGGATGTTTTCTCAAAGTTTCTCGGGTCTTGATTTATTCTTGTTTTTGATCTCGAATTCACGCAATCTGAAATAAACTGTTAATAAAAACATTTCGACTTATTTCAGTGATGGTCACATAAAAACATAAAAACATTATTCAACAATTTCCCCCTATGTGATCATTAATGAAATGAGGAGTAAAATGTTTGATTGAAATTCTTGAAATTTGGATAAGACATTTATAAAACCATATCACTTGTTTTGAAAAAGTGTGACTAGATTTTACTTATGTTTTGAAAAATGTTTGTCAAGAATATTTGTTTCTGAATCAAAGTCTCGAGTTCGATTATCAAAAGGTTTTTGTATATGTATTTTCATAATATTCCTTAAGATTTTATAGCATTTATAAAGACGACAAATGATCTTAATAGGTCGATTCAGATGAACGCTCATAGGTATAGCTCACACTTGACTGATGTGTTTGTTTGTTCTGGGTGCAGAACGGGTGTTTAATCACTAAAGATGAGTGATATCTCTCAGTTTGAAGGTGTTGACTTATGCTTAATGTGGATTTATACCTATATACTTTAGTCACTTGGTCTTCATATTAGATAATCAATCACATAAGACTGGTTTCGGCATTACTCAGAGGGTTTCTTCATTCATGCCATTGATGTTTACTCTCTCTCCGTCGGTAAATACATGTAGAGGGGTTTAGAAATATTCATAGTGCATTTTGCAACTAAGAATATTCAGTTATGAAGGCTACAGTATCCCGGTAAATCTTCGGTTTTGAACAGCTATATTTGATAAAGCTTTTGAGAATTCGTTGTTTTGAGAGGTGTCTGTCTTGATGGATTGTTGTTGTAAGTCTTCTTTTTCTTTGGTGATGTGTTCACCTTTGTCTTTATCTTTTCTTGATTTGTGCGAATACACCTTGTGTAAAAGATATCTGATGTGGTTACCAATTGTGATTTGTTGACAGCATTTGTTGGATATGACTTTGTCGTTTCTTCATTTGTCAGATTCGTTATGCCAGATGATCAGTCTTTTCTTTGAAGTGGTTTGATTGAAGATAGGGATAGGTGATATAATAGACAGTTTGTCTAATATATAAGGAAATGATTGTATCGTCCCTGGTCATTTTGATATCTAAGCAAAAATGAGACTAGCATCACGGTATAAGAGTATAAATCCTATAAGTCATAATGAGAACACCTTTGCTCACAGAAATGAATTTCACTTAGCATTTAAAGACGAGGCACAATTTCTCACATGGGTTTGGTTTTCATCTGAATCTCCTGATCTTATGTCCCTTTACAGATAAAATCGTTATAATTGAAATAAATTCAAAGGGAATAGGAGAATGTACACAACAAAAATGTTTGAAATTTGAACCTTCTCTTTAATTAAGAATTAATATAACTGAGAACATTCATCGAGCATAAGTATCTGAAAATTTAGTCAAGAAGATGTTAAATCACATGGTTTTATAAAGACTTTAAAAGGATAAAACTTTATTCTAATTTTTTTTGAATAATTTGGTTATTTGAATGTTTTTGGTAATTTATGGTTATTTGAATGTTTTTGGATTTTCTTTTTGAATGAAAGTAAACACTCTTATGTACAAACAAAAGGTAAGAGATTAGGAATGGATGTTATCTGGATTCAACATTCCTAGACGGCCTAGGAAGTATTGAAACTTGGTTTCGTCTAGAGCCTTAGTAAAGACATCGGCAATTTGATCTTCTGTGTTTATGAAGTGCAATTCGATATGACCTTTTTGTATGTTGTCTTTGAGGAAATGATATCGAATATCAATGTGTTTTGTCATGGAATGGTGCACTGGATTGTGAGAAATGGCGATTGCACTGGTTGAGTCACAAAATATGGGAATTTGTGATACTTTGTAGCCATAGTCACGTAATTGAGTTTGCATCCACATGACTTGTGAACAGCAGCTTGCGGCAGCTACATATTCTGCTTCTGCGGTTGAAGTGGACACGCATGATTGTTTCTTTGAAGTCCAGCTTACCAGTCTGCCTCCAAGAAATTGGCAAGAACCAGATGTACTTTTTCTGTCTAGTCTGCATCCTCCATAGTCGGAGTCGGTGAAGGCATTAAGCTGAAAATCAGAGTTAGCTGGATACCAAAGGCCAAGAGATGGAGTTCATTTAAGATATTTGAAAATTCTTTTCACGGCTATAGCATGTGATTCCATAGGATTGGCTTGGTATCTTGCACAGACACATGTAGAAAACATGATGTCGGGTCTGCTGGCTGTGAGGTATAGGAGTGATCCTATCATTCCTCGATATTTCTTTTGATCAACAGGCTTGCCATTTAAGTCTGCATCTAATTTGTAACCAAGGGACATTGGGGTTTTAGCTGTATTGGATTTGTCAAGAGAAAAACGAGTTAGAAGATTTTTGACATAATTTTCTTGATTGATGAAAATTCCATCTGATGATTGTTTGACTTGTAGTCCAAGAAAAGTAGTCATTTCTCCTATCATGCTCATCTCAAATTTGCTCTTCATCAAATCTGCAAACTTGATACTCAAGGATTCATCAGTAGAACCAAAAATAATGTCATCGACATATATTTGAACGATTAACAGATGTTTATTAAAAATTTTACGAAAGAGAGTTTGATCAATTGAACCTCTTTTGAATCCTGATTCTTCTAGAAATGTTGACAATGTTGAATACCAGGCTCGAGGTGCTTGTTTTAAGCCGTAAACTGCTTTTTGTAACTTAAAACTGTGATTTGGGAACTGTGGATCTTCAAAACCTGGAGGTTGTTGAATATACACATCACGATCAATCTCTCCATGTAAAAATGCACATTTTACATCCATTTGGTAAACTTTGAAGTTCTTGTGTGCTGCATATGCTAGAAAGATACGAATGGCTTCGAGTCTTGCAACTGGAGCATAAGTTTCATCGTAATCGATCCCTTCTTGTTGAGAATAGCCCTTGACGACAAGTCTTGCTTTGTTTCGACAAACTATGCCTTGATCATCAGTTTTGTTTCTGAAAACCCATCTTGAACCTACTACAGTAACATCGGGAGGAGTAGGAACAAGATCCCATACTTGGTTTCTTTCGAATTCAGCTAGTTCTTCTTGCATGGCTTTGACCCAGTCTGGATCTTTGAGAGCTGAATGGATGGTTTTTGGTTCGGTCATGGATAGGAATGCTCCGTATAAACATTCGTTTGAGGAAGCGGCTCTTGTTTGAATACCAGAATTGGGATCTCCTATAATTTGTTCTGCAGGATGATTTCTGGTCCATTTGTTTAGGCGAGTTTTTTCAGGTATTTCGATTGGTGTTTCTATGTCCCATTGTTCTTCTTGGTCAGGTGATTCTGTTGGGAATAGATTTTGGTTGTTGTCAGATATGTCTTTTTGGATTATAGGGTGAGAATGAGGTAAAGAAGGTTCCCCCATAGATGATGCACTGGGATCATTTTGGACAGGTGGATTGGTAGTGTTCAAAGAGGAATTCAGTGTTGGTAATTCCCCCTCGACTTGACCTTCATTTTCTTGGTTTGATTGTGAAGTTTCTGCATCGGAGGTTCCTGTAGGAATTGTAGAAGATGTTAGAAATTCAGAACTATAAGCGGTTTTGGGTTGTTCAAAAAGTAAATCAAGATCAATTTCTATGTTCATGTCAGGAGATGGTGTTTGTGGAATTGGATTTTGAAAAATAGTATCTATCATTTGTGAACCAAAATGTTCACGATTCAATTTTCTGACATAAAATTCATCGAAGTGGACATCGGTACTTTCTTCAATTACTCTTGTACGTTTGTTCAGTACTCGATAAGCAGCTGAGGTAAAGGAGTAACCAAGGAAAATTCCTTCGTCTGATCTTGATTCAAATTTTGAAAGGTGATCTTTGTTATTCTTTATGAAGCATCGACAACCAAAAATATGAAAGAATTTGATGTTTGGTTTTCGGTTGTTAATGACTTCATATGGTGTTTTATGAAGTTGTTTGTGGATTAAAGAACGATTTTGAGTATAGCAAGCTGTGGCTATAGCTTCTGCCCAGAAGTATTGTGGCAGATCAGCAAAGATGAGCATTGATCTTGCAGCTTCGCACAGAGTTCGGTTCTTTCTTTCAACAACGCCGTTTTGTTGAGGAGTGTAAGGGGCTGAGAAGTTGTGTTCGATGCCTTTGTTTTTGAGAAATGAGTCTAGAGTTATGTTTTTGAACTCTAAACCATTGTCACTTCGGATTCTTCGAACTGGTCGTTTGAGCTTTAATTCAATCTGTTTGATGAAGTTGATTATTTCTTCAGGTGCTTCTGACTTTAGCCTTAAAAAGAAAACCCAAGTAAAGCGTGAGTAATCATCAATAATAACAAGGATGTATTTCTTCCCTTTTATGCTTTGGGTTTTTGCAGGACCGCAAAGATCAATGTGCAGTAATTCTAGTGGTTCGGATACACTAGATTCAGGAATGCTTTTATGAGAGGATTTGGACAGTTTTCCTCCTTCACAAGCTGCACAAAGAGTTTCATTGTCAAGTTTCAGAAGTGGCAGTCCGCGAACAAGATCATTTGCAATCAACTTGTTGATGTAGCCGAAGTTGAGATGGGAAAGACGACGATGCCACAACCAGCTAATATCAGCTGAAGCTTTGGATAAGAGACAGATGTCTGGTTTTCCATAGATAAGGTCCATATCTAGTGGATACATGTTGCCTAGACGATCAGAATTGACTAGAATGGCTTTGGTCTTGGCATCCGTGATTATGCTTCGCTGTTTGGTGAAAAGAACTTCATGATTGTTGTCACAAAGTTGTGATACGCTGATTAGGTTGTGTTTCAGGCCGTCGACGTAGGCTACTTTCTTGATGGTGAAGTGACCATTTGTTATGTTTCCATAACCTTTGATTCTTGCAGTCATGTTGTTCCCAAAAGTAACATCTTGTTTGGATTCTGTGGGTTTGAAGTCTCGTAGAAAGCTCTGGTTTCCTGTCATATGCTTGGAGCAGCCACTATCGATATACCATGTGCCATCCTTGGGCTCTCCAGCACAAAATGCCTGCAATTAGACGGAAAGTTTAGGTACCCAAACCATGGTGGGTCCTGATTTGTTAATGGTTTTTGATAATCTGAAATCATTATGGTTTCTGTTAATTGGACGAAGTGGTTGAGGCTTGATTTGACTTATCAGATTTTCCCAATTTAAGATTTGTCTTTGAAAACCTGTCATTTGTATCGATTTATGATTTTGTGAAAAGTATCCTTTATTTGAAGTTCTGTTTGATGACCTTTCTTTGTATCTAGGATCTGAATGGTTTTGGAAAACACTTTGATGATGGAATGGAATTTGGTGAAATGATGATTTCTGAAAGTTCCTTGAGAGATTTATCTCTTGAAAGCGATTTTGAATTGGTTTTTGAAACGGTTTTTGTTTTGGATTAAAGGTTTGTTTTTGTGGCACAGCGCTTGGTTTCAAAGGTTTTTCTTTGAAAACAATGGGCCTGCTTTGTTCTTTTGGTTTAATGACAGCTTGAATGGGTTGTTTATTTGTCTGTTGTTTCTTTGAATACTTTTGTCCCAGATTGTTCTTTCCAATAAAGGTTGAGTTTAAAGAGGGAAAGACAGTTGGAGCAGAAGTACTACCATTTTGATGAACAGAATTTTCTCCATTTAAGAAATTTTCAAGTTTGATCGTGCCATCATTCTTTGTTAGTTTAGTAGATCTCAATTGATGAGTTACTGAACTAGCAGAGTCTGATTCAGATTTTACAACTCTTTTGTATGACTTGTTGAAAAAAATATCATCTGGGCTACAGTTGATTACTGTTTCATCATCTGAATCGTCCTCATTTGCAGATGAGAAAAAATCTGGTTGAGGAGATTTAGAGTTTTCACTAATTTTCCCATTTTCATTTTCAGTCATTTCATTTTCAAAAGATTCTCTTCCAATTCCTGGTTTATAGTTTGTATCAATTTTGCCAGTTCCTAAGTTGTTTGCTTTAGTGAAAACATCATCACTTAATTTTCTGGCAATATTGATAGATTCCAGTTTTCCTTGAAATCTTTGATTTTCGGATTCAAGAAATTTCATTTGCTTTGAAGAATCATCTAGTTTTAGAATTAAACTAGTGTTTTTGTCAGTTAAATCTTGAACCTTTTGTTTTAACTGAAGGACTTCCTTTTCTAACGTATCTTTTATTTCAGATGAAATAACAGATTGATTTTTTATTTCTAAGTCCCTTTTCTGTTTTAGAGCTTCATTTAATTGTTCTAGGATGTGATTATTTTCTTCAGATTTTCGTTCAATGTCTCTTTCAAGTTTGTCTCTAGTCCTTGTAGATTCTCCAAATCTGAGTTGCAATGTTTGTAATTCAGATTTGTAGATATCAGATTTGACTATTGTGTCATGATACAGTCTGAGATCAGCTTTTAGACTGTTCTCAATCTTAGTCATGTGGGACTCAAATGGTGTTCTTGAAAGACCGAGATCTGAGATCATAGACCATACCTGATCGATGACATATGGAGCTCTTGTGGTTGGTTCATTGTCAGCCATGAAGCAGAAGTTTGACTGAGCGGGTTCAGTGTCGGTTTCATCATCAGAGGTTGGCCAGTATTCCACGCTAGGTTCGTGGAATGCCATCAAAGCTTTTTGCTTTGCTTTCTGTTCTTGTTTCTTCAGCTCTTCGGCTTTTTGTGCATAATAGGCTGAGTCTTTGACTTTGATTTTGGCTCGACAATCTCGGGCATAATGATTTAGTCCTTTGCATTTGTGACAAATGATTACTTCATCATCATCATCGTTATTGTCAGCCTTTTGGCTTTTAACGGGTGGTCTTTCGGATGTTTGAGTTTGTTTCTGTTGAGATGATTTTGAATGATTTTGCTGAAATCCAGAATTTTGGTTATTTTGAAAACCATTGTTTTGATTGTAAGAGTTGTTATTATTTTGAAAACCACGATTCTGAAAGTTTTGTCCAAAAGTGGATCTTTGTTGAAAGTTTGGTCTATGATGTGGCAAAAATCTTTCGAGATTAGTGTTTGCTACCAAAGCACACAATTGATGGTAGTCGGCTTCATTATTTGGATCGGACAAGTCACAAGGATTACTTAAGAAAGCTTGGTTTTGATTTAAATCAATTTGACTTTGATCAGGAAAATGTGTTTGGTTTTGAGAGGATGTTGACAAAAGAGCAAGCGGTCCTCCAAAAGAAGTAGACGTTGGTGGGTCAATCGAGGATTCATACGATTGTAATTCTCCGTACAGATTGTACAAAGATTCAGTATGAATTGCCGGATTTCCCTGGATGATGAGTTTGACCATTTTCCAGCTTTCATAAAGGTTGTTTAAAAATTTAAGGTTTATCTCATGCTGTGACTTTTTGATTCCCAGATTATTCATTTTGATGGTAATGAGATTGAACCTGTCATGAGCATCATGGATGGTCTCATGTGAAAACATTTTGAAATTGTCAAATTCGTTTAAAACAGATGTTTTCTTGTTTCCAATGATTCTCTCATTTCCTTCAAAACGATTTTTCAAAGTTTGCCAAATTTGGTTTGCAGTTAAAAGGATTATATCATTCATCTGGCTTAGAATACTGTGAGGTATTCCAGACACAAGCTCCTTTTTGGCTTGAAGTTCAAGTTTCTTCCTTTCATTCAGTATATCCAAGTTACTCGTAAGAGAGGTCATGTTATCTGGTAGAGATCCGTCTACACATTTCCACACGTCTTCACTTATAGAATTGAGATGAAGATTCATACGACCTACCCATGATTTATATTCTTCGGGAATAAGAATGGGTGCTCGAGTACCTGAACCTATACTGTTAGCAATAGATACAGAATTTATGTTTGAGTAGTTTGCGGAAGACATTTTTTTTTTTTTTTTGTTAACGAAAATGTGATGTTAAAATGAAATTTTTAAAGAAAACTTATTGGTGGTTTATAAAAACGCTACACAAAAGTTTTCGACAAAAATTTTCAAAATAAATCACACAAGTAATTTTTAAATGTTTTTTTTTTTTTAATATATTTAATTTTTTTTTTTTTTTTTTTTTGATGAACAAGTGATATTAAGATGAAATTTTTAAAGGAAACTTATTGGTGGTTTATAAAAACGCTACACAACAGTTCACGACAAAAATTTCAGATTAAATCACACGAGCTCTGATACCAATTGTTGAAAATACGATGATCGATCTCCACGAACAAGGTTTTTAAGCCTATTACCGTGTGACAGATATGTATTATATCTATATTATGCGGAATAAATAAGGGTTGCGGAATAAAATAAAGCGGTAAATCTAAACTAGACAGTATTTAAATAGACAGAAAGCGGTAAATAAAGTAAAAGTTAGAAGTTAAAGGTTAGATGTAATAAACGCCATTATCAACGATAACGTGTTTTTACAATAAATAAAAAGGTTAAAAGTTAGAAGTTAGAAGTTAGAAATTAGATGTTAGATGTAATAAACGCCATTATCAACGATAACGTGTTTTTACAATAAGTAAAAAGGTTAGAAGTTAGATGTCTCGGTTAAATACAGTCCACATATGTTTTCGTTGTCACGGTTCAATTCGGGTGTATTGGAAGTTTGGTACAGTTGATTTATTACAGTTTAAATAAATCAATAATGACACATATAATTTTAAAAGAACTTATCGATAGTTGCGGAAGATAGCGGTTTTCTTGATATGTCGATTTCTTGTACTTCACGGTGAGATGAGGTTTTGGTGATTTTTGGTGTCGGGTAAGGGTTGTTTAGAGGTTTGGAGTTTGGTGTCGGGTAATGGTTGTTTGGAGGTTTGAGGTTAGGTGTCGGGAGGAGGTTTTGATTCTTGCGGTTTTGCGGTTTGATCCTCGTTGCCAAATGCAGAGATTTGAGTGTCTTGAGGTTTCTGGTCGTGGGTTTCTTAGAGAGTATATGAGTGTATAATCCTTGGTTGATTGGGTGTTGGTGTTGTAACAAAATAGCAAGAGAAAGGCTCAATTTATAGTTGCTGTTGAACAGGGCTCGCGTCGCGACCGGCCATGCCGTCGCGTCGCGAAGGGGCGTGTGTCGGGTTGCTTTTGGTCGGCCACTGGTTAGTGCGTTGGGTTGGTAGTCTCGCGATCAAGAAGTTGGTGGTGTCGCGTTGGGTCCTTCGCGTCGCGACCACCTCCTTCGTCGCGGCGCGATCGCTGTGGCGATTTGGTGTTCTGTCTTGCTTCTTCTTCACGTCGCGACCATAGGGTCTGTCGCGTCGTGATTGCTGTAGCAGTGTGATATTGTTGTATTTTGCTCTTTGGTTTGAAGCGTTACTTCCTCAGATTTGGATGTTTTCTCAAAGTTTCTCGGGTCTTGATTTATTCTTGTTTTTGATCTCGAATTCACGCAATCTGAAATAAACTGTTAATAAAAACATTTCGACTTATTTCAGTGATGGTCACATAAAAACATAAAAACATTATTCAACAAAGTCGATGGAAGACGGATATTCATCACAGTGGAGAAGGAAGGAATGCAACCGGGAAGAAAGGAAAAGAAAAGGTCGACATAGGCTAAAGAAATAAGCGGAAACGAACACGTGTCCAGCGAATCGACATAGAGTGGGCAATCCGGACCCGGATCCGGGGAAGAGTCGCGTGACAAACCCAAAAAAAAATCCGGATGTAACGTTATCAAATATCACGCAATTTAAGTTAAAGAATAATTATCGAGAAGTTTTTATAAAAAGCCCCCTATTCCACAAACAAAATAGACGCCCTGATCTCCCTTTTGATCCTCCTTTTCATCCTACTGCTTCGAAATCGAAATTTTCATCATCTTAAAAATCATAGAATTTGATATCATCGACATCAATCAATTGCGTTTCTGGAATGCTAAATTGATATTATAACATCTTCTTTAAGTTTTTCACCTTATTAGATTTATCTCAATCTCTGGCGCCTCAGATAGTATAAATAAGAAAATTCATGATCAACAATTTTAGCGCCTTCACCTTCAATTTCCGTTCTCATGAGCTGATCAGTCCCACCCATAACAAAACCCACTTCAACTCCAATTTCTTTACTTTTATCTATTTCCGAAGAGATTCAGTTAATTTACATCGCCAAAGAACCGTTTCATGCC
This sequence comes from Cichorium intybus, assembly GCA_023525715.1. NCBI lineage: Eukaryota > Viridiplantae > Streptophyta > Magnoliopsida > Asterales > Asteraceae > Cichorium > Cichorium intybus. Next base: position 50,477,718 of record CM042016.1, on the reverse strand, counting down.
TCACTGTTTCTTCCACCGTTCCTCTTACCAGATTGATTTTCTTCTCTCCTTATAAACTTCTTTTGACTATGCACTCTCACGAGATCCTTGAATTTCATCATCATCGGTTTGTTTTTTGAGGAGGATGATTTCTTTGAGTTTGCTTTCTTGTCCTTACGTATCACTGAATTAAACCCTTCTGTGAATGGTGTTGGATGTGATGAAGCCTCACTTCTTCATGTAAATTTCAAAGAAAAGCATTTAAGTCAAGAGTTCTACGTTGTATCCCTATTTTGAACCAAAAAATTTGATATATGATTTGTTTAAGGCCCAATATTTTCCTTTTCTAGGTTTGCACATGATACATGATCTACTGGGGCACTATTTCCTGATTCAGTTGGGTTATGCCCCATGTCGAAGATCGAAGATAAAATATATAACACATTTTGCATACCCGAGTCCAATTGTCTATCCCCCACCTTTTTATTATCAATGATTATTTCGTTTCTGTTCTCCACACCAATAACCTGTTGGATTTGGTGTCTAAGCCATGACTTATAATTGTATTTATCTTGTTAATTGAAGCAAAGTCCATTTGGGTTGCCCTCATAGCTGGAGGATTGATGTAAGAGTTCACTAGAGAGAAAGGTTTATTTATTAATTGTTTAATAAATCAATAGAAATAAATAAATAGTTTATTAATATATTTAAGTGTTAATATATTAATTAGAAACTATAATAATTAATTGAGATTTAATCTAGAATTAATTGGATTTAATTTAGTGATTAAATTAATTAATTATAACTGCAGGGACTGGTTTGTATTTATTCAATAGTTGAATAACTGGCAAGCCAGTGTCCAAGGGCCAAAAGTGGCTCCAACCTGGAGGCTTCCTCTAGGGTTGGCGAAAACCCTAATTAGGGTTTAAGGGATCTGGTCCAAGTGGTCAACAGGCTTGCCCACTTTGGAGGCTCCTTAGGGTTTCAGGTGTAACCCTAGGAGGATATAAAAGGAACCCTCTGGCACCCCATAATTCATGCCTCCCTCTCTCTGTGTTACTCTGCTGGAATCTTCCCTCTATTGCTTTGGGTGTGAGTTGTATTTGAGGCAGGATCTATTTCCTGATAGCTTCAAGAACAAGATCAAAAGGTTGGTTATTCTTAATTTGATCTTTAGAAATTAATGTTGGCCTTACGTTTTAGTTTATATCTTCATAGAAGAAAACATAGATCTTTATAGGGTTGCATGTGAACTTAGGAATTTGTTTGTTCATTGATTGCTTAAAAACCCTTCAGTGGTATCAGAGTTATGGCTTTGTTTTCTTTTGAATTGTTATGAACTGTTTGTGCCCCTTAGGGTTTTTTTGTGCGAAATTAAACCCTTGGAAGGGCCTTGATCGATTTCAAGGCTAGGGTTTCCTAACCCTAGCCACCAACCCCATATGGTCCCCCTTTTGCTTGCCTTGAATAGTATGTTGTTATTTTTGGTAATTGGATTAATAAAATAACCGGAACACTTAAACCCTTGCTTGCAATTCTCAAAAGAAACTAGGAATTCCATTATAATTAAATTATTTTTCCTCGGTGGAATTGGCTGAATCGTCATTCGCCTACCTTATAAAATTTACAATTAAGATTACGGCATCCCTCTTCGATATTGTAGATTGTTATTGTAGGATCCTAGCCTTATATTTATTCTTGGGTGGATATAAGGATTATTATTAATGTCTAATTAAAACCACCTTTCGTATTATATAGATGTCTTCTGAACAAACCGCCCCCCACTCGAACCCAGGTAATGTCACCTCGATTCTGTCATTGTGCTCAAAAGTGACGTTGGACGGCACTAACTACAATGACTGGATCCGCAACATCAAAATGGCTCTAAGGTTTGAACACAAAGAGTATGTTCTGGAAACCGATCTTGTTGAGGTTGACCCAGGTACCGCTACTCCCGTGGAAGTCGCCTCGTACACCAAACACTCGGATGATGCGACCAAAGTGGCCTGCATCATGATCGCTACCATGAACCCTGAACTGCAGCGTATCTATGAGGACTATTGGCCTTACAAAATGCACAAAGAGCTCGGGGAAAAAGTTCCGCAAGCAAGAGCGCATCGAAAGGTGTGAGGTTGTAAAAGCTTTCACTAACGGCAAGCCTAAAGATGGAGAGTCCATCTGCAGTCATGTGCAAAGGATGCATGGTTACGTGGAGAGGCTTAGGAAGCTGGAAATGCCTGTTCATGAGGATTTAGCTGTTGACATAGTGCTAAACTCCTTGCCCAGTTCTTATGACCAGTTCACACTGGCGTATCATTTGAACAACAATCAGGAAACCCTAGCTGAATTACACCGCATGCTTCGTACTGCTGAAGACGGGATGAAGGGAAAAGGTCTGCTCCCTGTCAACCCGCCTGTCCTGGCTATTGGCTCTGTCAAGGGAAAGAAACGAAAGGGCCCTCCAAAGCAAAATTGGAGGGAAAAGACTCATGTCGGGACATCTAGCAGTGCCCCGAGAGCCATGTCTTCCGGCATTCCACACGTCACTGATCCCAAAGAAGCTGACTGTTTTTACTGCAAGGAAAAGGGTCACTGGAAGAGAAGCTGCCCCAGGTATCTGCAAGACATCAAGGATGGCAAAGTAAAACCATCACAAGGAGGTACATATTATATATCTAATAACTCATCTTCTTCCTGTTCTTGGGTCCTTGATACAGGATGTGGTTTTCATATCTGTTCTGATTTGCAGGGCCTAAAGGAAAGTATGGAGCTGGAGCACGGTAGATTGAACCTGGTCATGGGCAATTGACGAACGTCACCTGTTACCAAGATCGGTGTCTATAGATTAGTGCTTAGTAGTGAAGTTGTTTTAGATTTACATAATTGTTGCTATTCGCTTGATATGGCAAAGAACATAATTTCTATCATGCATTGTTCAAACAAGGTTTTATTATGAGTTTAATAAATTGAATGGTTCAATTTCAGTTTTCAAAAAATGATGTTTTTATATTTAATGCTATGCCTTGTGATGGAGTGTATGAAACTATTATATGTGTTGATAATTATGGTAAGAATGTTTTAGCTATTGATTCTTCAAGCGGTATAGAAAAGGCGTGTTTGTGGCACTATCGCCTTGGCAAAATCAACAAGAAACGCATCGCCCAACTCCAAAGGGATGGACTGTTGGAATCATTCGACCTCGGGTCGGATGATGTATGCGAATCTTGCTTGCTTGGCAAGATGACAAAATCACCATTCAAAGGTTCCTTTGAAAGAGATGAAGGTTTGTTGGATATCATACACACAGATGTGTGTGGTCCCTTCAGAACCACCACAAAAGATGGCACGCGTTTCTATGTGACCTTTACTGACGATTTTAGTAAATATGGATATATCTACTTAATCAAGAATAAGTCAGATACCTTTGAAAAGTTCAAAGAGTTCAAAAATGAAGCAGAAAATCAATTGGGCTGAAAGATAAAGATGCTTAGATCCGACAGAGGCGGTGAGTATCTTAGTATCGAGTTTCTCGATTATCTTAAGGAATGTGGAATTGTTTCACAGTTGTTGCCTCCAAGAACACCTCAGTTGAACGGTGTTGCTGAAAGACGAAATCGAACCGTGTTGGACATGGTTCGTTCCATGATGAGTCGAGCTTCGCTTCCGATCCATTTCTGGGGATATGCCTTAGAGACTGCCGACCATATTCTCAACCTTGTCCCAACCAAGAAGGTTGCAAAAACACCGCACGAGATGTGGGCGGGGAAAGTTCCCTCGTTGGCACACATCAAAGTCAGGAGCTGTGAGGCTTTCGTAAGACGAGAAACTCATGACAAGCTCGTGGAAAGAAGTGAGAGGTGTTTCTTCATCGGATACCCGAATTAGTCATTTGGATACTTGTTCTACAGACCGAGCGAGGACGTGGTCTTTGTAGCAAGACGGGGGTTCTTTCGAGAGAGAGAGAACTCATTTCCAAAGAGGATAGTGGGAGTACAATCGATCTCGAAGAAAATCAGGAGACGCCCGATGAACCAACCTTAGGAGAAACTAGCAACCAACATGAGGAAGAAGTTTCTGTTGGACCAACCGACATCTCATTACCTCTTAGACGTTCGGGTAGAGTTAGCATGCCGCCCGAGTTTTATGGTTTCCATATTACTTCGGACGGTGACACGTTGGTCAGTGATCGTACATTGACTAATTTGGATGAGCCAACTAACTACCATGAAGCGGTGGCGGGCCCCGAGTCTGCCAAGTGGAAAGAGGCAATGGACAGCGAGATTAAGTCCATGTATGACAATCAAGTTTGGAACTTGATTGACAATGTGCCTGGTCGAAAGACAGTCGGGTGCAAGTGGATCTTTAGGAAGAAGACCGACATGGATGGTAAAGTACATACTTATAAAGCTCGGCTGGTTGCGAAGGGATTCACTCAAACCCCGGGGGTTGACTATGATGAAACCTTCTCACTAGTAGCCAAGATTAAGTCAATCAGGATAATGCTTGCCATAGCTGCGTTTCATGATTATGAAATTTGGCAGATGGATGTCAAAACCGCTTTCCTTAATGGGAAACTGACTGAGGATGTTTACATGAATCAGCCAGAAGGTTTTGTAGACACAAAGCATCCTGATAAAGTATGTAAGCTTGAAAGATCAATCTACGGGTTGAAACAAGCATCTCGCAGCTGGAATCTTTGCTTCCATGTGACAACGCTATCGTCACACGCGTCAAAAACAATTTATAACCCACTTTTACTATGTAGATAGGGCAAGCGGGGTCGAGTCCAAGGATTTAGTGGTTAACTTTTAACGAGTTGTAAAGTAAAATTTTAACGGTGATGGTAAAAAGATTGAGATTTTAACTTGAGAATAGAAAGAATTACTTCCGGTTCAGTTATCAACAATTAGTTTCACATGTTTAATTACAATGATTCCGATATAATTACTTTAACATAATTACAGTTTACTGACAATTACTATTACTTTAGGTAAATACATAACATGTTGAATCAATTATTTGTCTTTGTCTAACAATTAAGTAGATTAGGCACAAAAAATGGTGTAGCAATATTATGTTTTATCTAGGTGATAGTAACGTTACAACTTCTTAACATATCAATTAGGCACAAAGTATATTAACTGATTATCCGTCTTAGCTCGTTATTTAGGTGAGATAGGCACGAATAATATGTTGGTAATACTATGTCTTAAGAACATGATAGCAAGTAGAAGTAGACACAAATGATTCACTAGTTGTATTCAAAGAGGTGAGAGTTTAAGAGTTACAATAGTAAAACACTTGTCGGAATCAAAGTAAAAACATGCTACACTAAAAGTTGGATAACATTACCGGAAGTAATCTGAAGAGATTAGCCTTCCATTCGCGTGATGATCGTGAAGATGGTCTTGGTGTTCCTTGTCATGTAACTTGATGCGTTTACCCTTCGAGTTATCGTGAATTACAACTAGAATTACCACCGAGAGGGATGATATTTTGGTTCTAAACAACTAGCTAAAAGATATTCTGACTATTACAACAAATAGAAAGTGAATTGGTAACTTGATGTCTAGAGAATGTTAATTGGTGTCTTAATCCGTGCATAGAGAGCTTCTATTTATACTGGCTGAGCACAGTGCTCGCGTCGCGACCAAAGGGTCCGTCGCGTCGCGAGGGTGCTTGGCTGGTGGTCGGTGCACCTTTTGTCGGGTCAGTGCGTCTTCGCTGGTATGTCGAGCTTTCCGTCGCGTTCACTTTTGGTCGCGTTGCCTTTGATCGCGTCGCGAAGATGCTTAGCTGGTCTGGCTAGTGCGTTTGTTGGTAGTCTCGCGACTGAGAAGTAGGTATGGTCGCGTCCAAGGTCTTCGCGTCGCGACCATGCTCCCTGTTGCGGCGCGAGTGCTGTAGTATTTTGGGTCTTCTGTCTTGTTTTGCTTCACGTCGCGACACAAGGCTTGTCAAGTCGCGATTGCTGTATTTTTATGTGTATTTCGCCTTTTTACTCTTCGGTTTAGAGCATCACTTCTTCGGGTTTGTTCTTTTATAGTTCTTGGGTCTTGTTCCTGAAAATAAGCCATAAATGTTAACACACAAATCCCTCTTGTTTTCCTCACACCAGCAGCTCCGGAGAACTCTGTTCAAGTTAAGCATGAATCGTAATTCATGCTTAGCCACCTGTTAATATAAGCCTGTTTTGATATTGAGCTTATCAGGATTTCCTATGGTGAAAACCATAGTTCTGGCAGATTTGCATCTGCAACACAGCAGTGGGCTGTGATGTGCAGTGTATGAAGAATGAGATATTCTCTCGTTTAGCTTGCAATTTTTGTGAGGATGTCCGGGGACTGTAGACAAATTAATCATAATTCTATTGAGAGAATTAATGATATCTTAATAGGATTTCCCCGTGATTTGTGAGATGTTTTCTATGTGAAAACAAATGGCTGGCATGGGTTAGTATTGACCCGACAGTAGATCTATTATCACCGCCAGACTGTTGGGAGTCTGTGGTGTGCATTAGGAGCTGCCGTTGAAATGTGAGCTTTTGCCTATTTGTTGTGAAAACATGCAGTCTTATAAAATGTGATTGTTTGATTTTAACAGATGAGGTAGGTTAGACGGGTCTGTCTGAACCATATCTGTTATGAAGAAGCATTTTGCATGTTTTAAGGCGGTTTTTTGGATTCTTTCGTTTTGCACAAAAATATAGTTTTTGCGTGCCTCTGAGCATATTTATGCGATAAAACAGTCTTTAAATGATAGTGTTTTATTGTAAAAATAAAACACTATCACCATGAGAAAGTCAAAGAGTTTGGCTTCTCTAGGAGTGAAGATGAGTCCTGTGTATATGTCAAGGCTAGTGGGAGTATAGTCACTTTTCTGGTGTTGTATGTTGATGACATACTGCTCATGGGAAACAACATTCCGACCTTGCAAGATGTCAAGTCTTGGCTCGGGAAGTGTTTCGCCATGAAAGACCCTGGAGAAGCTGCTTATATTCTCGGGATAAGAATACTGAGAGATAGAAAGAGAAAATTAATAGGTCTGAGCTAGTGTACATATTTGGAAAAGGTGTTAAAAAGGTTTAACATGGAAAATTCCAAAAAGGGAGAGCTACCAATCCAGAGTAATGTTAAATTGAGTAAGACTCAAAGTCCGAGTATTGATGAGGAAATAGTTGAGATGAGTCGAGTGCCTTATGCTTCGGCAGTAGGGTCGATCATGTATGTTATGACATGTACTCGCCCCGACGTATCCTTTGCATTGAGCATGGTTAGTCGGTACCAGGGTAATCCTGGAAAGGCACACTGGATAGCGGTCAAGAACATACTCAAGTATCTGCGAAGGATAAAGAATATGGTATTGGTCCTTGGTGGCAGTTATGACTTAAAAGTGAGTGGATATACAAATGCCAGCTTCCAGACAGATAGGGACAGTGGTCGGTCCCAGTCGGGCTGGGTATTTCTTTTGAACGGTGGAGCGGTCACTTAGAAAAGTTCCAAGCAAGAAACGGTGGCTGATTCAACGTGTGAATCAGAGTACATTGCAGCAAGTGAAGCGTCTAAAGAAGCGGCTTGGCTGAAGAACTTCATCGGGGATCTTGGAGTTGTCCCGAGCATTCAGGAGCCAGTGGAACTTTTCTGCGATAACGAAGGAGCGGTCGCTTTGACAAAGGAACCGCGAGACCATGGAAAGTCCAGGCATATCGAAAGAAAGTACCACTATATTCGACATCAAGTAGAAGAAGGTCACTTACTGGTTAAGAGAGTATCATCAGAAGACAATCCTGCTGATCCTTTGACTAAGGCACTAAGCAGGATCAAGCACAATCAGCATGCTAGGAGCATTGGACTGAAGGATGATATTAGTTTTAGTAATTAGATAAATTTGGAAACTTGTAACGATATAAATGTAATTGACTTGGTGATTTTATAACGGAGATTTATAAATGAGTATTGTTACTACCTCACTCAATTGTTTATTATTGTGTTTCTATATTTGCATGTTTAACTTCCTAAATAATTAGATTATTTAAATTTCCACAGTCGATCACACTGTTAGGGAGTAAGTGTGAACGAAGACTGTCATGAATCGGTTGTAGATTGTCATAGGAGTTAGACATTGCAGTATGACTGCTACAACATTCGTGAGTACTTAGAAAATAGAGATTTGAGTATTGGATAAACCCGCGCTTAACAGATTGCTTCATGGAATACATCACGAGCAATGTTAAGATGATAATATCCTTTGATCTTTAAGTGGAGAGATATGATCTGTAATTTGCAAGTCGGTTTCTCATTGATAATGCAAAAACGCGCCAGTAACTCGGTGTTATAAAACGCACTGTTGTGAGTATTCTAACTGGTAAAAGATACAGACGTATAAGTCGAAACTTATCCGTCCCCTGACCCAATGGGGAAACAGATATCTGTAGGCCTCTCGATGATTTTGAAGTTGACTGAAAGTGTTGGCTAACCGGGACTGAATTGATGTGTTCAATTAGCAGTCTTAAAGTCAAAAGAAAAATCGGAAATCGAGAAACAGAGTATCAGACCAAGATTGATCTTAATCCATGTCTTGAGTCTGAAAATATCTTGTTGGACGGAGGATCATCTGATCACTTATCTTTGGACAGAACTGACTAGGTCAGAGTTCAGGAACAGTTTCTAGGAAACTTATATTAATTAGAAGGTAAAAGGACAATTAAAGTCATAGACTTATCCAAGTGGGAGACTGTTGGATTTGGTGTCTAAGCCATGACTTATAATTGTATTTATCTTGTTAATTGAAGCAAAGTCCATTTGGGTTGCCCTCATAGCTGGAGGATTGATGTAAGAGTTCACTAGAGAGAAAGGTTTATTTATTAATTGTTTAATAAATCAATAGAAATAAATAAATAGTTTATTAATATATTTAAGTGTTAATATATTAATTAGAAACTATAATAATTAATTGAGATTTAATCTAGAATTAATTGGATTTAATTTAATGATTAAATTAATTAATTATAAGTGCAGGGACTGGTTTATATTTATTCAATAGTTGAATAACTGGCAAGCCAGTATCCAGGGGCCAAAAGTGGCTCCAACCTGGAGGCGTCCTCTAGGGTTGGCGAAAACCTTAATTAGGGTTTAAGGGATCTGGTCCAAGTGGTCAACAGGCTTGCCCACTTTGGAGGCTCCTTAGGGATTTAGGTGTAACCCTAGGAGGCTATAAAAGGAACCCTCTGGCACCCCATAATTCACGCCTCCCTCTCTCTGTGTTACTCTGTTGGAATCTTTCCTCCATTGCTTTGGGTGTGACTTGCATTTGAGACAGGATCTATTTGCTGCTAGCTTCAAGAACAAGATCAAAAGGTTGGTTATTCTTAATTTGATCTTTAGAAATTAATGTTGGCCTTAGGTATTAGTTTATATCTTCATAGAAGAAAACATAGATCTTTCTAGGGTTGCATGTGAACTTAGGAATTTGTTTGTTCATTGATTGCTTAAAAACCCTTCATAACCAAGACATTGAAACCTTCAACCTCGAACCCAACATTTGACTCTTCGACTACCTCTCGTTCTCCACCCTAGCCGAGTTGAGCCTGCTTCCCCAGATATCCGTCGTTGATTTCCGTTTCGCCACCGATACCTCCCGTTTTACCCATTGCTCCTTGTTGACTCCCCTTCCCTTGCTTTTGTATTTTGTTGTGTCTCAACAGTTATTTCTCCCTCATCAATGTTTTCATCATTTCTTATATATTTATCAATATCGTTATCAAAAGTACAGGATATTCCTTCTAGACCATCTTTCGATTCAGGACTATTAGGATCACAAAACGCAGGTTCCCAAATGTCGAACTTAGTCTTTCTCCAATTGACTTGAAAATGTTGATTAAATTACTGGTGTAGTTTCGTTAGTATGCACACCCTTCTATATGAGACATTAGCAGCTTCCGTTGAGCACTCGCAATGGATGAGGACTCTTCCAAATTTTCATGTGATGATTGTATAGATGTGGGGGTCACAAAATTCCACCAGGACATCCTTAATTCTAATCCAATTTGGTTTGGTCATCTAAGTGTTTGAACCTTCCTATTTCTTTAATCAATTAAACCATGTTCTCCAATACTCTCGATGACTGCCTAGAAATTTTTCTACTTCGAATGTGTTCCTAAAATCAATACATACCATTAATCCCCCATGTATCTAACCGTTGTCGTTATTATCCCTTCCGCTTTGAAGATCGAAAAAAGACAACCATAATATTTTGCCTCTCCAATTAAACATCCTTTTAACCAAATTTTTTGCCTTGGTTCAAATTTAGGGTGGGATGGTATGTTATCTTGTTCTGTCTTTGAGTTTTTCTTCACCATGTCTGCAAAAGAAATCTTACCATACCTTTGCTCCGGATCAGTCCTGTTCTCCCATATGTTGAAGTTTCTCCGCACTTGATTGTTGTTGTTGTTGTATGTCATTATAAATGGTTCCGTTCTTTGTCTCTAACACATGTTGATTAGATTAGTTTTGTATAATATTCTAGATGACTTGCTCTCATTCACCTTATTTGATTTCTGTTGTATCTTGCGATATTTGCATGTATGACTAAGTTCCCAATCTTGATATTGTTAAGTCTCCATTCCAGATCCTGAGCATTTATCACTTTTATTATCACCTTCAAGAACCTAGCGAAACCAAAGTTCATCTCGCTCCTATCTTTCTTTCTTGCTAAGTACATGTCGATGATATTACCATATTCTTTTAACCATCCATAAGTCTGCTTCCCTACAACCATATGTAATATTAGTAATGTAGAAGGTAGTTGCAATCTTACTTAGTTGTCGTCCCTTCCGTGAGAAGTTGCGTTTTTCCAGTTCTTGACCTCTGTCCATCCACCGCAGTTCCGGTCTCTCCTTCTCTCCATCTCTTTCTAGTTAATTGTAACTTTTCTTTTTGGTAACCGTAGACACTAGAAGCGTCATAGAACTCCTGTGGAGTTTTTAAGGTCCTTTGATGAGTCTATATATCTAACAAATACTCTAAGACCTACCAGTATGCTTCTGACGAGGCTTTTGTGATGCCATTTGGTTCTCGGAGATGAAGTAGATAGTGCTCGGGAGGGATGGCATCGGGAAGCAGACAATGGGTGGGTGGGGTTATTTCTTATTCTTTTTTTAATTATGTAAATATTAACAAAGTGTTAAAAATGTAAAAGGAAAAGTAAAAGGGAAAAAGTGACCTTTCAAGTTTGCTTCAGTCAGCAGCTCTTCTTCTGTCGATGGGTCTTCCTCGATTCGAATTAAACTCCATATAGTTAACAGTTTCATGCAAACTTTCTCATCAAGATCACATTTAATAAGGGCATTTTGACATCCATTTTATATATAGTCAAATTGTGTATAAGGACAGAAGCATGAGCGGAGGTTAGACAACCTAGAATCCAGCGCCTCCATTTAATGCCAAAACCCATTTGTGCCATCATCGAATCAATAAAACCCCAATTTATAGAGTCGAAGGCCTTTTCGAAATCGACTTTGAATAGGAATAGCTTCTTTTTCAATTTTTCCCCCATGAGAAAATTTCATTCATAATGAGTGGCCCTTCAAGAATGTTACGTCCCTCCACATACGCTGTTTGCGTAACATCGATAACCGACCCAATAACCTTTTTCAAGGAGACCCATTATCTCCAAGGAGACCCATTACACGTGGGGTTCGCCAAGGAGACCCATTATCTCCTTTCCTCTTCATTATTGCCATGGAAGGGCTAAATGTGGCAATGAAGTCAGCTTGCGACAAAGGTTTATTCCGAGGAATCCAGTTAGCTAATATGGGCACGGTCATCTCGCACCTTTTTTACGCAGATGATGCGCTATTTGTTGGAGAATGGTTTCATGAAAACATTCGAAATCTTGCCAGAATCCTTCGATGCTTTCATACTTCCTCCGGTCTCCAAGTTAATTTCCACAAGTCAAAGATGTTTGGTGTGGGTGTTGATTCTTCTCAAGCCACGGATTGGGCTAGATCTCTTGGCTGCTCCGTCGGATCGTTTCCTTTCGTGTATCTTGGGGTGCCGGTCGGGGCGAATATGTCATTTAAAAAACATTGGAAGCCGGTGGTGGATAAATTCCTCTCAAAATTATCCGATTGGAAAGCGAAAAACCTCTATTTTGGGGGAAGACTTACTCTCATCAAATATGTCCTTAGCAGCCTACCTACCTTCTACTTCTCTCTATTCAAAGCTCCTACGGGAATAATCAGTCGACTAGAGCAAATTAGAAGAAGGTTCTTGTGGGGTGGATCTGAAAACAATAAAAAGATAAATTGGGTTGAATGGTCGAGAGTCCTTGCTTCAAAAGAACGGAGCGGATTGGGGGTGGGCTCTCTAAAAGCTCAAAATTGTGCATTACTCGTTAAATGGTGGTGGAAGTTTAGAGATGGAAAGGATGCCCTTTGGAAGGGTGTAATCGAGGCGATTCATAACACTAAAGGCAAACCGTTTCATGTCATGCATAAGAAAACCATCCCAGGAGTGTGGAGTAGCATCAATAATATTAGAACGGATCTCACGAAGATAGGGATTGATTTTTCTAACATGTTTTCTGTGATTGCAGGTTCTAGTAGTAACACTCTTTTTTGGAAGGATTATTGGGTTGGAAACTTTACCTTACAAAGCAAATTCCCGGTGCTTTTTGAGGCGGATTCCAGAAAGAATTTTCTAGTAGCGGATAGATTGGACATAAACGGTCCTGTTTGGTCTTGGAAACAGCCCTCATCGGAGCCCTCTTTTGCCGCTGCTGTCGCTCAGGTGGAGGGCCTGTTTTCTGCACACACTCCTACCCCGCATCCCGATCGGATTGCCTGCCTATTATCTCACAATGGAGGTTTCGATTTCTGCCTTGTTCGTGAGTTGGTGGATTCAAAAATTACGACTCTTTCTACCTTTCTATATGTTTGGAATAGATACGTGCCTCCAAAGGTTTCATGTTTTAACTGGCGATTCCGGTGGCATCAAGCTTGAAAGATAGAGGTATAACCATGAATAGCACCTTATGCAACATCTGCAACTTGGAGGTGGAAGACGTGGATCATGCTTTAATCGTTTGTCCTAGAGCAGTTGAAACTAGGAGATGGATTTTTAATTGGTGTCACATTCCTTTTGTCCAAGTAAACTCGGTGGTAGGACTCATCGACTATGCGGCATCTTGGGGTAATTGTCCAAGGAAAAGGAAGGTATTTGAAGCCATAATTCAGTGTTTGACCTGACAACTCTGGAAAGCGAGAAATTACAAGGTTTTTAGTGGGCGATTCATGTCCCCAACTGTTATTGCGAATGAGATTATTGCTACCTCTTTTGATTGGGTGAAACATAGGGGCAATTTGAAATACACTTGGGCGGAGTGGGTTTGTTCCCCATTATCTCGTGTATAATCTCTTATTCTAACTTTTGTATTTTGTACTCTTCCTCGCTTAGCTTCTTGCTAAGTTTGGAGTTTCTCTTTTTTCTTATATAATGATATTTGCCGTTTCCAAAAAAAAAAAAATTGTGTATAACTACCAACGTAATCAACAATCCAATAGTCAAAATACATGCTACCAAAACATACACATCAAAAAACGCCAACTATGGGGTTTTACCTAAACCCTTTAAAGACTAATTAAGCCTTGAATTTATCAAATTTCCCATCATCGTTCATCTTCTTTTTGAAAACCTATCTACAACCAAGTTGTTTAGAAACCGAGGAGGTGATAACATCCAAGTGTTGATCTTAAGAATTTATGACATTTCATCATTAATTGTTGCCTTCCAAAAGACATATTGAGACTCCATGGCCTTTTAAAGGTCATTAGATCATACTTTATATTGTAGAAATTAAAGAGGTTTTTGACAAAGGATTTCACATATAGAGTTTTTCACACAAGATCTTAATGGTGTGATTGAATTTTTTTTGCCTTCTATGGGAAGTAGAAAGTCTTGAAAATGATGATGTCATTAAACCCACCAATATTTATGTTGTTTTGTTTTTATTTTTTTCTGGTTTCATTTCGTTTTTATATTTTTATTATTTTTAATGTTTTTACGTTTTGTTTTCGTTTATGTTTATGATTTATTTGTTTATGTTTTTTTGTATAGTTAAGATAATGGGAGATAGTGAGATAACAGGAGATTAGTGAAAGAGTTGGTCGGCAATATTTTCATGCATATAAATTAAGAGGAATTCTCAAATGTTCACAAACACCTGTCATTTGTGTCTGTTCTCTTAAATTATCATAGAAACATGCATCGTTTGTATCAGTTTTGCAACACAATAACATACAACAAATTTTCACACTGGATATATATATATATATATATATATATATATATATATATATATATATATATATATATATATATATATATATATATATATATATATATATATATATATATATATATATATATATATATATATATATAGGGATGGGTTCAATGCAGAACTAAAATAAACTACCTAACTGCAGAACTATATTTTTCACCGTTGATCTAATTTTTATGATAAAGGGTATGATGGTCTAATTAACATCCATATCCCAATTTCTGTTACTGGTAATTGTCCTTTATCCTGAGCGCAGATTTCATAAAGGATCATAAACCCATCGAACACTCAATTTCAATCGAATCTATTGCATTTTTCGTTAACAATAAGATCGAATCCTCAATTTCATTTGAATCGATTGAGAATCATACGAATGAATGTATTACGTGATCGTATTCCATCTGTAAAACATTATGTTAACTAATGAACATATGTTCATCAATGAACATATGTTCATCAATGAACATCAACCTACTTTCATATCCATGTAATGTACGTATAACGATCTTATTATGCAAATTTTCATATTCGTTTAAAATTAGTTGTTTCAATCATACAGTAGTACATCGAAATACCATTTTGTTGATGGTCTTACCTGCAAAATTGTTTATCCGTATGTCTGCTGTACGTGATCGTATTCCATCTGTAAAACATTATGTTCACTAATGAACATATGTTCATCAATGAACATATGTTCATCAATGAACATATGTTCATCAATGAACATATGTTCATCAATGAACATCAACCTACTTTCATATCTGTGTAATGTACGAATAACGATCTTATTATGCCAGTTTGAAATATGAACATATGATTACTTTACGGAATGGAGAATTATTATTGGGCGATAAACATGTATCAATACACATTCAATCGAATTATTGGTATCAAATCCACATTCAATTGCGATTTTTCTAACATATGTTCACTAATGAACATATGTTCACTAATGAACATATCATCACGCAGACATCAAATCATCGATTGGAATGGAAGATAACCGTAGAATGATTGCTCAATTTCAATAAATAGAATAAAAACAGATATCATTAACATACCTGCGATAAATTGCGATAAACCCTAGTGCGCAATGGAGAAGATGGATTGGACGGACACGAGGAAGGTAGGTGATGATTCGTTAATTGCTCAGCAATGGAGATGTTCAGTTTGCGGTTTGATTAACCCTAGGTGCGATAAACCCAAGTGCGAAATGGAGAAGAAACGAAACCCACAATGAGGAGACTAAACCGAAAGCGTGACTAGCCAATTTCGTTTTTTGAATCATGTAATCGCTGGCTGCTTTATTTTCGGAACTTTAGGAACGAATCACAATTGCAATGCCCAAATTACCCTCAGCTTGTTTTATCCGATTTTTCTAATATTTTATTTAATACGTTTTTTTGTGAACCATTGATTTATAAATCAAGGGTGGATATGTTAGTTCTGTAGTTAGGTAGTATTTTTTAGTTCTATAAAGAACCTATCTCTATATATATATATATATATATATATATATATATATATATATATATATATATATATATATATATATATATATATATATATATATATATATATATATATATATATATATATATATATATATATATATATATATATAAGTTCAAATGAAACCATGCAAATTTTGTGAGACAGTGAGACCCAATCCTAGCCACTCATTTTGGAGATCAAAAAATAAAAAAAATTAAAATAGGCTAAAATAATGAAAATTTAAAAAAAATGACGAAAATAATAAATAAATATATTTTTTTCATTTATTTTGCATTTTTTTTTGTTTTACACCCAAAATGAGTGGCTAGAAATGTGTTTTCCGGTCTCACGAAATATAATGGTCTCATATGAACCTAACCCTATATATATATATATATATATATATATATATATATATATATATATATATATATATATATATATATATATATATATATATATATATATATATATATATATATATATATATATATATATATATATATATATATATATATATATATATATATATATATATATATATATATATATATATATATATATATATATTAGGTCATTATATGTTTGTAAGCATTACAAATTTTAATCTTTGTTTTTTTTATTCATTGGATGTATAATGTGCGTGTAAATTTAGTTGAGTATGTGTAAAATGTGACACCCAATCCACTAAACGACTCATAAGTCTTGAAAGGTTAACCATTAGAGATGGTCTACCTAGAAAAATAATGAGGTGCATGGTAAGCTTAAACATAATAAAGTTGTAACACGTGCGGTGAAGATAAGTTATTGGAGTAATGATGGAAGCATTTCTCCAAGAACTTAACTTAATTTGCATGTATTACATCTTTGTTACATTTAAGCTTGCCATTCAACCCATTGCTTAAAAACTCATAATTGTTGAAGTTAACGAGGATAAGCCCATAAGTTTTTGAGTATGACTTCCCATGTTGAAAGCATGAGATATTTGGGTGAATACAACAAGCCACTTTACAGGTAAATTTCCAAGTTTCATCTTATTAATTGGTATGTAAATGTTTTAGAATTGGCCATTAATTATAATTATGAATGACACATGTAGTACCATTGATTAATAACATGTGTGAATACAACTCAAGGACATGTATAATTGAAGGCGGAGGTTAACAGGACAGTGGAGGGCTAGTCAAGCCAGCAGTCAAGGTCAACAAGCAATGAGGGTGGCAAGTCAGGGTCTAGATGCTGGTCAACATGAAACGGGAGAGACTAGTTTGTGAAATGGTTCGATATTGGTATTCTAGTTTATGAAATGGTTCCATATTAGTATTGCACTTTCATATTGGCATTGTACTTTGTGATATGGTTCAATATTGATATTCTAGTTTGTGAAATGGTTCCATATTTGTATTGTACTTTCATATCGTACAACTTACATGCTTGACAACGTTTTGGTGAAACAATAACCAATTCATCACATATGCACTCAGATACGTTAACATTCACTACATATTTGATTATTGATTCGATGCATAATTTTGTGAAACTTAATACCGATTGATTCTGGTTCACTGCATAGGTGATTCTAAATTGAAACCTAATTAAAGCACTTTCGTGAAGAAAACGTCGCAAGTGAGACGGACTATGAAAACTTTCCATATGTTCACGTTTGTGCTTGTGGAACCGAAAATCTACGAAAATTTGACTTGTAATAAATGAAATGACTAAAATATCCTTGCATGCAGAGCATGTGGGGAAAGAAATAAAAGCTAACAACTGTTAGTGGAAGGGGCCTAAATGGAACAAAAACAGCAATATAAGGACCATTTTTGCAAATCAAAAAGGAATTTGGACATTAGCCATAATTTTGTGCAAACTACAATAAACATTTCTATATATATATATATATATATATATATATATATATATATATATATATATATATATATATATATATATATATATATATATATATATATATATATATATATATATATATATATATATATATGTATATAGTTAGTATTAAATGAAATTCTTAAGTATTGTGTTATTGTAAGACTCAATGTGGGCCATTAGATCAATATAATCAGTGGCTGTAAAAAAACCCTTTTTTTAATAAAATAATTGAGAATGCGCGTGTTTCCAAATGACAAACCCTGCTTAAGGGTAAAAATGTAAAAATGCCCAAATCCATTTCAACGGACGCCGTTTCTTTTTAATTACGATGCGGTGGTGGTTGTTGACGCCGTTTGCGGCTGCCGGAGGCGAAAAAGATGGTCGTCGGCGACACTGTTGGTCGGGATCGGGAATCTGGTCACCGATCTGGTGTGTGTGTGCATTAATCGACCGATTGACAAAGAGAATCAGAGGGTTCGAGAGAGACATTGATGAGCGACTGAGAGGCGGATACACAGTGGCTTTTATTATCATATTCTCTGAGAATGGATGTTAGGTTTTATTGGTTTTGTGTTTTGGTAAGTCCATTCTCCGAGAATGGGTGCTAGTTTTCATTGGTTTGTGTTTT
This sequence comes from Cichorium intybus, assembly GCA_023525715.1. Taxonomy (NCBI): domain Eukaryota; kingdom Viridiplantae; phylum Streptophyta; class Magnoliopsida; order Asterales; family Asteraceae; genus Cichorium; species Cichorium intybus. The sequence continues at coordinate 50,459,384 of CM042016.1, read as the reverse complement.
TTGTAAGTCCATTCTCTAAGAATGGGTGTTAGTTTTCTATTGGTCTGTGTTTTTGTAAGCCCATTCTAGGAGAATAGTACGTTTTTTTGTCAAAGAATAGTTTGTGGGTTTTAAAATAAATTACAGTATCTTCGAATTCCTTGAGAATACATAAAATTTCTTGAACCATTCTCAAAGAATGGACTTACTTGTGACAAAAAAAAACGTACTATTCTCCTAGAATAAGCTTACCAAAACACAAACCAATAAAAAAACCAACACACATTCTCAGAGAATGAACTTACCAAAACACACACCAATAACAAACTAACACCCATTATCAGAGAATGGACTTAACAAAACACAAGAATGGCTTTACAGTAACATTATTAGAAAATGAAACAAGAAGAATTGTTTTTAACATTCTTGGAGAATGAAACAAGAAGAAAGATTTTCACAGTAAAACAAGAAGAATGAGTTTTGTAGTAAAGAAACAAAAAATTTTGTCTGTTAAATCAATCCAACGTCTTCTTCTTTGCGATTCAATCCCTAATTGAGGCTCAATTTTTTTGCACATCGCTCTTTGATTCAATCCCACGTCTTCTTCGTATATGAAATCGACCCGAAAGCTTTACACATTGCTCTTTGATGAAGGCCACCGGAGGCGGGAAAGCCGCTGACCCTCGACGGTGGTGCAAGCGGTTGAGGAAGACGACGATTCGGAGGTCCGGGAGGCGTCATCGGACGATAGCGAGGGTTTAGAGGAGGAAGCATTAGGGTTGCTCCGGAGGAGAAGCTATTCGGATCGGCGCTTTTGTTCTTCAAATTCATCTTGATAGACAATCGATTTTACCTGGAAGGAGATGAGATCGGAGATTAGGTTGAAGACGATGACGACTTTGAGCGTGAGAGAAGGAGAGAGAGGGGGAAAATACCAATCGTATCCCTAAATCATATGAACGATATTGAGTCCTACGTACGTACAATATTTAGAATCCGCATATGAATCTAACTCTATATATATATATATATATATATATATATATATATATATATATATATATATATATATATATATATATATATATATATATATATATATATATATATATATTATAAAACGTATTGGGCCAATGTACAAGTCTAAAGCAGTCAACACAAAAGTTACAACACCTCTTATGCACAAAATCGATGGCGGTTTCTCATCCGGTAACTTCCCACTATCTCTGTAACTTCCCATTATCTCCACATCTCTCAACCTCCCATGTTCCCACTATCTCTGTAACTTCCCAATATCTCCACGGTTTCTCATCCTGTAACTTCCCACTATCTCCACATCTCTCAACCTCCCATGTTCCCACTATCTCTATAACTTCCCACTATCTCCACATCTCTCAACCTCCCATGTTCGTTGTTGACTGAATCAAATGGAACCGTTAAAAAACTCCCCACCTCCCACCTCTTCTCCCACTCCATCTTCAACCTCCCACTTCCTCTTCAACCTCCCATCTCCTCTCAACTCCCCGTTTCTCTCGGATGTCTGCCTATATAAAGAGAGGGAGACCCCTCTTCAGCCACTCTTTTTTCCTCTCTCTCTCTCTCTCTCAACGACACTCACACACATCCTCTCTCTTTCTCTCTTCCTCTCTAATTTCATGTCACTCACTCTTTCTTTTGTTTGTATATGTCTCTGTCACCTACATTTGCAAGTATATTATATATATTGAATATTGTTTGCAAGTTTTAAGGTTCTGTTTTTCTCATTTCCACAGATAGGAGGGCGGAAATTGGAAGAAGAGGACGAAGAAGAAGAAGAAGAAGCACTAGGAGCGTCGGACTTTGTTTGTGGTTCGTTACCATTTTCGGTTCTGTTCATATCTGCTTCAACATTATGCTAATTTATTACTAATTGTTGATTGGGATATTGAGTTTAGGGGCGGCGTCATATCTTCAAAAGGGGGCACCTTTACCTGACAAAAGGACTCTAGAGTTGATTCTCGATAAACTTCAAAAGTAAGTATCGGTAGGCTAATATTCAAAACTATGCTTTGTTTGGGTTAAAGCTTTTTCGGTATGTAAATTTGCAATGGTTAATTGTGGCAGAAAATATACTTATGGGGTTTACGTTGAGCCAGTTGATCCTGATGAGCTTCTTGATTATCATGATGTGATCAAGCACCCAATGGACTTCGCCACTATGAGGAAAAAGCTTGTGAAAGGAGCGTAATTAACTTTGAAAGATTTTGAGGTAAGTTTATTTTGTTTTTCCTTATTTTTACTGAATTCTTTCGCCTTTTATGTCAATTCTTGAGAGTATAGTTGGCTTCTTTTTCATGAATGCAGAATGACGTGTATCTAATTTGCACAAATGCAATGCAATACAATGCACCAGATACAATCTACTATAAATAGGTATTCAGTTTGGAGGTTCACATGTTCCCTTTTGTTTCACTATTTTGTTCATTTTATTGATCTCACCACTTTAACAATTTAGGAAGGCAAGAAGTTTGTTTATTCAGTATTCTGATGGCTTTATCCCGGTGAACTTCAGTTTTCGGTACAATGATATATACTTTTTAATTTGGTTTTTTTTCCCTAATTATTTATATATTATTTAACATAGTTTTTTATTTCAGGTTAAGGGTTGATGTTGATTTCGGATTTTGATACATGATTATCAATAAACCGTTTCGATTATGTTACAATAATGAGCCAATGAGGCAAGATTGATGAATTATTCTTAACTTGGAGACCTTTCTGGTACACAAAGAGGAACTAAGGAAACCAACTTGACTTTTCACTTTTGACTTTTGGTTCTTGACTTGGAGACCTGGTAAGTACGAGTTCTTGAATTTATGATTCAGTTTCAGAAACTACTGCTGTTTGAAATATCAGTTTAACCCGGTAATATAGGTTCTTCATCTTGTTCTTCACAAAAGTCTCGAACTTACTAAATGTACTTTTCAAATTTCGTTCATTCTTTTCAAACTTGCACTTAACTTGTTTGATGATATGCCTCAATGAGACATGTGGTTATTTCAGGAAGAAAGAACTTTTCACAACATCGAAGCTTTTTTGTGGTTGTTTTTCATTATTTAACGAGAACACTGATATACCTTTTTCCTAGAGGATATTTGGGAGATTTATCAAAATTCGATATGATGAATAATAAAATGATTCATGGTGATGATGGAGAAAAGAAATCAAGAAAAGACCAACATGATTTTATAGGAAGAGCATCTTGGGGTCTGTTGGTGGGCTGTCTAACTTTTTTTAACTTGTTTCAACTGTCTAACTTTTTTTAACTTGTTTCTTTTGCAAACCTCAAATGACATTTTCTTCATTCATAAGCTAATTCTCCCGATTTTGGTAAGGATTTTGATGTTATCTGTAGACTATTCGTAGCTTTATATTGCAAATTTCACTATCTTCAAATGGTTATTTAATAAAACTTATGTAAATAGGCTTTGAAGAAAACGTTCAAGAAGCTGGACCATGATGTAAATATACAAGACTTTGTGGGGGCAAGGTTGTCATTAATCCTTGCCAATCTTCTACATCTTTCTTCCCTTCAATTTAGGACATCTAATCTTAGTTTCTTTTGGTTTTGTTGCAAACAGTCAAATAGGTGAGGTCACAAGACACTCCTCTTTTCTACTTTATATTTTAAAAAATTAAATCAAAACTTCTGTTGATAATAATTTTTAATAGTTAATAATATCTTTAGAATTTAAGCAATCATGCAATGATGTTACGATCTCAACTTACTGACTTACATAAACGACTAAGGTACCTTCGAAACCTTTACATATTTAATTATTCTGTAATTCTTTTCCTACATTTTTTAGTATGGTTCTTATTTTCCTACAATTTTTATGTATTAGTTATTGGAGTAATCCATACAAGATTGAGAATATTGAACATCTTAAACAGATGGAAGATTCCTTAAGGGAATCACTTGACAGCATTCGTACACATAAGGTATTATAACATTGTACATTTGTACTTTCAGTTTTGTTCTAATTTAGGCATTGTATTTTAGAAAAGCCACCCGATTATAGCATTCAACTTTCAAGAATTTTCTTATTATAGAAGTGAAAATTATAGCTATACTTTGGTAGATTTTATACAGCACAATCTTGTAATGAGAAGAAATGAAAGTACGATGTTATAATAAACAAATCAATTGAAGTACATTGCTATTTCTTGATTTAACCTTAAATGCCTTGTTTTTCCAGGAAAATTTTGGACAACAAAATCTTATTTCGCTAGATTGCACGAACCAAGTACTATCTCTTTACAAAATTCCAATTTTGCCCTTTCCATCATACATGAAGAATATTTGATTTACAAAAATGTTGCATTACAGTTCCAAAATGGGATGCATTTGCCTCTAATGATGTCCAATACCCAAGAAGATCAAACCTTACCATGGCTTCCTCTGACTTTTATTTTAATTTAAACTCGGAACGATTTCATTCTGCATATTTTTATATTGTTTTAGCACCCTATTTAATATTTTTAGTTTTTTTTACCATCCTACTTCCCACTTGTCGATAACTTCCCCACGATGTCGATGATAACTTCCCACTCACCGATAACTTCCCCACGATGCCAACGATAACTTCCCACTCGCCAATAACTTCCCCACTCGCCGATAACTACCCCACGATGTCGATGATAACTTCCCAACTCGCCGATAACTACCCCACGATGTCGACGATAACTTCTCACTCGCCAATAACTACCCCACGATTTCGACGATAACTTCCCACTCGCCGATAACTTCCTACTGGCCGATAATTTCCCCACTCGCCGATAACTTCCCACTCGCCGATAACTTCCCACTCGCCGATAACTTCCCCACTGGACGATAATTTTTTCACTCGCCAATAACTACCCCACGATGTCGATGATAACTTCCCACTCGCGGAGAACTTACCATTCGCCGCCAATAACTTCCCCACGATGTCGACGATAACTTCCACTCGCCGATAACTTCCCCACGATGTCGACGATAACTTCCCACTCGCCTATAACTTCCCCACGATGTCGACGATAACTTCCCACTCACGGATAACTTCCCTACTCGCCAATAACTTCCCCACAATGTTGACGATAACTTCCAACTCGCTGATGACTTCCCCACTAGCCGATAATTTTCTCACTCGCGGATAACTTACCACTTGCCGATAACTTCCCCACTGGACGATAATTTCCTCAATCGCCAATAACTTCCCCACGATGTCGAAGATAACTTCTCACTCGCGGATAACTTCCCAACCACCGATACTTCCCCACGATGTCGACGATAACTTCCCACTCGGCGATAACTTCCCAACCCGCAGATAACTTCCCACTCGCGGATAACTTCCCCACGATGTCGACGATAACTTCCCACTAGCGGATAACTTCCCCACTCGCGCATCACTTGACAAGAGGTTTAGGAGTCCATCCTCATTCAGTTCAAAAATAAGGTTATTAGGCATACCTCATGCTAAACTAAACCCCTTCGTAATAATGCCCACTTTGAAATTTCAACTAAATCCATCAATTTATAGTTAAATCACTTCTGCAAATACAACAACAGAATCAGACCTTGATAGTACGTTGTTATTGGCAAAATAGAAAGAAGAAGTACCTTGCTATATTTAAAAAATTCATTTATCAGCCCTTGATTACTTACTGTTCGATCTATGAAATCGTCCCTACGGACATAACTTGATGCATCCCAAACCAACCTATTCGACCACCAGAGACCCATCTATGTCTGCTACTGTTTTTGCTAAAAGTGTAATAAATTATTGTTCTCGGCTAAAAATTCAAAATCTATAGTACTATCGATTGAGAGTAGAGACGACTAAAATTACAATATGATAGTAGCGATTGGGATTGCATCAATCAAGGGTCGTTGACAACTGCTTCAGATTGCCCTTGGTGGTTACTAATTCAAAACTTTGACCAATAGTCGTTGGCCAACATGCCGGCAAAAGAGTCTTTTTGCCAAGAATTCCATTATACCCGTCTGACGAAGACATGTTCCGATTCAAGCTAAAAAAGAAGCAATTTCCAATTCGTCTTAGTTTCTCTATGACGATCAATAAAGCTCAAGGACAAACAATTCCAAATGTTGGGGTATATTTACCTGAATCGGTCTTTTCACATGGCCAACTTTATGTGGCATTGTCCAGAGAAATATCCCGTGTCAATACAAAGGTATTAGTAAAGCGGGCTAAAAAATTCATTCATGATTGATGCTACACATCAAATGTGGTGTATAAAGAAGTCATATATGATGAATAATGTACAATCGAAATCTTAATCATTTACAAATATTACCATATGTATTTAATATAATGAATTGATGTTTCTTGCAGTGCATAACTATGTATTTGTTCGTTGAGCTTTATCTATCAATGTTCTAATTGAACAAATTTTGTGGATTGTCGTGGGTTATAATTTATACTGTTCAAAACAATACATATTTTCAAATGTATATTTTATTTTGATTCAAGTAAGAACATTTGTGTTCTTGGTACTATTAGTTTGGTTATGTGTATGTGTTTGTGTGCCCATGTGGCTATGTGTTAGTTTATTTTGTATTTATTACATATGTGTGTAGATCAAGCAGAGTAGGATTACAGATTGAACACTCTAAATCGTAAACCTAACTCTACATAATAGACCTTAAACTTTACGTCGTAAACCATAAACCCTAAACGATAACCTATAAAGCTGAGCGTTAAATCGTAAACCCTAAACCGCAAACTGCAAACGCTAAACCTAAACTGAAAATCCTTAACACAAAACGACTAACCTAACCAACCTCGACAGCCCCTCCCCCTCCCCCCCCCCCCCCCCACCCGCCGCCGCATATCGAATATAACTTAGAGAAACCAAAATTATTTCGGAAGGAAAGCATTTATCACAAACTATTTTTAAAAATGAAGATCTTCACTAAGCTGGCCACATGCTAGCAAAAGTCTGCAAATCGTAATAAAGCTCAGAAATTTATCTTGAAAAATGATGGTTTTTGTTTTTTTATTAATAGCATATTCTATGGATTTGACTGTTTGACTATCTTTTGGCAGGTGAAGACTGTTTTTATAGATGGCCTGCCAGCTTCATGGGCCAAGGGTCGAGCGCAGGACCTACTAAACAAATATGGGGAAGTGGTGAAAATTGAGCTTGCCCGTAATATGCCTTCTGCAAGATAAAAAGATTATGGATTCATGACATTTGGAACACACGGTTCAGCTTTAACATGTGTTAAAAGCATTAATAATAAGGAACTAGGAGATACCGATAACAATGTTACTTTTGTAATTTATCGTCTGGTTTGTAAAATGTTTTTGGAATGAATGGAATCTGTCAAAAGAATTGGAATATGTTATGTACTTTCTAAAGGAAAAAATTTATTTTATAATCATTATTATTTTAAGGATTAATTGCAAATATGCTAATACCAATCCGATGAACCAACTAAATTTTCGAATGAAATGACCAAATAAAACAGTTAACCGTCTACCCATTACCTCTCCCCATTCCCCCCCCCCCCCCTCCCCCCACCGCCGCCGCATTGCGCGGGGCCGCTGCTAGTATATATATATATATATATATATATATATATATATATATATATATATATATATATATATATATATATATATATATATATATATATATATATATATATATATATATGGTTTTAATTTTATTATTCAAATTTTTTTATAATTTATATTCAACTTAAGTTACGATTAGTTATTTTTTAATTATTTAAATTTTCAAATATATTTAATAATATCTTATAAAACTTTAATTTATAATAGTTATTAACTAAATTATTGTTTGTTATTTATCTCTTCTAAACATGCAAGCAAAATGACTATTTTTTCATATTCAAACAACACATTATGTCCAAAAAGAAAAACAGTACTTATATCAACACTTTATCTACACAGATATCATTTTATCAATTCAATTTAACTTTTCAACTCAAAACTTAATAACAATAATAATAATAACAGGGCCTTAGTTTATTATAAAAACAAAAAATCCTAGACTGTCCCCCATGACATAATTAGATTCAAACCAGACATCCAAATGCATACTCTGTAAATTATCTATCAAAATAACCAAATCATCAGATTTGCTATTTTGCCATGCATCACTTTTGCAATAAACAGTAAAGGTACCTTAGATTAAAATTCATTAACGTATTTGATTAATGCATTAAAACTTGTCAAAAAGATTTAGTTGCTTGCATTAAAAAAAATACCCACGGTTTCTTATATCAAATATAAAATAAATATATATACTTCAAAAGTGATACTAGCAAAAGACTTCCCCTAAGCACTTCAATATTCTCTTTGAAAAAATGATGTCCAACATAATAAGAAATTAAATAGAGCACCAGTTTTATACATCAAAACTAAAATAATTTCAACATGATTACAACAAATAGCAAAGGTTTTGAAAAGACTCATAATATTCACAAATATGTTACACTTTTAAAAGAATAAAATTACCTCATGACTCATTTTCTCAAAAAAGTTTTCAAACTTTAATGACACATGAATCAGAGACAAACAAATTATCCTTATATTGTCATCATTCTTGGATGTTTTCTTTCTTCATCAAATCACTAAGTTTCATTTCCAACTACCAAAATTAAAAAACACAATAACACAATTACTAATATAGACAGTGTACTTTTAACTTTTTTACCATAATAACAACGTACTTTTATTCTTTTACCGATAATAACTACATACTTGTATTTCTTTAGGTAAGTTACAATTTTGATCCCTGTGGTTTACACCAAATTACAATTTTGGTCCTAGTTTTGAAAATCTTGCACCAGTAGTCTCTATGGTTTCCAAATCTTTCACTTTTGGTCCTTGTGGTTTCCAAATCTTTCAATTTTGGTCCCTATGGTTTACGAAAGATTTGGAAACCAAAGCGACTACCGGTGCAATATTTTCAAAACTAGGACCAAAACTGTAATTTTTTGTAAACCACAGGGACCAAAATTGTAATTTAATCTATTTCTTTAGTGGCAACTTCTTACACATATGGCAATATCTAACAAATAAAGTACATTGCCCATATTGGTAGTGGAATGCATTTATGTTGCTATAATGTGAAAAAAAATAATAAGTTTGTTGCTATTATAAGTAAGAAGAAAGAAGTATATTGCTATTATTGGTAATAAATGAAAGTGTGTTGGTATTACATGTAATAGAGAAAGTACATTGCATAAAATATAAATTGATAGGAAGAGTGAAGAAAATTATTATCAATATTATATACCTGACCATTTTTCATTTTCTGTCTTTGCAATTGCTCGGACAGCATCCCGTTTCTGAAAATTTTAAAATATTTTTTTATGTAAAATTTAGGCAAAAATATCATAAAAATTGAAGACAGCTTTCGTTTTAATACCTTTGTTGTAATTGGATGACTTGGGACTGTAATTCTCTTTCCCTTGGAGAAGTAAGAGGGGTCTGCTAAACATGTAGCAGATCTCAACGGAATCAGGGAAGGAATGGAATTGTTGATTCCGTTGGAATAATAACATAAGTTGTTTCTTAGCCATGAGGTATTTTTCATTCCACCATGGAATGGAACGAAAAATTGCAAGATAACTGGTTTTTATTTCATTGTTTTAATTGAATTACTTTTTAATTCTGTAAGAATAACTAAAAAGGATACTTTTATTATGACTTATTATTATGTTTTATTTTTATTTTTTTAAATAAAGTTCATTAATTATAATTAAAATAATATTCTCTAATCCTTCTAAATTCTTGACTAGTCAAAGCTCAATGGTTAAGTTTGGCCAAATTGACACTTTTAGTCCTTATGACAAAATTTCTCACATTTGGTTTACAAATAGATTTTAAAACTATATTTGGCTCATTTATTCATCATATACAATTACTATGCAGTCAATCTCGGGAGATAGCGTCGAGATAGCGCCGAGATAGCGTTTCTCGGGCTTAGGCCGAGATAAAAATCAAAATCTCGCTCAGTAATCTCGCCAGCGAGAATCTCGCCGAGATTTGCCGAGATTTGCCGAGATAATGTCCGAGATTTGCCGAGATTTGCCGAGATTTACTTTTCGGAAGATGTGAATGCATTAAACGATGTTGACTCGGATGCCGAACCCATGGATTGTGATTAGATTTATGTTTGACACGTTGACACTTTTCATATTAGAATACTATCTTTTCATATTAGAATACTATCTATGTTTTATGTGACATTTTTATGCAACTTTTTGTGATATTAATTCTACATAGTATTAATAGTCTAAAAGTAACAAAAAAAAACCCCGCTATACCACCGCAATAAACGCTAAATCAAATCTCGCTAGGTGACCGCTATAAGGTTTATGGCCGAGATAACTGCATAGTATACAAATATAACAAAATGTTAAGTTTATTTATTTATTTGTTTTCCTTATTTACAAAATAAGTTTTATTTCGTCGGTTTAAGACCAAAACTCCTAGGCCCAAAACACGGATGTTACAGAATAATATCCGACAAATTTGTAAGATCCTCAAACGAAGATACCCCATTTAAGATTGAGTCCCAAATGAGTTTGGCAAAATCACGTTGCACAAACAGATGCTTAGTTGTTTCAACCTCTATATACCACACAGGGGACAGTTATATCTGAAATCTGAATACCCTAAGCACTAGATTATTTTTCACCGGAATTCTGTCCATAACTATCCTCCACGAGAAACAATTGACATGGATTGGAACCCACGAAGACTAACCCATTTGTCTTTTTATATGATCCTTATTTGCATTGTCTACTTCTTTCCTTAACGACTTTACAGTAATGAATTGTCTATATGGTTCAATAAGCTACTCCCACATATCTCCTGGTGATGAGAACTTGTATCTGATGGGTTTTGATAAGCTAAAAACGATCTTTTTGCGTAAAACAATTTTAAGCGGCAAACGGAAACAATTGTAAAATAAATGTTATTTTAAGATCATTTTAACAAAACCACCAAAAGGATCCAATTACATAATATAGAAAGAATATTTGACAACCATAGGATTTAAAAAAAGACAACCTTTGAAGACTTTGATCCCACTCGGTTTTGGGGAGTTGAGAAGATGACAAGAGAACCCAAAGGAGAGTTCCTCTATAATGTATCCCACAACAAGAGTAAGGCACAAGGAATGCTAGTTCCCTTTTGTATTTGTGACTTCTTAAACCTCTAAGTGCTTAACACAATCAAACACTAAAGGAGAAACACTTCTACATCTCATAAAATTGAAGTTCTTCCTTGAATTGGGGCGTTAAAGTTCTTCCTTGAATTGTATATTTGTTCCTCTCTATTTTATTTAGCTTTCCAAACATCTCCCTAAACCCTAATTCTTCTGTCAAATGAAAAACACTAGATTGATGACCAATATTCCTAAATCAGGTAAAAGAAAATTCTGAACTACTCTGAAATCACATTTATTGCAGTCGTCAAATGTCGCTTCACATGTCATAATAGTTGCATTGGTTAATTAACTCGGCTTATCGCATGATTACAGCGGTTTACTTCTTTTATAAGATCATAGTAGTTTACTTTTTTTAGTTCACATAGCTTAATATTCATACTTAGATTACCTCTGTTTTTAATCTGAAGAAATGGAAATCACATTCAACGTGGTCATCTTTGCATTCAGTATCACTATAACCTACAACATACACGATCATGGAGCTATAATAGAGGTGGTCAGCATGATCACTCCTATAGTCTGATGGCAAATCTACAAGAACTTTGGGAAAACCTTCCAACCAGCTTTTGTGTTATCATCTTTTGTGTAACCATGTTCATAATCAAATAGGAAGGAAATGTCATATTTTGTGTAATCATGTTTATATTTTAGTAGGAAGGAAATGACATCTTTTGTTTCATCAAGGTCATCTTTTGTAAGTATGCAAACTATATGATGAGTGTAATCAACTTTTGAAGGCTACAATATATGTTTTCCTTCTGTACCTTAATGTCTTGCATTTTATTTTATTTTTTATACATTGTCTTATTTTATTTGGATCTTATTTGTGTGGATTGGATGATTACATATCTGTCTGGTTTTATCATCCTTGGAGAGGGATATAGCTCTATGCATATAGTTCTATGTGCATATGTTCTTTATGATAAGGGATATATTTCAGAAATGGAAATTGGGGTTTTTGATTTCTTAACATCAAACATTATGGTTTTTTTTTGCAAAAAATATAATGAGGTGTATGGTAAACTTAAACATAATAAAGTTGTAACACGTGCGGTCAAGATAAGTTATTGGAGTAATGATGGAAGCATTTCTCCAAGAACTTATCTTAATTTGCATATATTACATCTTTATTACATTTAAGCTTGCCATTCAACCCATTACTTAAAAACTCATAATTGTTGAAGTTAACGACGATAAGCCCACAAATTTTTGAGTATGACTTCCCATGTTGAAAGCATGAGATATTTGGGTGAATACAACAAGCCACTTTACAGGTAAATTTCCAAGTTTCATCTTATTAATTGGTATGTAAATGTTTTAGAATTGGCCATTAATTATAATTATGAATGACACATGTAGTACCATTGATTAATAACATGTGTGAATACAACTCAAGGACATGTATAATTGAAGGCGGAGGTTAACAGGACAGTGGAGGGCTAGTCAAGCCAGCAGTCAAGGTCAACAAGCAATGAGGGTGGCAAGTCAACAAGCAATGAGGGTGGCAAGTCAGGGTCTAGATGCTGGTCAACATGAAACAGGAGGGACTAGTTTGTGAAATGGCTCGATATTGGTATTCTAGTTTATGAAATGGTTTCATATTAGTATTATACTTTCATATTGGTATTGTACTTTGTGATATGGTTCAATATCGGTATTCTAGTTTGTGAAATGGTTCCATATTTGTATTGTACTTTCATATCGTACATTTTACATGCTTGACAACGTTTTGGTGAAGCAATAACCAATTACTCACCTATGTGCTTGGATACGTTAACATTCACTACATATTTGATTATGATTCAATGCATAATTTTGTGAAACTTGATACCGATTGATTTCGATTGATTCTGGTTCACTGCATAGGTAATTCTAAATAGGGACCTAATTAAAGCACTTTCGTGAAGAGCAAAAACGTCGCAAGTGAGACGGACTATGAGAAGCTTCCATACGTTCATGTTTGTGCTTGGAGAGCCGAAAATCTACGAAAAGTTGACTTGCAATAAATGACATGACTAAGATGTCCTTGCATGCAGAGCACGGAAAGGAATTAGAAGCTAACAACTGTTAATGGAAGGGATCAAAATGGAACAAAAACAGCAATATAAGAACCATTTTTGCAAATCAAAAAGGAATTTGGACATTAGCCACATTGTGCAAACTACAATAAACATATATATATATATATATATATATATATATATATATATATATATATATATATATATATATATATATATATATATATATATGGTTTTAATTTTATTATTTAAATTTTTTTATAATTTATATTCAACTTAAGTTACGATTAGTTTTTTTAATTATTTAAATTTTCTTCAAATATTTTTAATAATATCTTATAAAACTTTAATTTATAATAGTTACTTAAATAAATTATTATTTGTTATTTACCTCTTTTAAATATGCAGGCAAAATGACTATTTATTCATATTCAAACAACATATTATGTCCAGAAAAAAACATTATTTACATAAAGCACTTTATCTACATAGATATCATTTTATCAATTCAATTCAATTTTTCAACTCAAAACTTAATAACAACAGGGCCTAAGTTCCTTATAAAAACATAAAAAAATACCCACGGTTTCTTAAATCAAATATAAAAGAAATTTTTTTACTTCAAAAGTGATATTACCGAAAGACTTTCCCTCCAACACTTCAATATTTTCTCTTGAAAAAATGATGTCCAACATAATAAGAAATTAAATAGAGCATCAGTTTTATACATCAAAACTAAAATAATTTCAACATGATTACAACAAATAGGAAAGGTTTTGAAAAGACTCATAATAATATTCACAAATATGTTACACTTTTAAAAGAATAAAATTACCTCATGACCCATTTTCTCAAAAAAGTTTTCAAACTTTAATGACACATGAATCGAGCCAAACAAATTATCCTTATATTTTCATCATCATGAAATCATTCTTGGATGTTTTCTTTCTTCATCAAGTCACTAAGTTTCATTTCCAACTACCAAAATAAATAAAAAAAGACGATAACACAATTACTAATATAGACAATGTACTTTTAACTTTTTTTACCATAATAGCAACGTACTTATATTCTTTTACCAATAATAACAACATACTTATATTTCTTTGGGTAATTTACAGTTTTGGTCCCTGTGGTTTACACCAAATTACAATTTTGGTCCTAGTTTTAAAAATCTTGCACCAGTAATCTCTATGGTTTCCAAATCTTTCACTTTTGGTCCTTGTGGTTTCCTAATCTTTCACTTTTGGTCCCTAACAGAGGGAGGGGCCAAAAGTGAAAGATTTGGAAACAAAAAGCGACTACCGGTGCAAGATCTTCAAAACTAGGACCAAAACTGTAATTTTCTGTAAACCACAGGGACCAAAATTGTAATTTACTTTATTTCTTTAGTAGCAACTTCTTACACATATGGCAATATCTAACAAATAAAGTACATTGCATAAATTGATAGGAAGAGTGAAGAAAATTACTATGAATATTATATACCTGAGCATTTTTCATTTTCTGTCTTTGCAATTGCTCGGACAGAATCCCGTTTCTGAAAATTTTAAAATATTTTTTTATGTAAAATTTAGGAAAAAATATTATAAAAATTGAAGACAGCTTTTATTTTGATACCTTTGTTGTAATTGGATGACTTGAGACTGTAATTCTCTTTCCCTTGGAGAAGTAAGAGGGGTCTGCTAAACATGTAGCAGATCTCAACGGAATCAGGGAAGGAATGGAATTGTTGATTCCGTTGGAATAATAACATAACTTGTTTCTTAGCCACGAGGTATTTTAATATTTTTCATTCCACCATGGAATGGAACGAAAAATTGCAAGATAACTGATTTTTATTTCATTGTTTTAATTAAATTACTAAAAAGGATACTTTTATTATAACTTATTATTATGTTTTATTTTTATTTTTGTAAATAAAGTTCATTAATTATAATTAAAATAATCTATAGAGTAGAGTTAAGTTATACTTGTATTTACATATAATATAAAAAATTCATATGAAAACTCATTCCATTCCTACAGGACATACGATAAAACCAAACACGATCATGGAATGGAATTACTCATTCCATCACCTTGCTTATTCCATTCCATTACATTCTAATAGATAAGGGGGTGATTACCTGTGACGATTCAGTGGGTCCCGCCTCCATATACTCCATGGAATTACCTGAATACAAAAATAAATAAATAAAGGTCAGGTTATAATGTCACTGTAGAAACAGAATATATAATTTTATAATTAATTAGGAACTGAAGAATACCGGAAATCTGCTCCGCGAACTTGATTAATTTATATAATTCTTCCTGTATAAAAAAAAAGTAGTAAATTTTTTATTTTCATTTAAAAAGAATTTTGAAAAAGTTAGATGGAATAAAGATGATATGTATACCCTTTGTAATGTGTTATGTTGTAAAATGGTTTGTAAAGATGGAAGAACTGAAGTAGCTGGTGGACTGGGAATTCCATTAATATTTGAATTAATGACTGGAGACTGAAGGAGAAATTTGTAATTTGTTAGACAATGCAATATTGCAAAAAAGATTATGCTTTTATAATAAATTAAATACGGGATATCTCCATTAAAGTCCCCATATTTTGGCTCTGTTTATGAAAAAATCCCAAATTAACTTTTATTAACAAAAAGTCCCAAATTTAATTTTTATTAACAAAAAGGACAGAAATTACGTGTTTTATCTTCAATAAAGTCCTAATATTTTCACACAGTTTACGGAAAAAAACATTAGCCGGTTTTCTGTCCTTTTTTGTTAATAAAAATTAATTTGGGACTTTTTTGTTAACAAAAATTAATTTAAGACTTTTTCATAAACTGAGCAAAAATATTGGGACTTTATTGGAGATTTTAGTACACATGTTTTTTTATACATAAAAAATGTTTTACTTAAAAAATACATTTGAAATCTGAAAAAAAAAAAGGGAATTTAAATTTGGATGGATCAAGAAAATTAAATAGCTTTTCAAATGAAAAATAATAATAATAATTTAAAATTTGAAAACATATAATTTGCATACCTTGAGGCTGAGATCTGCTGAAGTGACTTTAAAACGTCCCTTGCGCTGGACCACAGCTGCCTCTAATGCGTCCTCTATAAAAAAAATGTGAAAATTAGAAAAAGAAATTTAAATGTAGTTTTATTAAATTAGAGTAAAAAATTCTTTTGTTTTATTTACCTTTTGTAATAAAAGAGTTAGCTGTGTTATTATTCTTTTGACGACTTTGTAGTGGACCACTATGGCTGCGTTCAACTCGAAATCCCGGTTGTGTAGGTTCTCTTCATATTATTGAAGAAAGAAATTACTATCCAAAAAAAGTTGCATATAAAAGCCACAAATAAAACAAATTGTTTTTTTTTTTTTTTTAATTTAGCAAATATATGGAACAAAATTGTAATATGTGAAACAACTAGTATCCAATTTTACTCAAAATTGTACGAAAATGTTTCCTCATCTCATGAAATATCAACAAGTTTCTGAATTATGGTTACCTCTCAAAGTCGCCAACTAATTTCTTAGAAAAGAAGACATTATCTGGTAACAGTGAACCGCTTGAATATTTTTTTGGACCAATAATAATTGGGTGTGGTAAAGATTTTCTCATTTCTATATGTTCAACACCATTTTGTTCAGTTTTAACTGATGCCTCTATGGGATTGTGTTGTTCAGTATCTGATAGGGTTTCATCTCCTGTAGTTGGACTCACTGTAACCGCATTATCCTCATCAATATCAAAACATCCCCTGTATACAAATATAATCATGCATTAATTGATAAGAAAGAAAAGTCTATTTATATCTTCCTTATATTTGGTGGGATATTTTGCAAAATTACATGCTTGAGAAAATTATAGAAATGGTCCCTACAAAATCATCTGATGGTCACTATGTTTGAGAAAACTACAGAAATGGTTCCGGTGTAAAAATTATGTTTTATCTAATGGTCTCAATGTTTGAGAAAATTACAGATATGGTCCCTTCAAAGATATCTACTGGTCCCCATGTTTGAGAAATGAAATGGTCTGTAAAACCTATGTTCTATCTAATTGTCCTTATGTTTGAAAATTTTACAGAAATGATCCCTTCAAAATTATCTAATGGTCGCTATGTTTAAGAATATTACAGAAAGTCAGAAATGGTCCCTGTGTAATTAGCGAAATTACAGAAATGGTCCATGTATAAGACGAAGTTACAGAAATGGTCCCTGCAAAAGTATCTAATGGTCCTTATGTTTGAGAAAACTACAGAAATGATCCCGATGTAAAAATTATGTTTTTTCTAATGGTCCTTATGTTTGAGAAATTTACAGAAATGGTCCCTTCAAAATTATCTAATGGTCCCTATGTTTGAGAAAATTACAAAAATAGTCGGAAATGATCCCTGTGTAATAGTGAAATTACAGATAGGGTCCATGTGAAAGACAAAGTTACAGATATGGTCCCTGTAATAGCGAAATTACAGAAATGGTCCCTATGGAATAACGAAATTACAGAAATGGTCCCTGCAAAAATATCTAATGGTCCTTATGTTTGAGAAAACTACAGAAATGGTCCCCATGTAAAAATTATGTTTTATCTAATGGTCCTTATGTTTAAGAAATTTACAGAAATGGTCCCTTCAAAATTATCTAATAGTCCCTATGTTTGAGAAAATTACAAAAATAGTTGGAAATGATCCCTGTGTAATAGCGAAATTACAAAAAGGGTCCATGTGTAAGAAGTTACAGAAATGGTCCCTGTAATAGCGAAATTACAGAAATGGTCCCTATGGAATAACGAAATTACAGAAATGGTCCCGGCATAATAGCGAACTTATAAAAACGGTCCCTCTGTAAGAGAACATTACAGAAATGGTGTCGAAAAATATAGGATTAATAAACCCGCTGGCATTCCCACTAGTTATGTCTAATTACTAGTTTATTTTCAATTATAGCACTGTACTTTACTACTTTTAAAATTATACTTTGAAAAGTCTACTCAATTGTAGCAGTGAAAATTGCTTTCATATTTGGATGATGATATGACATTTCTATGATTGGATAGGTTTTTCAAAGTAGAATATGATTGATAACAGGTAGAAATGAAAGTACGTTGCTAAATCTTGCATGCATTGATGAACAAATTACCAAATAAGTTAATGAAACTGAAATCTGGATGCTAAATATGATCTTACTTGAGTGCTTGAAGAGGCTTCATAGGAAATGATGCAAATGAATCCTCCAAATTAGGAACTTCATCAATTTCATCCTACAATTAATAACACGAATAGTGAAATCCATTAAACATGGAAACTAAACAGAATTGAATGCCGTCCATTTGACAACCAAACATTCCAAGGAATGGAATTTGAATTCCAATTCCGTCGGAATCCACATGAGAAAGGGAAAGAACGCGATACCTCAATGTGAGATGCATCATCAGAATGATTAGGTATCTGAGATGATGATGACTTTTCTGTTGTTAATCCAACATCATTGAACCCATTTTGTTTCTTTGAACTTTCATTTTGATCTTTTGATGTTGAATTTTCATCATAGTCCTGGATCTGTCCTCAAAGAAAGCAAAATTTACAAAAATACAAAACATATTATTATAAATAAAATTATTATAAAAAGATGATAGAATATTATTTGAGAATGCATACAAGTGCAGCCTGATTCTTCAAGTCCTCCAAATTAAAATTCCAGGCACTTATTCCTCGAATATATTCTTGCTGCATTTACCAAATATCAATATATCAAGATACAAAAATGGAAAAAGACCAGATATTTGACTGTGTTTATTAGTGACAATGTCAAAAAGAAGAAAAAAAATTGAAAAGAAAAGAAAATATGAAAGGAAACACGTGATCGTTTAGGGGGAAACATTGGGTTCCCAAGGTTGTTATCTCTCTCCTTGCCACATGTCATCCAGCCATTGGTTGGTTTAAGATTTTTATATAGAACTACTTTTGTTATAAATTTAGACTTTATTTTTAATTATAAAAAAAAAAACAAAATGACCCTAAATTCATAGCTTTTTCACTATTAACAGACACCAATATTGGCGTATTTTCATATACAATCTCGAAGTTCGTAACTTTATATTTATTTTTTAGTCTGTTTTCATATTTAAAGATTAATACTTTAATTCATTTTGCAACAAATACTTTTTTATATATTTTAGTATTATCTTAAATATAATAAAATCTAATTCAAAACAATATTTTTCCACTATAAAAAAAACAGAAAAGCGGGTTGTGTATGTGGATGAGAGAGAAAATAACTTTTTTTGACTAAAAAGTAATTTATTTCCATTTAGTTTTATATGAAAACGCCATGTCACCTGTGATAAATGTTCTTTATTTCCATTTAACTCGCTGTTCTCTAGAAGAAGATCCGCTTCTTTCGCCTGAAACCCACAAAATTATCAAAAAAGAAAAACTTCATAAATAAATAAAAAAGGATTATAATAATTTAATAACAATAAAAAAACACCTTTAGCATCCTAAAACGGTCGCCTAAAGGAGGAAGTCCATCAAGAATTGTACGTTGAAGATAATCAGTTGTTTTTGCTTGTTTAAAAAAAGGATGCTTTAAAAGCTTTTCTGATGAAGGACGTTTTTTTGGATCTTTCACTAAACAAGCAGCAACCATTTCTTTAAAAGACTGTAAAAACAAAAAAAAAAGTTATAAATTAGTAAAATATTTTTATATATATTGGAACCCTTTTGGAATGAGATAATGATAAACCTTTGAAAACTTTTTGTCACGTTCATAATCGAGACCTGGTGGTGCGTTTTGTAAAGTCATAAGTAAAACCTGAAGGAAATAAGACAAAATGGAAAGCATTATGTCATAAGTTATAAGTCATAATGATTTAATCATAACAGACCATGTTTGATTGGATGGAATGGAATGAGAAAGGTAATGGAATAAGTGATTACATTCCATGGTTATGTTTGGTTGGACAGTGGGATGAAATGAATATGCATATGAATGTTTTATGTTTATGTATAGATACGATATATGATTTTGAATATGTTCTATGTGTATTGTTAATTATGGTTAACGAGTACAAAAAGAAAAACAATTGGAAATTGTAAAAGCTCACTGAACCCCAAATAAGTTATAATGAAGATGATATTTTTTCTCGTTATTTAAAAAAACAAAAAATTAATTCAATTAAAGATTTATGGGTTTTTAAAAAAAATTGTGGTATGCAATATTACATGAATAAAATTTTTCATTCGTTTCCATGACGGAATGAAAAAAAAACACCCTTTGGTATGACTTTTTAAACATAAATAAAATGTATACTTTTTACTCTATTTTATAAATAAATATATATATATATATATATATATATATATATATATATATATATATATATATATATATATATATATATATATATATATATATATATATATTAACGAACTTTATCTACAAAAACAAAAACAAATATTTAACATAGTAAAAGCTCAATATACACCAAATTAAGTTATAATTAAGATAATATATTTTTCATTATTTAGATAAAAAAATTAGTTAAAGATCTTGAAGGTTTTAAAAAAATGTGTCAAGCAATATTACATGAATAAATTTTTTTCATTTCTTTCCATGATTGAATGATAAAAAAAACACCTTTAATATGAATTTTTAGACATAAATAAAATGTATAATTTTTACTCTATTCTACACATCAATTTGATTATAATTAACAAACTTTATCTACAAAAACAAAAAATAAAATGTCACATAGTAAAAGCTCAATAAACACCAAATAAATTACAATAAAAATAATATTTTTCACTATTTTAAAAAATAAAATTGCAATTCAATTAAAATTATAATAACAATTTCAAAAAATTTGTGCCATTGAAATATACATGAATAAAAATAGACTGTATTGCAATCTTTCATTCCGTTCCATGATGGAATTAAAAAAACAACCCATTCCATTCCTCCTCCAATTCCTCAAACCAAAAACTACCTAATTTTATAATTTGAAACTGCCATAAAAAAAATAAAAAAAATGTGTTAATTACTTTCATTGGAGGATACTTTGAAAATGGAGCATGACCATGTGCAAGTTCAAGTGCTGTAATTCCAAATGACCAAATATCTGCCCTGTTTATTCACAACATGGTTATATTTAATTTAACTCACAATTTTTTAAATTTCCAAATCAAAACAACTAATAATTTACTAAAAATGATAAAGAGAAAACGAATACATAAACCGCCACTTACTTAAAGTCGTATCCATGTAATTGTTGCATTACCTCAGGTGCCATCCTACAAAAGAATTACCTAAAAATAACCAAATAACAAAAAGAAAAAATTTAAAGGGTCAAAAGTGAAACTTACCAACAAGGGGTACCCACAAAAGTATTTCTAGAACGTTGTCTATCACCAGTATCAAACATGCATGCAGATACTCCAAAGTCAGCTAACTTAATTGAACCATTAAAATCAACTAATATATTCCCTGCCTGAAATAAAATAAATCAACCATGTGAATGAGATAGTTATTAAAACAAGTAACAAGTGATTATAGAAACCACAGGGACCAAAATTGTAATTTAGTATTCTTGTAAAGAATAGAGTAAATTACAATTTTGGTCCCTGTGGTTTACACCAAATTACAGTTTTGGTCCTAGTTTTGAAAATCTTGCACTGATGGTCCCTGTGGTTTTCAAATCTTTCACTTTTGGTCCCTGTGGTTTCTAAATCTTTCACTTTTGGTCCCTCCCTCTGTTATTGTTTGTGCAAACAATAGAGACCAAAATTGAAAGATTTAGAAAGCACTGGGACCAAAAGTGAAAATTTTGAAAACAACAGGTACCACAAATGCAAGATTTTTAAAACTAGGACCAAAACTGTAATTTGATGTAAACCACAGGGAAAAACTGTAATTTGATGTAAACCACAGGGACCAAAACTGTAATTTACTCTAAAGAATATCAAAAACTGGACCTAAAGTGCAAAAAATTGCAAACCATAGGGACAAAAAATGTAAGTCATTACTTTACTGCAAACTAAAAACTACACGGACCAAAAGTGTAATTTCGTAAAATTGAAACTACGGACCAGAAATGTAATTCATGCAAACTAAAAACTTCAGGGACCAAAAACGTAGTTCCAGAAAATTAAAACTATAGGGACCAAAACTCCAAAAGTGTCTTTTGCTTATTTCCCTCTTGCAAATTAAAAAATACATGGACCAAAAGTGTAAATCCGGAAATTTAAAACTACAGGGACCAGAACTGGAATTCATGCAAATTAAAAACTACAAGGACCAAAAATGTAATTCCAGAAAACTAAAACTACAAGGACCAAAAGTGTCATTTGATCATTTCCTGCAATTTAAAAGGTAGAGTAAATTACAATTTTGGTCCCTGTGGTTTACACTAAATTACAGTTTTGGTCCTAGTTTTAAAAATCTTGCATCAGTGGTCCCTGTGGTTTCCAGATCTTTCACTTTTGGTCCCAATGGTTTACAAATCTTTCAATTTTGGAAACCAGAGGGACCATCGGTGCAAGATTTTCAAAACTAGGACCAAAACCGTAATTTGACGTAAACCGCAGGGACCAAAATTGTAATTTACTCTAAAAGGTATATAGAATAGATTGTTGTTAAAAAAACCAAGTGTGATACTGATAGATATGATACCTTGACATCTCTGTGAATATGTCCATGTGCATGAAGATAAACCAATGCTTTAAGAACTTCTTTTAGCAATGTGGCAATAACTGTTTCTTCAAAACCTTCTGGAAAAGAAGTTTTCATTATATGAAGACATGAACCTCCTGCCATATAAGGCATAACAACCCAAAGATTGTGGCCTGTTGTGAAAGAACAATATGCCCGTAATAAATTTGGATGATTGATCAAGCTCATTGTCTGTACCTCACGACGTATGCCATCCTATTTTAGTAAAAAAACAAGATTTTCGAATGTAAGGGTAAAATGGTCATTTAGAAAAGAAACAACAACAACAACATACCAGGTCATTATTACACTTTTCCAAATCAAGAACCTTGATTGCAACTATCTTGTTCAATGGAACACAAAGAGCCCTGTACACAGAGGCGCTGACTCCTTCACCAACTTCTTCATATACCTTGTAATCTTCAGCATTAAGAGGAAACTTCTCTTTTGGTACTTCCATGTTTTTTTTTTCTAAATCATATAGGTTGCTAGTCAACTGATGGTCAACTCATTCCAACATGGTAACATTATTGCTCTTCTTTTTGGATAGCCTTTATAGCTCCAGCTATTTCATCAGGGAGATCTTAAATGTTATCTAGGCATCAAGTCCTTCAGTGATACTACCAAATGATGGTTTCTCTTTGGTGATAAAAGGATTAACATTCAAGCTAGGTTAAGTAAATTGAAAAATCGGGGAATGTGAGCTGATGATGGATTGAATGGGTAGATTGTAGGGATGATTAGATCTTTAAGGTATCTCTTTATGTAACTGTTTGATGATTAAATATGAAGGGATGAAGTGTGCTAAGAGAAAAACTTGATGAAGCATGAATCCTGTAATATGAAAAACAGAAATGTAATCAAGAAAATGATGTAAAGATATAGTATCCGTAGCATGTATATTATGAATTCATCTAAATCACAAGAAAAGGCCAGAATGCTTATCATAAACGAATTTCTTTCGAAGCACCATTAGGAATTCTACCATTAAGATCTCAAACATAATCAAAAGTCCCAATTTCTCACAAATCAATAGCATATTTCTAGTGCTAATTTTGTACAAATCCACGACAAAAGAAGTGTATTTCTTCTATTTTAAACTTAAGAAGCACAATCTGCTAATGAAAGCTTCAAAGTGTGAAAACTCCATATGATGAATCATGAATCAACAATGTCAACATCAAAAAATCTATCGACAACATCCTTCATTTGTTTCCTTTTGGTTTCCACATTCTTCCATCACTTTCCGGACCACATTTCAAGCTACATTTCCATGCCCGATGTAATGTATTGACTAATGTCCATACTAGTCAACCAAGACGGCGCAATTTCCCAATTACCGACAAGAACATCGAAATCACTTCAAACACATGATCCTTACAGTTCCAGTTTCATAAATTGATTCTGATCACGACTAATTAACTCAAAACATAAATCAATCCGAATCAGAATAACACAACCTCTGAAACAATTCAGTTTTATTCAGACATCAAATTTTGCAAATCAAAAGAAAAGTTGAGTTAAGTAAGCAATCAAACAGCAACAAAGAACAGGAACACGCAGACAGTGAATAAGAAGTACGGACCTAGGGTTTCGTAGAAAGAGAAAAAGCTCGTTTCCAGTAGTTGGGAACAACGGAAGCCTTGCAGAAAACGGAAAGGAAAATGGTAAAAGAAATTTGGAAAAAGGGAAACGACGTCGTTAGAGGAACACTCCAGATAAGCCTTCGGCTAATCCGCCATAGCCTGCCGATGTGTACAAATTAAAAGGAGAATCGTACAGAACAGCTGTCGTATGTGAATTCTTTAGATCGAACCTTCACCGTTTAAGAAAACAAATAATAGTATCAAAAAAACTAGTAAAGTGTTCTACTTTTTAAAATACAAATTGGTAAAACAAACATATGTTTAATCAACTTCTATTCTAAACTAGAGTAGCATGATCTATGTGTTGCTATGGTTATATATGGATAATAAGCCAAATATAATTATAATCGAATTATATTAAATATACATCATAATATACTTTTGGTAAATATGTAAAAACATCAAAATATATGGCAAAATAATTTGGAAAACGAATTCGTAACAAGAAAACAATACGTAAAAACGAAGAAAGCCTTAATAAAGCAAAGATGCAAACCCGGGAAAAAACTTTAAGGACATACGTAAAAACGAAAACACACAGAAGTTGAGGAAAGAATTCAGCAAAAAACTGAATTTGTATAAAAAAAATTGTAAAACAATAAGTCGTAAAAGCTATTTCTAAATAACCAAGTTTAAAAACATGGAAAAATAGTTGTAAAACAAGTTGTTTAGATTGGAAAAGAGTGTGAACTAAATGCGTAAAATAAGTTTAAAGATTGTCTGAAATTGTAAAAAGGAAACCTTGGAGGTGGCAATGAGTAAAAAATGGAAATTACTATAACAGGAAAAATATGATTAATATAATTGTAACGTCCAAAAGTTTGGATGTTTATAAATTAAGAAGTAAGTGAATAGATTGGAAGTGTAATTAAATTAAGAAGTAAGTGAATAGATAAGTGTAATTATTCACTATATCTGTAAAATATTTAAAAAAATGGCATTTGGTGAATTTTATGAAATTTCGAGACTTGTGATTTTATTATAAAATGTTATAATTGAAAATTGTCATTTGTTAATAAATTAGAATTTTGTAGACTTTAAACTTTATTTATGTAGATACTTGAACTCTAATGTCAATGTTAATGAAGTAAATTGACCATAAAGGCAAATTGGTCATTCTTGTGATTTTGATGAAGTTTCGATGTTATGACTTGTGATTGTGTTTTCATATGTGTTTTTGTAAGACCCTAATCCCAGGAAGTTCAAGTTTCGGGTGTTAAAGTGTCAAAGTTCGCGAAAAATGATGCAAGACTAAAGAATTAAGGGGAAGGCAGCCATTAGTGTCGCTAATAGTGATATTAGCAACGTTAATATCACTATTAGTGATGCTAATAGCCTAGTTAGCGACGCTATGATGCCAGCTGTGAGTGAGTTTGCACGTTGAGCAGTTAGTGACGCTAATGGGATTATTAGCGACACTAACTACTGAAAATGGGTCAAACCCCTAGATTTTGAAGCTTGAGCCATATTTAAGGGTTGGGAACCCTAGGGCAGCAGCCAAATGCAACTTTTTAGCCTCGAAAATGTTCTCTCTCTCTCTCTCCCTCTCTCTAGACTTTTGGAATGGGTTTTTGATTATTTTGGTGTGTTTGGATGGATTTTTGAAGACTTGATGATGCTAGAAGAAAGGTGGTGATGCTACAAGTCATTTCTCTTGGAGGGAGCTTCATAGATCTGCATTTTCTGGGCCATTGTGAGTAAAGTTCCTACATTTATGCTTTTTTAAGGTTCTTATGATATTTCTAGTCGGATTTCGTGGACTGAAATGATGTAATGGTCCTTTTTTGGTGATTGTCCATGGTTGGAAAGGATAAAGTTTGGAACTTTATGCCTTAAGGTCTGATTTAGAACCATTAGATTGGTTTAGAGAGTAAGTCAAACTCTCTCTAGTGATTTTGGTTAGTTTTGGACTATTTTGGACTTGGATCTTGTTCTTGAGCTAGCAAGGTTATGTTTGGATGTTAAAGTTAAGATTTTTATGGACTTATGGACTGTTTGGAAGGTCCCTAGAAGGATTACGTGTTGGAAAATAACCCGTTAGTGTGGCCATCAGACTATTTTGTATCTATGTAAGTATAATTATAAGTCAAACTCTCTCTAGTGATTTTGGTTAGTTTTGGACTATTTTGTATCTATCATAACCCGTTAGTGTGGCCATCAGACTAGTTTGAAATTCTTAACGCATGAAACAGATTGTTTAATTATTCTAGTTAAAATTTTAAATGGGTATCATATGCCTACATCGTTTAAGAAACTTGGTGCTAAGTAGAGCAAGCATCTATAAGTAGAGCGGCTAAAACCATTTCTCTCATATATTTGTTCTTTTGTGTTCTTGATTTTAACCGACTTAGGCATCAGTTGCAACGTTCCATCAACAACTGGTTTCAGTTTCATGATAGAAATTCATCTTGATCTCTATTGATTGAATGATATCTATTGTAAAATTTATATAGATATAAATTAGTATACTTGTTTGAACTTTGAACGATGTTCAAACATTTCTTGTTTGAATTTTATGTATATAAATATTATTGAAATGGAAAAAAAAATTACAACGTTGTCACCACACATTAAACTATGATGCGCGACGTATTATCTACTTGCATCCCAATCAGGGTTTTAAAAGTTTTTAACTCATTTTAATATTTCATCTTTTAGTTGCTATGTTTTTGGAAGATAAAACAAAATAGTAGAATACATTGAAACTATGAGATAAAACATGTTTTTATGATAAATTAACCATTAATTAACAATAAGTTTTGAAAACCTTGGTTTAATCAACATTATGAGATAAGACAACCTAATGGGTAGTATTATATAAGAGAAACATAAAATGTTCTATAGATGTGTGAAGCAATATGAGTCAAATAAAACAACTTTTAATTAATATGGTAGAAGATAAATAGTTTATTCTGAAACGTATTGTTCCGGTGACCTTTCTTATAAGAAATATACATATATATATATTGTCACAATTGTAAATTTTGGTCAACGAAAGTCAACCATAGTCAAACGAAGCGTACGTTAATCCATATGTTGAAAAGTTATTTTCCATAACTTTTGCGATGTATTATTAGATATTATAATACTACGTACGCTAATTCAAAACAATTATTGATTAAACGTCGAAAATACGAACAGTAAACTACTGTAGCGTAAAAATTCGATAATCGTACAATTATTATTTTGAGAATAATAATATTCATAAAACGATCTACTTGTAAATACGAACCTGTGGATATATAGAACGTCGAAAACGGAGTTCGTATGTGAAAGTTACAACAATTAAACCGCTGTGAACGGATAAATGTACACAGGGTTTGGACTCAAAATACAAAATGTGGTGCCTTAAACATCAAATATGGAATAACAAATCATATATTATGAAGCGTAATACTATCTAGTATTTAATTTCATAGCTAAATACATTTTCCGGTAAAATGCTGAAAATCGCGTAATCGGAAGAATACTGCGCTTAAACGCGTATTTCAACGTCTAACGAGTTATAATACAATCAAAATAAATGTTTGACAATGTTTTCATACAAAATATTTATTTAGAACTTCGTTTCGTCAAAAACTCATAAAATTACGCTAAAACGTCTTACGATTTTATAAAAACCGCTTATTTTTATAAAAGAATGACATTTTTTATTAAAACAACCCAACCCACCCCTCCTACCCCACCCCCATCGGCTGCAACATGATCCAAACCATCTCTCAACACAATCCTAGTTTACTATTCATGATCTAGAGTAAGGAAAAAGGCTATGAATAAATAAATCCATTAAATCCAACAAAAATCAAATAAAAAGGCTAGGAAGATTTCACTTGAAACAATTCACCAACACAACCTCTCCTCTCTTTCTCTCTCAATTTTCGGCTCACTCCACCACCACCACCTCTTCAACCCGCCACCACCTTGCACCACCATCAACCACCGCCGGCCACCCTCATCACCCACCATTTTTAGTGCAAAACATCCCAAGCTTGGTAAGTTAGCTTCTCTTGTGATTTTAACCACTATTACACAAGTTTTACACCATTTACACACACTAACATCTATGAAAAATCATTGGGTAATAGCATTGTCCAAGGGTCCTCCGAGCTCCAAGGCTTGGATCTTCATTCCTACCACCGATCTTCCAAGAAATACCTAGTTTTTAAGTAAAGCACGCTACAAGGGTGAGTTCATACCCCTCATTTTCATCTTTTCAAACCTTTTTGGGGGAGAATACAAGTTCATTTACTATAAATGTTGTTTTATACAAGTTTATATGTGTTTAAATGCTATAAGTGATATTTTACACAAGTTTATAAAACTAGTTGTTGTGTAAAAATATTATTGACATGAAATATGGATAGATCCATGTATTATAAACACTATGATATATTAAGTTGTGTAAAAGTTACAAAACTGCAAATAAAGTGTACAAAAATACTAGATCTTGGGTAAAAACGTTATAAAAACGGAAACTAGTAAAAACTACGTTTTTATAAATAAAAGCACTATTTTCTAGCAAAAATGGTTATAATCAAGTTATTGTTGGATTAGGTGTCTAAGCCATGACTTTACAACTGTATTTATCTTGTTAATTGAAGCAAAGTCCATTTGGGTTGCCCTCATAGCCGGAGGTCAGGATAGAGTTCAGTAGAGTAAAAGGTTGATTTATTAATTATGTAATAAATCAATAGAATTAATTAAATGGTTTATTAATATATTTAAGTGTTAATATATTAATTAGAAACTATAATAATTAATTAAGATTTAATCTAGAATTAATTGGATTTAATTTAGTGATTAAATTAATTAATTAAAAGTGTGAGGACTAGTTTGTATTTATTCAATAGTTGAATAACTGGCAAAGAGAAGTCCAGGGGACAAAAGTGGCGCCACCCTTGGAGGCTTCTCTAGGGTTGGCGAAAACCCTAATTAGGGTTTAGGGATCTGGTCCAAGTGGTCAACAGGCTTGCCCACTTGGAGGCTCCTTATGGTTTCAAGTGTAACCCTAGGAGGCTATAAAAGGAACCCTCTGGCTCCCCATTATTCACGCCACATATCACCAAGATTACTCTGCTGGACTGTCTTCTCCATTGCTGTGGGTATGACTTGCATTTGAGGCAGGATACTTTTGCTACTAGCTTCAAGAACAAGATTCAAAGGTTGGTTCTTCTGATTTAAACTTTAGAAATCATTGTTGGCCTTTAGGTTTTAGTTTATTATCTTCATAGAAGAAAACATAGATCTTTATAGGGTGCATGTGAACCATAAGCAATTTTTGTGTTCATTGTTTGCTAGAAAACCCTTCAGTGGTATCAGAGCCAGGTTGTTTTCTTATGAATTGGTATAAACTGCATGAACTGTTTGTGCCTAAGGGTTTTTGGCGAAAAAACCCTCTTAGAATAGCCTTAATTTCGTGGCCTAGGCTAGGGTTTCCTAACCCTAGCCGCCACCCCTTTATTCCCCCTTGATTTCCTTGATTTACTTGCCTTTTATAAGTAGGTTGTTATTTTTGGTATCTGTATCTAATAAATAACTGGAACCCTTATTTGTTGGCTTGTATTTTTCGAAAATGTGGGGCCCTAGATAGTAAAATTAATTTGTTAATTTCATAAAATCTATCTTAGATTTAATTAGTTTAATTAACTGTTAATTAAAAGATCAATTAAATCAGCTTAAAGAATTAATTTAAATTTCCAAAAATTGTTTAAAATTTGCGAAAATTATGATTAAATTAATTCTAAAATATTTTAATAAGATTAAAATATATCTTATATATTTATGATTAAAAGTTAATTATTTATATATAAGAAAAATTGGTTAGTCTTACCGCAAGTAGGCCTCATTCACAAAACTGTCCTATAAAGAGGGTATAAGGCGACTGACTATAAAATGTTAGTCTAATGGGTATCCACTCTTACCCACCGCTCTCCTGGTCAGTCGAGTGTCGTTAGCCGAACGGGTTTGATAGAACCGCTAAGCCTTTTAAAAGTATAATGCTATAATTGAAAGTACTAGAACTTTGAACAAAACCCAATCTAGTTACTTTAGGTTAAAAATGTGAATTGGTGCTAATCCATGGAATTGCACATTGCACTTTGTGGAACGTTGGTGGAGCGTGTGTGGTTTACCGGCACACCAACTGGGGTCTACAAAGACTTGCAATGGGTTTCTCGATTTTGTCATTATTAACGGAGCGTGTGTGGTTAACCGGCACGTTAATTAGAGATGACAATTGACTTCGAGAGTATCGAGCATATTTGCATGGTTATTCACACCCGGTTTGTGATCCTCGGCATCCCAGTCACAAACAGTGGGGCACATCCGAGACTAAACATGTCATTGAATAGTTCAATGTGTCTCAACAGATCTAGGAATTTCATAAGATGAAATTGATAAGTGTATTATCTACCTTAATGACCATTATGTTGTGATTACGGCATCCCTCTTCACACCATAGTTGGGGCATTTTGGGTCCTAGCCTTAATAAATAATATATTGGGTAATTATTTAAAAGGATAAATTAAACTAATAAAATTTTGGTTATTGTAGATGTCTGAATCAAGTGTCTATTCTCCTCCCTCTCCTCCTTCACCCACTTCTAAGAGCATCAGAAAGCACCTGCCTAATATGGTAAGGCTGACTGGCCTGAATTATATGGTATGGCTTCATAAATAGAGAATAGTTCTTTGTTTTGCTGGCAAGCCATATCTGACTGAGTGTCCGCTCCCTAAAGCATGACATCACACAGTAGCTTGTGATGAGCATGACTCCTTGATTGTTAAGTCAAGGAAAGTTCGTTACCTAATACTATTGATCATTGACCCCGATTTCTGCAGGAATTTAGAATTCCTAGGGTCAGATAAGTTAACACAGCTAGTTGTGGAAAAGTTCCATGAACTGGTTGAGAAAGGACGAGCTAAGATATTCAAAGAGTTTGAAGTGTGCAGGAAGTAGCACCAGTTCACATGTTCTCAAGACTGAGAGACACATAGGTGAACTGTATAAATTTGGTCCCCTTTTGATCGGGAGTTAAAGCATTAGCTCGACTCGCTGATTCGTTCATCCTGATGTGCAGGAAGGGAAACCAGATAAGACAATCGTGGACATGCATTCAATGTTGACTTTGTATGAGTCGTTCATAGAGAAGCATAGTTCCATTGATTCAGCTGCTTCGGGATTGAGTCCAGTAATAGGACACATCAAGAAATGCTCCAGATCGTCTGGACCGGTTCCTCGATGTTTCAAACTGGGAATCCACAGGGTGGGACACAGTCATGGAAAGATTGGAAAATGCTCCGAAGCCGAACAGTTTGGCAACTCAGGAATATCTTAGAACTCAAAACACCTGATCCTTAGTTCCTTGATACAGGATGTGTTTCTCACATTTGCTCTGTATGCATGGACTCTGTAGGATGTGAGATGTTGTTGCATAGGAGCATATTCAGATTGGATCTGAAGCTCATGCAGTTTTAGAGTTTAGTTAGATATTGTAATATTGTTATTAGCTTTTCAGATGCGTATGACATTGTCTATCATATAGTACATTGTTCAAGGATTTTGTTTTAATAAAATTATCAATTTTATTTTAACACATGTTGTTTGAAATATCCTTGAAATGTTGTATGATTGTGTTGAATGCGTGATTAGTAATAACTTGAATATTGATACATCCAAAGTGTTTGGATTTTAGAATTGTGTCCCTTATGATTGTTAAGATAAATGTTGTAAGAATCAATTCAACCAAAGGTCCAGTTGGGCAGGACTTTGGAATCATTTGACTCAGAGTCACATGATGAATTGAGTTCTTAATGTGTTAAGAAATGAATCAACCAAAGATCCAGTTGGACAGGACTTTGGAATCATTTGACTTAAAGTCAGATGATGATTAAGTTTTTATAAAGCACATGTGGCAAGAAATGAATCACCCAAAGATCCAAAGGATAGGATTTTGGAATCAGTTGACTTAGAGTCAACTGAAGATTGCAAGTCTTGAACAAAATTAACAAAGTCATAAGTTTACATAGAGATGTAAAAGAGATTGAGATTAGGAGCAATGAACACATCAGTTGCTGTGTACTGAGCCAATCCTCAAATAGAACACAATTGGTTGTACTCCGCGATATTCGTCAATCGGTATGACAAATATGGTTTCGCTTATCAGAATAAGTGATGGAATTGAAACCTTGAACAGTTCAAGGACTTCAAAGGAAGTACGAGACCCACAGAACCTGAGTGACAACATAAACTGGGAAAATGTTTCACAGTTATTCTCTTCCAAGAACATTAATAGTTATAATGTGTCTTAGGGAAGATGATGGAGCATTGGTCGAACAATTCGATCCTCAATGTATGAGATACATTGCCAATTAGTTTCCCGTAAATTAAACACTAAACCAGTCAGACCATATTAACCATATTCCAACCACATCTACGACTAAGTAGGTTTGCAGTCACTGTCTGAAATGTAAAGCTGGGATTGTCCCACTTGTACATTAAAGGTCCAGGGTCTTGTAGTGTTCGTCCGAACCTCACGACTGGCCTGAACCTAATCAGAAATGTCATTTCACTGTCTATCCCGCTGTACCTGGAAAAGAAAGAGCTCTTTTAGAAAGAACTCATATTCTAAGGAGACAGTGGGAGTTTGGGACAGTCCTGAATGAGTTCAGGATTAGCCAAGTGAAAAAAAAAACCTTTAGTCATCGCTAGGCTTAGAGCAGAAATCAGATTTCTGTTTTAATACTGACATAACCTTCTCTTGACCAGTAGTACTGATCACCGTCATAAGTAGTTATGATCGGGGTGACATACCGAATAGTGGTAAAACACTATAGTTGGTATGGATTTTCAATCCGACTACTTGGAAGCATTGGTGAGCCCGGTTGCTGCCAATTAAGAGAACTTTAGGACGAGATACAGTCCATGTGACAGCTTGATTGATTTTACAACAGGTCTTAGAACCAGTGGGAGTAATCATCAAAAGAAACCAACATGGATAGAAATGTACCTTCAGAACATCTGGTTGAGTGAGACGATACTCAGAGTCATGTAATTGACTTTGAGAGAAGCGCTCTCAATAGAAGATGAAATCCGAAAGGATACTGCATAATGTAAGTCGTTAGTGGAGCGCGTGTGGATCACCGGCACACTAATGAGGACTCATAAATAATATGCCAGTATAACGGTACATGGGCCCGGGATTTCCCCGCGGGCATCTCCAAGAAAGGATATTCAGATTCTCAAAATATGCCAAAGGATTGGATTTTGAGAATGAGCTGAAAGATATCCATTAAGATGTCAGAAAGGTTTGGATTCTCAAAATATACCAAAAGCTCTGGATTTTGTGAATAGTCCATAACCGTGTCAAAGCCAGTGGGAGTGTTGCTGTTATCTATCTCCATATGTGTATTATATAATGTTTCTAGGAAACGTCTCTTTTCATTACAAAGTGTAATGACTTGGTGTTAAGAGACGGATCGCTATGAAAGACTTAATAGAGATACGGCATGCTCAGGTGGTTATAAACGTCTATGAGATAGATCGAAACTCTGCCAAGATGATCTTGATGAGACTCAAGATGCATTGCTCAGGAAAAGAGTTTCCTGTCATTGCAAAGTGTAATACAAAGAAGGTGCAGCATACTCACATAATCCATAGACATCTATCAAATAGATGTTGTCATCAGTATAGACCTGGCCATAATAAGCATGATCTCAATAAGACTCAAGATGCATGAGAAAAAGTCTCCGAAAGGATATAGTTATTAAAGGTCGTGACACAAGGATTATGAGTAATCCTAAGATTCCAAAAGATTTTGGAATAGGACTGGATCGAATCCAACAAGTTTCTTGGATCGATCAGAAGTGTCATGAACATGTCTTGATGACTTAATGCTTAGAGCATACTGAGTCAGATTCAGGATATGACCTGGCTGGGAATACTTAATGGATTTTGTACATACATGAGAAATCATTGGAAAATGATTAAGGGTGAATGTTGATAACAATTTGAAAAGAGTTTTTCAAATAAGGACATAATGGTTAAAGAATTTCGTTGGCATTCCGATGGAGCGCGTGTGGCTCACCGGCACATCGTAACACCTCGAAATAGTCTTAGGGTGCAGTCATGTGGACTAAAGATCCCGAGAACCATGGAAAGTCACAGTACATAGAATGGAGTTGTTAGTGAGAATAACCGTCTGGCCAAATTGAAATATCATCGGAAGGATATCCGATCGTATAAAGTGTATAAATGTATAACATTTGAATACATAGAAAGAATGAAAGGTCAAGTAGACATAGATACATAATACGAATTAAATAGTTTAAAATCTAGAAACCGATAATAGTTTATGTAAAATCCGACCTGGTGATTACCTCGTGGAGACTTGGTAATTAGGCAATAGTAGCCACCAGTCAGATTTTAAGTTTCAATTTTGCATGTTTCACTTCCCGAATAATTTGATTATTCAAAAGTCCACAGTCGCTCATACTTTTCGGGAGTAAGTATGAACAAAGACTGTCGTGAATTGGCTTGTATATTGTCTAAGGAGTTAGACATTGCAGTAAGACTGCTACAACATTCATGAGTACTTAGAAATAGAGATTTGAGTATTGGATAAACCCGCGCTCAATAGATTGCTTCATGGATTACATCACGAGCAATGTTGAGACGATAATATCGTATGATCTTGAAGCGGAGACATATGAGTTGAAATTTACGAGTTGGTTGTGCATTGATAATGCGAAACGCATCGGTAACTCGATGTTATAAAACGCATTGTTGTGTACGATTTGATAAGTAAAAGACACAACCATATGAGTCAAAGCTTATTCGTTCCTTGACCCTGATGGGAAACAGATATCTGTAGGCCGCTCGATGATTTTGAAGTTGACTAAAGTGCTGGCCAGCCTGGACTAAATTGATGTGTTCAATTAGAAGTCCGAAAGTCATAAGCAGAATCGGAAATCGGGAAACAGAGTATCGGACAGAGATTGATCTCAATCCATGTCTCGTGTCTGGAAATATCTTGTTGGACGAAGGATCATATGATCACTTATCTTTGGACGGAACTGACTGGGTCAGAGTTCGGCAGCAGTTTCTAGGAAGCTGCAGGTTGTTTATTAATCAGAAGATAAATTAAAGTCATAGTCTTATCCAAGTGGGAGACTATTGGATTAGGTGTCTAAGCCATGACTTTACAACTGTATTTATCTTGTTAATTGAAGCAAAGTCCATTTGGGTTGCCCTCATAGCTGGAGGTCAGGATAGAGTTCAGTAGAGTAAAAGGTTGATTTATTAATTGTGTAATAAATCAATAGAATTAATTAAATGGTTTATTAATATATTTAAGTGTTAATATATTAATTAGAAACTATAATAATTAATTAAGATTTAATCTAGAATTAACTGGATTTAATTTAATGATTAAATTAATTAATTAAAAGTGTGAGGACTAGTTTGTATTTATTCAATAATTGAATAACTGGCAAAGAGAAGTCCAGGGGCCAAAAGTGGCGCCACCCTTGGAGGCTTCTCTAGGGTTGGCGAAAACCTTAATTAGGGTTTAGGGATCTGGTCCAAGTGGTCAACAGGCTTGCCCACTTGGAGGCTCCTTAGGGTTTCAAGTGTAACCCTAGGAGGCTATAAAAGGAACCCTTTGGCTCCCCATTATTCACGCCACATATCACCAAGATTACTCTGCTGGACTGTCTTCTCCATTGCTGTGGGTATGACTTGCATTTGAGGCAGGATACTTTTGCTGCTAGCTTCAAGAACAAGATTCAAAAGTTGGTTCTTCTAATTTAAACTTTAGAAATCATTGTTGGCCTTTAGGTTTTAGTTTATTATCTTCATAGAAGAAAACATAGATCTTTATAGGGTGCATGTGAACCATAAGCAATTTTTGTGTTCATTGTTTGCTAGAAAACCCTTCAGTTATTACACCATTTTTGTGAGAAATATCTCAAAAGATGATATTTATAATCATTTGAATAAATTACTTCATTATTATTCACAAAAATATGATTATTACGACGCAATACTAAAAATAGACTATTATTGGAATAGTTTATGAACACAAGTTATTATGACGTTAGAACATGACAAAAATAATTATATAATTATTAAACTATACTATATTATCATGGGAAAAATGATAATGGACGATTACAAGAGTTTTTATATACAAAACGTACGTAAACAAGTTGATTGGAATACATACATTATTGTGAGATGAATCTTCACAGTACTTTTATAAGTACCTACTATAAGTCCTGAACTTTTATAACCAGAGTCTCGGTAAGAGAGCGCGATATTTGAGTATAGATCTATACGGGGCTTGACAACCCCGCACCTGAGCTGCTAGCTACAGCTTGACCGGCAGGTCTGAGATGTCCAAATGTCTAACATTCTGACGCCTGAAGAATGTCGCAGCAGGCCAACTAGTCACAGTATGGTTATAGGGTATCTCACATGAGAAAATAATCAACTTATTATTTTTTATAAATTGTTTACGTGGAAAAATACATTTCTAAGGAATTTCATACTACAGTTACATATTACATTTTAGTCTTTGGGATTTAAAGACTTGGGCATTTTATGAGAAAATATTGGATTTTCTTGGTTTTCAACACTATTGCTTACAAAAAAAGGATATTTCTTACGCAAAATCTTATGAACTCACCAACTTAATTGTTGACACTTTTTCAACTATTTGTATTCTCAGGAAACTAAAAAGGTAAACCACAAGCTTGGTTGAAGGGACGTTACGACGTCATTTTGCATATTTTGTTATCATTTGTAATTGTAATTGAAACATGATACATTGAACTATGTAACCTTTACAATTATTTATGATGGTTGTGTTGCTTGGAATCACTATAATTCAACTTGTTTTGATATTGTTCATGAAGTCATCCACCCTTGAACGTTTCCGCCAATACGGTTTGAGGGTGTGACAGATTGGTATCAGAGCATTGTTTATAGTGAACTAAGTATGTCAATCCATTTAAAGATATACAACTATAAATACAATGGGACTAAAACTCTCGAAAACATTTTCGCACAAGTATACTTTTAAAATTACAACGATAATTTTTATAAAAGTATAAGTACATACATTCATACTAGAACGATATCATGACGAAAACATACAAAAGTGGTAAGATGAGTTGAACACTACGGTTAGGCCTAAGTGTTTTGGTAATTATATCTTGGATAAATAGAGCCTGATCAACTGTATTGGTCCAAGATATGATTAACGTACACTTAGGAATAGTCGTGGTGAACAACAAGTCTGAACACTTACCAGTAACCAAAGGAACTAAACATAAAATTTAAAATACTATAGGAGTATTTTATGACGCTATAGAACAAAACATGAAGTTAAAATACCACATGAGTATTTGGTATACATTATTTAGTTATATATATGTGTATTTAAGAATCCCCTTTTATATACTTCTTACACCCCAATCCTCGTACAGACGTCATGGCCGGACATCACCTACCAGGAGACCCTTACTACCCAGAAGAAGAACCGGAAGAAATGTCGGATAGTGAGGACCAATGGGACGAGGAGGAGTCCGAGGACGAACCCGAAGTCATCAACCCCCGTCACCCGATCCGCGAGCATAATGCACCACCTCCACTACCGAGCTTTCAGGTATACCGTCATCCTAGAGGCCCACTATGGATGCGTACTCCTCGAAAGAGGGTACTTCCCATTCACCGTCCTTTACTAATAGAAGAACCTCTTCAGGATCAGACGCCAGAATGGGCTGAGCACATACGCCTGTGGAATCAAGAACAGGGCCTGGTTCCCCCTTATGGTATGAGCTTCGACCTCAGTGGGGGGGCACTACAGACCTAGCTTTGCCAGTCATGGTCGGACGCATCAGCCGTCAGGAGGAGCGGATTAGGGCAACCTCCAGTCAGGTCATGGACGTGGGAGCTACTGCCGAGGTCACTGCAGCACGCCTTCGACGCGTAGACGAGGCCCATGACCGTACCTCTGGGCGAGTCGACTCGCTCGAGGAGGACGGACGGACAACTATGGGAATGTTTCGCGAGGCCTTTGTACGGATATCTGAGTCTGAGGAAAGGATACGAAACATAGAGCGGAGGGCCGAGGAGGCCGAGCGAGAGGCTGCCGATCTGAGGGCACAGGTGGATGCACTTCGTGGAGCCAGGGGAGCCAGATCACCATGAGTGGTACTTTTACTGCTCAGATTTTGTTATAGACTAGGATTTTACGAGTAGGCACTATACGCTGCTCGCTTTATATGTAGGCGCGACCCTACAATTAAGTGATTACACTCTTTGTGGGTCGTTACGCCGCCTGTTTATTTTACATTATAGACCTCTGCGAAGGTCAAATTTTCCATCTTAAAAATCATGTAACGCTACAATTATTATTAATATGATGACGTGGTTTATTTATAAAACGTTGTACAAATGTTTGATATGTATGTTTGATACTGGTTTATGGTTACAACTTACGAAAGGAAAAAGACAAGGATAAACTTAAAATATAACCGCCGTATCCTAATGACAACATACTTATAATAATCCTACAGAAACTAACCAACGTCAAATCTTGAATCCTTGTGGCAGAAATATGCCACCTCGACGAAGAAACGCTAGACGCGCACCGATCGCAACTCCTGAGCCACCCATGATGGACTCAGCTGCCTTCCAAGCTGCTGTTACTGCTGCGGTAGCAGCTGCTATCGCTCAGATAAACTCTAATGGGACGAATGGCAACGGAAGCAGAAATGGCACCAACGACTCCACAAATGGAGAAACATCAAACCAATCATGAGTCTGTACTTACAAGGACTTCGCGAATTGCAAACCAGTGACTTTCCATGGTACCGGTGGTGTCCTTTCTCTCACGAGATGGATTGAGAAAATAGAATCAATCTTTGATATCTCCGCCTGCCCCGAGGAATTTAAAGTCAAATTCGCCGCTTGTACCTTTGCTGAGACGGCCATGTCCTGGTGGAAGGGCCATGTTAAGGCTCTGACACTTCCTGTGGCCAACTCAATGAGTTGGGAAGAACTGAAGACCATGCTGATGAAAGAGTACTGTCCCAGAGGGGAGATCCAAAATCTAGAACAAGAGCTGTGGAACCTTACCATGAAGGGTTCAGATCTGACCTCCTACACGAACCGATTCAACGATTTGGCAACCCTTTGCCCTATTATGGTCACACCAGAATCTGTGAAAGTGGAACGTTACATCTGGGGGCTATCTCCCCTGATTCAGGGGAATGTAGAAGTGGCAAGCCCCGCCACTTTCGACAGCGCAAAACGACTGGCCTAACGATTAGTCGACCATGGAGTTCGCCATGGCACCATGACCTCTAAAACTGAGCAACCAAGAGAGAAGGACCACAAAAGCAAACCCTGGAACAGGGGGAGGAATCAGCCTAACCAAGAAAATACCAAGAGACAACAGATTGTGGCAGTCCGTGCAGCCACTGTCCCGACTACCCCAACATCAACCAAACAGTATAATGGAACACTACCCAAGTGCAACAAGTGTAATTTCCACCATACCGGAGCCTGTAGAGAAATGCACTGCTCAAACTGCAACAAAAAGGGTCATACCGCTCGTTTCTGCAAGGCGCCAGTTCCACAAACCACCCAAGCCTCTAATGCTGGGGTGAGTCAAGCTTGCTATGGTTGTGGCGAGACGGGGCATTTTAAGCGTGATTGCCCGAAGACAAAGAACGTGGGGAGAAATGGAAGAGTCCTAGCTATGGGACGCGCGGAAGCGGTAGAGGATCCTACCGTGATTACCGGTACGTTCCTCGCCAATAATTCATATGCTTGTATACTATTCGATAGCGGTGCGGAGAGGAGTTTCGTAATCCACGAGTTTAAATACTTACTAAAACAAAAACCTCAACCACTCAATGAAACATTTACAGTAGAAATGGCTAATGGCAAAACAGAAAGCACAAGCGACATATACATAGGTTGTACACTTACCCTGGACGATCACTCCTTCCAAATCGATTTAATGCCTGTTAAAATAGGAAGCTTTGACGTGATTGTTGGTATGGATTGGCTAATCCCTCATCATGCCGACATCATGTGTTACGAACGAGGAATCCGACTTCATCTGCCGGATGACAAGACCCTTGTTGTCTACGGCGATAAACCCATTACCAGCCTCCGAATCGTGTCTTGCATCAAAGCTCGAAAATACCTACAGAAAAGATACCATGCCTTCCTAGCCCACGTTGTTGACGAGAAGAAAGAAGTAAAGAACATCAAAGAGATCCATGAAGTCTGCAACTTTCTCGATGTATTCCCAGAAGACCTTCCAGGAG
Organism: Cichorium intybus; assembly: GCA_023525715.1. Taxonomy (NCBI): domain Eukaryota; kingdom Viridiplantae; phylum Streptophyta; class Magnoliopsida; order Asterales; family Asteraceae; genus Cichorium; species Cichorium intybus. Next base: position 50,418,424 of record CM042016.1, on the reverse strand, counting down.
TACCACCCGCACGACAAGTCGAGTTTAGAATCGACTTGGTCCCAGGAGCCACCCCGGTAGCAAAAGCGCTATACCGATTAGCCCTGGCAAAAATGCAAGAATTATCCAGCCAACTAAACGAACTGCTAAGTAAAGGGTTCATCAGGCCGAGCTTCTCACCTTGGGGAGCGCCGGTCTTGTTCGTGAAGAAGAAGGATGGATCATTCCGTATGTGCATTGACTATCGGGAGTTGAACAAACTCACTATCAAGAATCGGTATCCGCTACCCCGAATCGACGACCTTTTCGATCAACTCCAAGGATCGAGTTACTTCTCAAAAATCGATCTAAGGTCGGGGTATCATCAACTCAAAGTTCAAGAAGAAGATGTTCCCAAAACGGCATTCAGAACTCGCTACGGCCATTATGAATTCGCTGTGATGCCCTTCGGATTGACCAATGCGCCCGCAGTGTTCATGGATCTGATGAACCGCGTATGCCGACCTTACCTAGATAAGTTCGTGATAGTGTTCATTGATGATATACTTATCTATTCAAGAAGTAAGGAGGAACATAGTCAAAACTTACGACAAGTTTTGGAGACATTAAGAGCAGAGAAGCTGTATGAGAAATTTTCGAAATGCGAATTTTGGCTTCGAAAAGTGGACTTCCTAGGCCACGTAGTCAGCAAAGAAGGGATACATGTGGACCCTTCCAAGATCAAAGCCATCGAAAGCTGGGAAGCACCAAGAACTCCGAAAGAAATTCGTTAGTTTTTGGGCCTTGCTGGCTATTATCGAAGATTCATACAGAATTTCTCCAAAATTGCGAAGCCACTTACTGCCCTGACACAGAAGGGTGTGATATTCAAGTGGGGAGATAAACAAGACGTCGCCTTCCAGACCTTAAATAAAGCTTTGTACAGCGCTCCTATTCTGTCTCTTCCAGAAGGAACAGAAGACTTTGTGGTCTATTGCGATGCATCGAACTAGGGTCTAGGCTGTGTACTCATGCAGAGAGGAAAAGTCATTGCCTATGCTTCAAGACAACTTAAAACTCACGAGATCAACTACACTACACATGACCTCGAGTTGGGAGCAGTAGTGTTCGCATTGAAGATCTGGAGACACTACCTATACGGCACAGAGTGTACGGTATTCACCGACCATAAGAGTCTCCAGCATATCCTCAACCAAAAAGAACTCAATATGAGACAACGACGATGGGTAGAGCTACTAAGTGATTATGAGTGCGAAATTCGTTATCATCCAGGAAAGGCCAATGTGGTGGCAGATGCCCTTAGTCGGAAAGAGTACTCGGGCCGCCGAGTAAAGTCTCTGTCAATAACAATCCATTCCCGTTTGTCCACTCAGATAAAGGAGGCACAACTAGAAGCCTTAAAACCTGAGAATGTCGCGAATGAAGCCTTGCGAGGGATGGATAAAAACCTCGAAGTTAAGGAAGACGGAGCTCGTTACCTCATGAACCGAATTTGGACCCCGAAGTTCGGCGGATACAGAGACATTATCATGAATGAGGCTCATAAAACTAGATACTCCATTCACCCTTGGTTCGACAAGATGTACCTAGACCTTAAGAAACTGTATTGGTGGCCAAACATGAAGGCAGAAATTGCTACTTACGTGGGCAAGTGCCTAACTTGCGCCAAGGTTAAAGTAGAATATCAAAAGCCCTCGGGTCTGCTTCAACAACCAGAAATACCCGAGTGGAAGTGGGAGCGGATAACCATGGACTTCATGACTAAGTTACCCAAGGCAACTGGTGAGCTGGACACCATATGGGTACTTTTCGATAGGTTAACCAAGTCCGCACATTTCCTACCAATAAAAAAGACTGACAAAATGGAGAAACTGACAAGGACGTACATCAAATTGACTGTACGATTGCATGATGCGTCAATATCCATTATCTTAGATAGAGATAGTCGATTTACGTCACGTTTTTGGCAATCATTGCAAAAGACCTTGGGTACCAGGCTCAACATGAGTATAGCTTACCATCCACAACCGACGGGGCAAAGCAAGAGAACAATCCAAATGCTGGAAGACATGATTGAGAGCTGGCGTGATAGACTTCGGTAAGTTGTGGGACACCCACTTTCCGCGCATTGAATTTGCATACAACCATAGTTATCACACGAGCATTAAGGTTGCTCCATTTGAAGCTTTATATAAACGCAAGTATATATCCCCTCTGTGCTGGGCTAAGGTGAGTGATACTCAGCTAGCCAGAGGTCAAGTACCTAACAGCACTCTCACCGGTCCTGAGATCACACGAGAGACGACAGAGAAAATCGTTCAGATCCGTGAGCGATTGAAAGCATCTCGTGACCAACAAAAGAATTACTCGGATAAACGACGCAAGCCCTTAGAATTCCAGGTTGGCAACCGTGCTTTGTTGAAGGTCTCATCCTAGAAGGGAATGATACGCTTGAGAAGCATGGAAAACTGAATCCAAGGTACATCGGGCCATTCGAGATCCTTGCTAGGATCGGCCCGGTAGCCTACAGACTCCAACTACCACAATAACATCAACAATGTACACCCCACTTTCCACGTGACAAACCTAAAGATGTGTCTATCCGACGAGACTCTCGTCATATCGCTTGACGAGATTAGGGTCAACGAAAATCTCCACTTCGTTGAAGAACCTGTAGAGATCATGAATAGGGAAGTCAATAGGACGAAACAAAGCCGCATACCGATAGTAAAGGTCCGCTGGAACGCCAAGCGTAGACCTGAATCTACTTGGGAACGTAAGGACCATGTGAAACTCAAATACCCACATCTCTTCCCAAACCCTTGGGAATCTACTCAAGTGCTAAATTTCGGGACGAAATTCTTTCTAACGGGTAGATGATGTCACAATTGTAAATTTTGGTCAACGAAAGTCAACCATAGTCAAACGAAGCGTACGTTAATCCATATGTTGAAAAGTTATTTTCCATAACTTTTGCGATGTATTATTAGATATTATAATACTACGTACGCTAATTTAAAACAATTATTGATTAAACGTCGAAAATACGAACAGTAAACTACTGTAGCGTAAAAATTCGATAATCGTACAATTATTATTTTGAGAATAATAATATTCATAAAACGATCTACTCGTAAATACGAACCTGTGGATATATAGAACGTCGAAAACGGAGTTCGTATGTGAAAGTTACAACAATTAAACCGCTGTGAACGGATAAATGTACACAGAGTTTGGACTCAAAATACAAAATGTGGTGCCTTAAACATCAAATATGGAATAACAAATCATATATTATGAAGCGTAATACTATCTAGTATTTAATTTCATAGCTAAATACATTTTTCGGTAAAATGCTGAAAATCGCGTAATCGGAAGAATACTGCGCTTAAACGCGTATTTCAACGTCTAACGAGTTATAATTCAATCAAAATAAATGTTTGACAATGTTTTCATACAAAATATTTATTTAGAACTTCGTTTCGTCAAAAACTCATAAAATTACGCTAAAACGTCTTACGATTTTATAAAAACCGCTTAATTTTATAAAAGAATGACACTTTTTATAAAAACAACCCACCTCACCCCTCCTACCCCACCCCCATCGGCTGCAACATGATCCAAACCATCTCCCAACACAATCCTAGTTTACTATTCATGATCTAGAGTAAGGAAAAAGGCTATGAATAAATAAATCCATTAAATCCAACAAAAATCAAATAAAAAGGCTAGGAAGATTTCACTTGAAACAATTCACCAACACAACCTCTCCTCTCTTTCTCTCTCAATTTTCGGCTCATTCCACCACCACCACCTCTTCAACCCGCCACCACCTTGCACCACCATCAACCACCGCCGGCCACCCTCATCACCCACCATTTTTAGTGCAAAACATCCCAAGCTTGGTAAGTTAGCTTCTCTTGTGATTTTAACCACCAGTACACAAGTTTTACACCATTTACACACACTAACATCTATGAAAAATCATTGGGTAATAGCATTGTCCAAGGGTCCTCCGAGCTCCAAGGCTTGGATCTCCATTCCTACCACCGATCTTCCAAGAAATACCTAGTTTTTAAGTAAAGCACGCTACAAGGGTGAGTTCATACCCCTCATTTTCATCTTTTCAAACCTTTTTGGGGGAGAATACAAGTTCATTTACTATAAATGTTGTTTTATACAAGTTTATATGTGTTTAAATGCTATAAGTGATATTTTACACAAGTTTATAAAACTAGTTGTGTAAAAATATTCTTAACATGAAATATGGATAGATCCATGTATTATAAACACTATGATATATTAAGTTGTGTAAAAGTTACAAAACTGCAAATAAAGTGTACAAAAATACTAGATCTTGGGTAAAAACGTTATAAAAACGGAAACTAGTAAAAACTACGTTTTTATAAATAAAAGCACTATTTTCTAGCAAAAATGGTTATAATCAAGTTATTACACCATTTTTGTGAGAAATATCTCAAAAGATGATATTTATAATCATTTGAATAAATTACTTCATTATTATTCACAAAAATATGATTATTACGACGCAATACTAAAAATAGACTATTATTGGAATAGTTTATGAACACAAGTTATTATGACGTTAGAACATGACAAAAATAATTATATAATTATTAAACTATACTATATTATCATGGGAAAAATGATAATGGACGATTACAAGAGTTTTTATATACAAAACGTACGTAAACAAGTTGATTGGAATACATACATTTTTGTGAGATGAATCTTCACAGTACTTTTATAAGTACCTAGTATAAGTCCTGAACTTTTATAACCAGAGTCTCGGTAAGAGAGCGCGATATTTGAGTATAGATCTATACGGGGCTTGACAACCCCGCACCTGAGCTGCTAGCTACAGCTTGACCGGCAGGTCTGAGATGTCCAAATGTCTAACATTCTGACGCCTGAAGAACGTCGCAGCAGGCCAACTAGTCACAGTATGGTTATAGGGTATCTCACATGAGAAAATAATCAACTTATTATTTTTTATAAATTGTTTACGTGGAAAAATACATTTCTAAGGAATTTCATACTACAGTTACATATTACATTTTAGTCTTTGGGATTTAAAGACTTGGGCATTTTATGAGAAAATATTGGATTTTCTTGGTTTTCAACACTATTGCTTACAAAAAAAGGATATTTCTTACGCAAAATCTTATGAACTCACCAACTTAATTGTTGACACTTTTTCAACTACTTGTATTCTCAGGAAACTAAAAAGGTAAACCACAAGCTTGGTTGAAGGGACGTTACGACGTCATTTTGCATATTTTGTTATCATTTGTAATTGTAATCGAAACATGATACATTGAACTATGTAACCTTTACAATTATTTATGATGGTTGTGTTGCTTGGAATCACTATAATTCAACTTGTTATGATATTGTTCATGAAGTCATCCACCCTTGAACGTTTCCGCCAATACGGTTTGTGGGTGTGACATATATATATATATATATATATATATATATATATATATATATATATATATATATATATATATATATATATATATATATATATATATATATATATATATATAGAATTCCTGAATTCTGAATCGTGGAGAAATGTTCGTGTTTTTGTACATGTAAGGCTGTGACAACCAAGTACCATCAAGTAATCTACCGTCTAAGGGGTAACTCTTTCTCCCTTGTTTTGAAATATTTTTGTGTACAACGGGGACGTTGTATGGTTTTAAGTGTAGGGTGTGGACGGTCGAAAGAGTATTTTTGAAATTTTGCGGAAAATGATCAATTTTAAAAAAATTTAGCGATTTTTCAAAATTGTTATTAGATTGTAATTTTGAAATGAATAATTTGTGAATGTTATAGCATTGGTATTTTTCAAAGAAATACTGTTTAGTCGTTATCATGCTATGAGTTTAGTCAAATAAGTTGAGTTTTAGGAGTTAGAAGATTAGGATATTTTAGGATTGGAATTTAGGAAGGAACTGTCAATCAGTGGCCTTTGTTGTTCGAGCCGGTAGGTCCGAAAAAAGATGGCCTCGAAGAGGCACTTATGCATTTTACCACCTAAGATCGTCTGGTTTGAGATGGTATTTCTGAAAGCTCGCTACACGGACAACATCGAAAGTCATGGACAATTCTTTAATGACCTTTAGAATCTAAATGAGTACGTACACTTCACCGTGGACAGAAAATTTGTAATCAATGGTTCTTTAGAAAGTCATGAATTCCAAAGAATATTCTGGTTATGTTTTCACGAACTATTTCAATCTAACTCTTGAGGCAATAAGCTTTGAAATTGAACACGTTCAAAAAATTGTTTGAGTCTTAGTTAAAATCTATTAAAAACTCTCTTGCTTGGGGACAATCAAGGCACAAGTGTGGGGTGTTTGACAACGCCTAGTAATATCAAGCCTTTTAGTCGTTGTTAGGCCCTATTCTTGGTGATTTTATATCATATATGTTGTGGTATTCTCACTTTTTGTGTCAGTGCTTGTTTGGAAAGAAAAGATGTAAACAGGGGTTAAATGCGTACAAATGAAAGAAGTTTGGAGATAAGGACAAAAAGAGTCGAATTTACACGCGCGCCGCGGGGAAGCATAGGGCGTGCCGCTCTGAATCAACGATGAGGCGGTGAGAAGAATTCAAATGACAAAAAAACGGGGATAACCCTACACGCGCGCCGCGGGTATCATAGTTGCACGACGCGGCCACTTATTTTCCACAACTATAAATAGAGGCTTTTAGGTCGAAATCAGTAGCAAATGAACGACCCACAAGGTGGATACAAGGCTTATTTGACTCCAAGATTTGGTTTTCAGTCGCCATTCGTGGTATTTATGTTTCTTCATTTAATTTTCATATAGTTTAGTTGTTTTAGTAGCTTAGCTTGATGTTATTGGGTGTGACAACCATTAGCATTAGGTTAAAGTTTCTGGATTTTCATTGTTACTGTTTTGGATGCTTTGGATCTGAGTTTATGCAAGTCAATCATTCAGTTAATGTTTATTTGTTCTTTTTACCTTTCTATTGCTTTGGATGTGTTGGATGTTTTGGATTGATCTTTATTGTTTATGAGTTTGAATCTGATTTCTGATTTCAATAAGCAATTTAGATTAGGTTTAAGTTTAAGCTTCATTTTAGTTTATGATTGGAATTGGATTTTGTTTGGATTCTGGTTTTTAGACCGTTTTTGGTAAAAGTAGAGACTAGTCCCTCTGGTTGTAGCGTGACACTACAACTGGTAATTTGTTGCCTACCTTGACCACGAAACTCCTGTGGGTCGACCCTGACTACCACTGTACTAGTGAGAGTAAGGTTTTACTTATTTTTGACAGCACGACGACGTAGGCGTGTCAGTCGTAACTCTACACAAGCAGAACCATCACTTTTGTTGTATTTGGACTTTGAGATTGAAGTGGGGTTTGGGTAATCGAAGAATACGTGCATTTCATTTTATATAAAGTTTCAATTTGAGATTATCAGATTTGATAATATTTTAGAAATGAAAATACTTCAGATGTTACTAATATGTTGAGTTTTGAAAACCTTTCAGGGGTTTGAATTTGGGTTTAGATTGACTTTTATCCAACATCCTTAAGACGTTTAACCCATGTAATGCTCAGTATGCTCCTCAAACCTAACCTACTTATTTTGAAATGTGTACAAATTGAAAGACATAGTTAAATATAAATATGGATTTAGCTTTTTTATGTATTTAGATGATGTTTTATTCTAAATTAGAAGATGTATGGAAGGTGTTTTATGTATCTTATTCCATTTGATTCTTTAGTTACATCCTCATATGCCTTGACATTTTTATCATTTTAGAATATTAAGGACTCAATCGTTTGAGACCTATTTCTGCAAATTGTTTTCTTAAAAAGAATATTCTTTTCCAAAATAGTTGACATTTAAATAACTATTTCAATTTGCCAATACAAGGGGTTGCAAGTGGTATCGACGTTTTGGTTTAAATTAACGATGTACTTATGATAGTGCTTAGACTTTATCCACAAAGCTCAAGTGGTGTATTACGAATATATAGTTAAGCATGCCTTCAAGATTCAATTCTAGTATTTTACACTTTCATGTATTTTTGGATAGAGTGACTCGGCCTTGGTACTTTATGATGCCTAGTAATAAGATTAATATTGATATTATCTTGTGATGGTCTCGTAGAATGACAACCAACAATAAATATGAATGAACACAATCAATACTTCAAAAACTGGTTATATTGATTAACTAGGTCTCACAAAATAAGATAGATAACTAAGAACATACTCTGGTTATAAACAAACTTTATATGAATAGTTTTAACACAGAAAAACTATTAATTACAATATAGAAGACAAGTAAAAATTAAATTTAGGATCAATCTTCTTGATGGACGCGTTTACATTGCCACATTGTGTATCTTCGTAACTTTCATGGTGGCATTAACACAAGTTTGTGATATCAACATATACACACTCTGAAACCTTTAACTTAATACAATGGAAGTTGGCTAATGTTAGTTTTATTTCATCAAGTTATTGGGTTCGACCCAAAAATCACCCCAATTTGATGATGTCAAAACTAAGCTAAGTACATGAAATAAAACTATACTATAAAAGGTGTTCATATTTATTGAACATTTGGTATAAGAAAAACTACAAGGTTTAAATAGTTACTGAGAGTAATCAAATTCCGAATATTTATATTCTTCAACCTCAAATATAGTTTATTGCTTGAAAATTGATAGTCTCATTTCATCGGCTCTTCCCATCGCTTACCAAGATCCAGATATACTAGTAAATGAAATCCCTTAGCCAGCTCTTCATTTTTTCAACCCAATATTAGCTTGAACAAGTGAGTTATAGTGGCTTTGGGAATATCATTGGACCTCATGTAGCATATATGTTCATTTTCATCTTTGTAAAATATCTCATGTTCACGCTCTTCTAGGAATATATATTCTTTAGGCTCTACACCAACTGGAATCTTATTCTTCATTATTCTTGTCCCATATGGTAACAAACGTTGAGACAATTGAGCTTTTGATCTTATTATACCATCCATCTTTCTAGGATGCTCAGGAGCTAGGGTGTCGACCTTTTAAGGAATCAGGTTCATGTTGGTCACCTTCAAGATCAGCTCAGAGAGTAGTATTCTCAACTATTAGTGTAGACAGCCCTTGTAATTCTCAATGATCCTCATGATCTCCGTCCATTCACTATACCCATAACTCACCAACTCCGTTACCTTAAAATTTTCAAGTATCATTCCAAGCTCATCTTTTATGGTCAAGTGTACTATGAGAATCTTTTAGATTTAAGGCTTTGTTCATTCGACCATGATAATATCCAGTGGCTCATTTCACCTGGTATATACATCAAAAAACTTTTGGAGATCGATTTTCTTGTTCAGCTTTGTATGTTTTTATCATCTCAGTAGTACCAAGGAGTGTTGATAAGTCATGAATTATTGCTCTTTCGTAACCACATCAACAAGAATTGACCCTTCTTTTGTAGAGATCTTCAAGGCAGTTTCACCTCTAATGGCAGCTAGCTTCTTCCGTAGGATAAATTTGTTATAATCTTTAGCGATTTTCTGGCCTCATCAATTGATACACTCGTATCATTATCAATCTAGTTGACAGTCATGGGTGTTTCTTTTTTTTTTTCTTCTTGGAAAGAGGAGCACTAAGCTGAGAAGCTGTAAGACCCTAATCCCAAAAGTTCAAGCTCAACGCGAAAAAAGAATTCAAAAGCCGAAGATTTTGGGCAAAATAGGGATTAGCGTCGCTAATGTCTTGATTAGCGACGCTAATCAGAATGTTAGCGACGTTATTCTTCAGTTGGTCAGTGGGTTTGCACGTTGAGCAGTTAGCCACACAAATGGGGTTATTAGGATGCTAACTGCTGAAAATGGGCCAAAGCCCTAGATTTTCATGCTTGGGTCGTATTTAAGGGTGGGGAACCATAGGGCAGCCGCCATTTGCTCCCTTTCAGCCTCTAAGTAAATATTGAACCCTCGGATGTGGTACAGTCGCGTCGTGCTCCAAGTTCAAGCGAGCAAATACCTGAAAATAGTTAGGGTAAAAGAGTAAGCACAAAGCTTAGTGAGTTCCCCAAAATACTACATATTCTATCACATAAGCACATATAAAAACTAGGAGCAACCCAACTGGCGTCGTCCCATGAGGATCCCGGCATGACCCTATCCCGAAGTCCGCATCCTGAGCATCCCGGCTTAGCACTCTCAATAGCGCCAGCCTCCATTCGTCATCACTGTGGGATCCCAGCACGACCCTATCCCGGAGTCAGCATCTAGAGCATCCCGGCTTAGCACTCTCAATAACGCCAACCAAAGTCGCAAGAACGAATCTAAACGACTACACGTAAGAACATACAATCCTATTTGCCTAGCAAACAAACGTTATCTTGGTCCCTAAGATACAATAAATCCTACGCATGCAACTTCATACATAGTATAGTGAGAAGACTCACCTGATACGCCAAGCTAGACTGCACTCCACGCGCGTATCCTTAGATCCCGACCACACGAACCTCCTAACAAGGATAAACTTCACTTAGCAAATTCCTCAAATCCAAACAGGATAACCTCTAAGACCGGCACCCCGAATCTCTCAAGTTTGACTAAAAGTCAACGGTCAAAGTCAACAGTCAACAGTCAATATAAAAGTCAACCCTCACTTAGCGCCACTATCACCTAAGGATAACGTCACTAAGTCCAAATGTCGCGAAAACCTAAATCCACAGAGAGAGCGTCGCTATCTCCATAGATATCGTCGCTATCTACGGTGTTCAGCCCAATTCTCTGCAAAACTCTTAACCCGTTAAACCAAGGTCTTAAACTTTCAAGGACCATTCCAAACAGTAACTAGATCCATAAAAATGCTAACTTTCCCATCCAAACGTGACCATGCATGCAAATGGTCAAGATCTAGGTCCAAATGAGCAAAAATCCAACTTAAACACTCAAGGTAGCTTGACTTACTCCCATAATCAGTCTAGAACTTCCAAATAAGGCTCAAGGGGTATAAAGTTCCAACCCTTAACACACAAAAACTTAAATAAGATAACCAAGGGACCAAAATCCAACCAAAACCTTCCTAACTACAAGAATAATTCCATAAACACAAAAAAGGAGAGGCTTTACTCACAAAAGTCCATAAACATAAGCTCTTGATGATTCCAACCTTGAAGAACACCTTCTAGCACCACCATGCACCTTTATTCTCTTCAAAATCTCTTCTAAAATGGTCAAAATGAACAAAAAATCACCCAAAGCGGCTAGAGAGAGTTTTGGGGAGTTCTTAGAAACTAAAGAGTGACAAATGATGGCTACCTAGGGTTTTGTGCCCTTAAATACGACTCAAACTTCGAAATTTAGGTTTTTGGCCCAAATAGCGATCTTCATGATAATGTCGCTATCCAGAGATCATGCCACCCCATAAACCAGCCAAGCCCATAGCGATGCTAATCCAACCCTTAGCGACGCTATACCCAAACTTAGCGACACTATTTTCAGATTTTCCAAATTTTAATTCATTTAACATTGAACTTGAGCATCTCGGGTTTATGGTCTTACAGTAAAAAAAGGATTTTTGTTTTATTTTGAAAAAAATTTGGTTTCATTGGTCTCAAACCGAATTCGAATTCGGTTTTCGATTTGGTCTGCAATCATATGAATGCAGTTTGGGTCGGTTTATGATCTAGAACAAAAAAATTTCAAACCGAGAAAACCAGTTCGAGAAAACCGTAAACCGAACCGATTTCCACCCCTACTCGCGTAGTTATTTTGGATAACATATATTTGTCAATATTTTAACTATGTAATTACATCTCGCATAATAAGTAGACATTCGTCTAGTTACAAGTATATTTTTAGAATGGAAATAAGAGTAAACATCATTATGGAAGAGAAAAAGAAAATCCATGGCTTTGAGGATTAATGTTTACTTTACACAATATATATCACAAACGCCATGTCCTTTTTATTTTATTTTATTTAGGGTCTTATACTCAAGCCTTGTATATGAAATATCTATTTTAAGTTTGTTGGGCTAGAATATTTGATTATATTTAAAAATACTTAAAGCTTAAATATTGGTAATAATTTTTCTTATAATTTATTTAAAAATATTCCATAAGAGTGTAGTTTTACTTTTGCACCGGTTTTAAAATTGTATGGGTTGGCCTAGAGGTTGTTGTTTTTGTCTCAAAAGTGTTTTTGTTTTTGTTTTTTTTTTCGGGCATAAATGACCCATTTGCCTTCGTTTAACAATGTACATAGTTGTTGGATGTGTTAATTTTATCACCCCACTTAAAAACTCCTTCAATTCTTTCGAAAACAGTGAAACACATTCTCTATCACTAAATGCAATTACATCCGAATGTGATCAATAACAAACTTCGGTTGCCACCCGAGACCCTTTACCCAACACCATCTTTTGTTTTTAAACCTTCTCCACCGAACCCCTTTGACGGGCTAGGAGGATTCATAAATCATAATCATTGAGTTTCATTCTAATATCTAAAACTCGTACCCATCAATCAAATTAAAAATAACAATTGGGACCAATTTCTCTAAAAAAAAAAATTAGTTGATTAAATTATCTTCTATCTCTAGTAGTCTAGTGGATAATTAAAAAAAAGATAATTATAAAATGAAACCTCAAATAGGTCAAATATATCGAAAAATATCTAAAACTTATTTTTAACCTATATCTCTAGATGTCTAATGGATTAAATCATCCCAACCCGACAACATCCAACCTATAAAATACTACATGCTTTGTTGTCTAGATTACCCAATTTGCAACCTTTAAACATTTTTTTTATTTAAAATGAAATTTAATCATTCGTTCCCATGCACATTAAGCCAATAACAAATAAATAAGAAAATACTTAGGAAAATAAAATGAAACTGATGTATAGTCGTTCCACCTCCACTAGAAGTTGTCTTGATGCAATTGAAAGGAATGAGTAGAAAAGTCGACGAATCTTGCGTCACGAAAAGCAAAAAGAAAAAAGGGCAATGCCAACGTTTTTCAAGAGGAAAAGGAATCATCTTAAAAATCTATAAATATCATCAAACTATTGGAAAAACTATGTGTTTTTCTTAATTTTGGATATATTTAAATACATTTATGTGTTATACATATTGTTAACTCTTAATGAGTTAGCACTCTTATCTGCGAGAGCTTCGAGACGATTTATAATGTGTCAAAAATAAAGTAAGTGTGAATGAAATATCGGTACTCAAAGTTTGGTATTTGAAAATAAAGTTAGCAAAATTAAGTAGGTGCGTGGATGTGTCCCACATAGGAGAAATAATAAACTCTCAGTGGGTTTATAAGTGAGATTCTACTTTGGATCATGTTCATCCTTGCAATCGTGGCACTGACCAAAAATCAAAGAAGGATACTTGCTGAGGTATATTATGTTTATGATTTAAAGTTGTTGTAACTGATATGAATCGTATGATCTTGAATCATGTTCATGGATATTATGTGATTTGATCTTGTTAAGACTCCCACTACATGTTTTTTGTGTTTATATGATCGAATCCCAACAAATGCAGCTCCAAAATTCCATTAAATATATTTAATGCGTAATTAATCCATTTAATTACGACAGTTGCAAAGAACTAAGTATATAAATAGTCATTGACTCTCATTCTCAACACATTAGAACTCTCTCCTCTTTTCTCTTTTACTCTAATTCTCAACACACTTAAACTCACTCATCTTCTCTCTTTTCTACATACGATTTTCTGGCGAACTTTTCAGCCAAGCGTTGTCTCCGGCAGTACTTTCTACTTCGGCTATTGTACCATGGGAACAAACAGTGAATCTGCTTAAGGGAATCATGTTGAACACGAGCCCCAGTCACTTCCGTTTGTTTCTAACATTTTTTTGTAGGCGTAATTCATAAAATATTCAAGAATATTAGACATGGGTATATTTTCTTCATTTCTTTTTCCACCTCCCATGTAAGTTTTACTCATGACGAATGCCTCCACTTGACAAGGACCAAATCAATCATCTTTCTTTTCAAATTTTTAACATTTCTATCTACGATCTCACCAGGTTCTTCGATCAACCATTTTCATTCATCCTTCAATTCATTCTCTGATGCTTTTTTCAACATCTCCACAAAAAGTGATACTACTTCAATCCTGAAGGCATCAATAACAACTTTATTTTACTCGGGTGGTAAACTATCTCACAATCATAGTCTTTGAACAATTATATATATCGTCTGTATCTCATATTCAAATCTTTTTGACTTAACAAGTATTTGTGAACTATAATGATTTGTATAAAGCTTACATCTTCATATAGATAGTGCCTTCATATCCTCAAAGCATGAATACAAATCACTAACTCTTTTTCATGGGTTGGAGGGTTTAATTCATGCACCTTCAACTGTCGAGATGCATAAACTTGCATTTTTTTCCTTTGGGTAGAACACAACCCTAACTAGATCCTGATGCATCACTATATATAGCAAAATCCTCGATCCCCTTATATAGTATGAGAATAGGTGCTTCACATTACCTCTTCTTTAGTTCCTTGAAAGCATCCTCTTGAGTCTTAGCCTAATCATATTTCACCATTCTTTTTAGTAAATGTTGTTAAATGGCTAACAATCGTAGAAAAATTCTTTATGAATATTCGTTGATAACTTGTCAATCCAAGAGACTTCTAATCTATGTTGGACTCTTTGGGGTTTCCTATTTTATGACCGCTTCAATATTTGTTGGATCAACTTTAATTCCATCATTGTACACCACATGTCCAAGAAATTAAGCATCTTGAAGCCAAAATTCACATTTTGAAAACTTAGTATAAAGCTTATTTTCTTTCAAGGAATTAAGAACAAGCCTCAAATGCTCTTTATTCTCTTCCATAGTCTTTGAATAAATGAGAATATCATCAATGAATGCTATGAAAAACTTGTCAATATACGGTTTACAAACACTATTCATGATATCCATGAAAGCTGTAGATGAAAGCTGTAGATGCATTGGTTAAAACAGAACTCAAAAAAGGCATCACCAAAAAATTCAAAGTGCCCATATCTAGTTTGAAACATAGTTTTCTCCACATCCTCATTTCTCACTTTCAACTTGTGATATCTAGATCGAATATCTAACTTTGAAAAATAACTCCGCTCCCTATAATTTATCAAATAGACCATCAATCATGAGTAATGGATATCGATTCTTGATGTTACTTTGTTGAGGTCATGGTAGTCAATACACTTCTTATTGATCTGTCATTCTTCTTCACAAGCAAGATCGGTGCTCGGCCTTACAAAACCTTTGTCAAACAGTTCTAGTAACTGGGTCATGAGTTTCTTCAATTCCATAGGTGCTAGTTGATATGGTGCTTTTACAAATGGTGCGGTTCCCGATACCAAATCTCTACGAAACTCCACTGACGATCTGATAGAAGTCCAAATAGATCATCGGGAACACTTCTAAAAAATATCTCACAAAATCTTCCATATAAGCATTAATCCCAAAAAGATTATTCTTCGATAAATCAATACGAATACCCAGTACCATACAAAAAAGTCGCAATATACGAACACTATTATAAACATTTTCAATAAACCAATTACCGATACTCAACACATCATCCACATAAAAAAGATGAGATACTTTTACCTCATTTAATCCAACCGGAAAGCCTTTAAAAACACATTGACCACTCATTTCCTTGATAGCCACATGAAGACCTTCCATAATGATAAGGAAAAGAAAGTGTGAAAGATGATCACCTTCAGAAAGTCCAATTTTAATATGAAATTCTTTGAAAGATATCCTACTAACCTAACACCAAACAAAATAAGAGCGTAGACAAGATTCTACCCACCATTGCCACTTCGAATCAAACGTGATGGCTTTCATAGATCTTAACAAGTAGACCCATACAACCACTTCATTAACAGTAATATTCGTTAACAATCATATGACCATCCAATAATTGATCTTTAGGTAAATCCCGATTGAACCATACAAGCCACCGAATGAAGGACACGACTAAGCCAGTTAGCTAAATTTTTTGCCATTATTTTACATCGACAACCGATCAAATTAATTGACCTTAAATCTAGCACAAAAATAGAATCTCAAACTTTTGAAATCAATACAATAAATGATGAATTACATTTCTTCGGGAAGTTACTCGAGTTTTAAAGTTCTCATACAAATTTGAAATATTTGTTGTTTATAAAATTTTGGAAAATAAATAATGGGACCAATCTCTTTTGAACGATATTTAAAATAACATTTTGTAACTGTATAGATCGAAGATGATTAAATTAATAAACTAAAAGATCTAATTGATATATTCTTTTGAAATAATGTAATATTTTAAGTTTTGATAAATATGAAAATATGATTACCCATGGTCTACTACAACGACGTCAACACCTACATATTTATTTGTGGAAAATAACATCATCCCTTTTTACACGGAGATATATGTGACACGTGTACGGCTATGATACCGGCTTTGACGAAGAGTTCAAGAAACAAAAAGCCGACGATCTCACTTCCATTGCATGGACAAATCTGTACGGGCTCATCCTTTTATTTTCCGGATAAAAAAGCTATTTTTATATTCTTAATATAGGACCTTAATATTTTTGAACTATTTTTAAATAATTTTTTTAATAATGAAACATATATGTGTGAGATAGATAGAAATTCATATATAATATAATAGTGAATAAGAATTTATTCAGTACCGTCTTATAGATAATATAATGATAAGTCATAGTGTATAGTAATTTTCAATGTGGATAGTCAATAATCCATTAACACTTGTATCAAATATTTTTTCTATCATAGCGATGGTAATATGTTTTCATTATTTTCCTACATTACAAAAGAATATAAAACAGAAATTTCTTACAAAAATATATAAAACAGAAAATATAATATACTTTCATTGAAAAGTTTTTACAAATATAAAAAGGTTTTCTATGTAATTGTTATTTATGGTAGGAATAAATACAATTTCTCTTTTAAAATAAACATATTTCTCATACAAATCATGATAATTATAAGATTTATGATTAATAAAAATAGGTTAAACATAACTACTAACACCTAAATATAGTAAATTTGTTTTTGATGCTTTATTTTCTTATTAAAAATTGTTAGTAAACATACATTTGATTTAATGACACGATATACATTCATACATTTTTTGTTATAATTCTTTTAAAAAATAGAGGTTAAGATTGTTAACCTCCCTCCTATGTAATATATCAAACAAAACTATCATTAAAAATTCATAAAATAAAAAACAATGGAGTTTGATTAATAGATAAACCAAATAAAACTATAAAAAGGGCCCTATAACAAAACTAAATATCTATGATAAATATAAAATCACCTTAATTTTCTTCATTTTGTATGTCATTTTATGTTTGTTTGTTTGCTTGTAGAAACGGCAATAGGTCAGCAAGCTAACTACTCCTATACAAATATACAATAATAAACTCATGTGCATATTAGCATATATCCATATCTACAACATTAACCAGTGATTAATGCCGGAAGTAAGAGATCTCTGCAACTTCTGACCAAAGTAAGGAATTTTGTCTACTCTGTTCTCGCACTTTGCTTCTTCTAGGGTTTTGAACCATCGCCAGCAGCTCAATTTGGACACCAAAAGGTTCAAATTTGGTTTTCCAAACTCGTAAAACAAGTAGTTGTATCGAGTTCATAAATTAAAGTTAAATCGGAAAGCTTAGATGCGGTTTCCATTTTTGGATGTGGAGTTCATAGTTACGGATCAGGTTCAGGAGATCTGTAATTTGCTAAGTTTGGATGTTAATTTGTTATGTTAATGTTAGTTATAGGTTGAAAGCTTTGTAAACTCTAAAGTATTGATGAATGTATTTCAGATTTATCGTGTATTGTTGACTTTTAGTGTCTATTTTTTTTGTCGGAATGTGTGGAATAGCTACGTGTAACCGGAATTTGAAAACGGAGTTTAGTTTTCAGGCGGATTAGGTTTTTTTGGGGGAATATACACTAGGAAGATGCCGTTTGGTAGGAATGAGAGGATTCGGTTTAGTAAAATATATTCTCTGTCGTGTTTCCGGCCGTCAACAAGCGATGAACATGGTCAAATCGGACAAAAAGGCTACTCTAGAGTTGTGTATTGCAATGATCCCGAGAATCCAGAGGCACTTCAGCTCAGATACCGGGGTAATTATGTGTCGACGACGAAGTACACGGCGGTCAATTTCATTCCGAAGTCATTGTTTGAGCAGTTTAGACGCGTTGCAAATATTTACTTTCTCGTTGTAGCTTGTGTTTCGTTTAGTCCATTAGCGCCATTTCGAGCTTCCAGTATTCTTTTTCCTTTGCTGGTGGTGATTGGGGCAACCATGGCGAAGGAAGGTGTAGAAGATTGGAGACGTCGGAAACAGGTAAACGTTGCTCTTTTTCAAAACTTGTCTTTAAGGTTCAAAGTTTCGCTAAATTTTTACCTCTGATTTTCACCAAAATGGATCCATGTCAAAATTTTAGACAATCTCTGATATTATAGTCACTCTATGTTTAATTAATTTCAGGACATAAAGGCGAACAATAGAAAGATCCACGTATACAGAGACCACTCATTTTCTCAAAGCAAATGGAAAGATTTACGTGTTGGTGATCTTGTTAAAGTCCACAAAGACGAATATTTTCCATCAGATCTTCTTCTTCTTTCATCAAGCTACCCAGATGGGATTTGTTATGTTGAAACCATGAATCTGGATGGAGAAACAAATCTAAAGTTAAAACACGCATTCGATTTCACATCTTCCTTACATGATGACAACTCCTTTCACAAATTCAAAGCAGTAGTCAAATGTGAAGACCCAAATGAAGATCTTTACTCATTTGTTGGAAGCTTGTCCTACAATGGTCAACAACATCCACTTTCACTTCAACAGATTCTCTTAAGAGATTCCAAATTAAGAAACACAGAGTATATATACGGAGTGGTGATTTTCACAGGACATGATACTAAAGTCATGCAAAATGCCACAGATCCTCCTTCAAAAAGAAGCAAGATAGAAAGAAGAATGGACAAGATAATCTACATTCTTTTCACCACTTTGATTTCAATTTCTTTTATCGGATCAATCTTTTTTGGTATAAGAACAAGTCGTGACTTAAATGGAAGTTATGGAAGATGGTATCTTGAACCAACACGAACAACCGCTCTTTATGATCCAAAAAGACCCGTTCTTGCTGCATTTCTACATTTCTTGACAGGGCTTATGTTATACGGGTACTTAATCCCAATATCTTTATACGTTTCAATTGAAATGGTGAAGGTATTACAAAGCATATTCATAAATCAAGATCAAGACATGTACCATGAAGAAACAAACAGGCCAGCTCGTGCCCGAACATCAAATTTAAACGAAGAATTAGGGCAAGTTGACACGATTTTATCCGATAAAACCGGGACATTGACTTGTAATTCAATGGAGTTTGTTAAATGTTCAATAGGAGGTGTTGCTTATGGTCGTGGTATGACAGAAGTGGAATTAGCTCTTGCAAAAAGGAAAAACCTCGGGCAGGTTGAGGCTGATGTTGGTGATAATTCGGGCAGCCATGGTCAGAAGGTGATTAAAGGCTTTAACTTTAGGGATGAGAGGATAATGGGGGGACAATGGGTTAATGAGGGGAATTCAGATGTTATACAGAAGTTCTTTAGAGTGTTGGCAATTTGTCATACAGCAATTCCTGATGTGAATAAAGACACGGGTGAACTTTCATATGAAGCTGAATCACCAGATGAAGCTGCATTTGTTATTGCTGCAAGAGAACTTGGTTTTGAGTTCTTTCAAAGGACACAAACAAGTATTTCTTTACATGAATGTGAAAATGGCAAAAAGGTTGACAGGTGAGAATTTACATTCATCTTTTTGCATAATTCATGCAAGTACTTTTGTTGGTTAATTATGCAAGTACTTTTGTTGGTTTGTTTATTGTAGCATCATACTTTTATTTCTCCATATTACATTATTGTAGTAAGAAGAAATGGAAGTAGGATGATGTAGTAAAGAAATCTATGAAAGTACATTGCTATTTCTTGCATTAAACCCTTTTATAAAAACTAATATGCTAATTTGATTGGGGAACTATTATTGCAAGGACTAAAAACTTACGTATTTTGATATGTTTATTATAGCATCATATTTTAATTTCTTTGTATTACAATATTGTACTTACAAAAATGTACCTAATTATAGCAATGTTGTCTACATTTAAAGAAATTTTAATTGCGATAATTGGGTTGAATTTTTAAAGTACAATGTCCTAATACGAAATAAATTGGAAGTATCATGCTATAATAGGGTAAAGTTTAAAAATACAAAACTTAATAAAAATTGGAAAGTACAATACTCTAATAGAAATAAATGAAAGTCGGAGGTTTTAATACACAAATAAATGAAAGCATGTTGCTATATCTTGCATTTAGCTCTATCTTTAATCATAGAAAACTGCAGCAAATATCAATGTACTTTTATTTATCTGCTTATTATAACACCTTACTTTAATTTTTCCATATTACACCATTCTTATTTAGAAAATCTACTCAATTATAGCAATGTCATCCAAATAGAAAACAATTTTCACTTCTATAATTCGGTAGATTTTTCAAAGTACAGTGTCCTATATAAGAAAAAAGTTAACGCTATAATCGGGTAGATTTTATAAAATACAATTTCTTGAAGATTTACTAAAAAAACTTGAAATTACAATGCTGTAATATAAATAAACAAAAGTACGATGCTATAATACACAAAAAAACAAAATACATTGCTATTTCTTGCATTTAGCTTTAGCCCAATCTTTAATCATAAAAAACACTACAATATTACTAAATGACAATTCTACTTTCACCCCTTTTAACATTTTTCCATTTACAGATCATATGAGCTTTTAAATATGATAGAATTCAGCAGTGCCCGCAAAAGAATGTCAGTAATAATTCGAAATGCAGAAAATCAACTCCTCTTACTTTGCAAGGGTGCTGACAGGTTTCTCTCTCTTTTTAACTATAACCAATCACAATTATATAAAAACTTTCAATTTACATTTTTTTTAATGAATTCAGTGTCATGTTTGAAAGACTTTCTAAAGAAAGTCAACCCTTTGAAGACCAAACAAAGAATCATATCAACAAATATGCAGAGGCAGGTTTAAGGACTTTAGTAATTGCATATCGCCCCCTTGAAGAAGAAGAATATACAAAATGGGAACAAGAATTTTTAAAAGCAAAAACTTCGGTTTCTGTTGACCGCGATGATTTGGTTGATGCTGCTGCTGAAAAGATTGAAAGAAATTTGATTTTACTTGGTGCTACAGCTGTCGAGGACAAATTACAAAAGGGGGTAAGCATAAAAATTAAAATGTCATTATTATTTATGCCACATCAGATTTTTACTTAACTTTTATTTAACAAAAACCTATTGTCACAAACCTTCTCCAATTATAAGTAATATATTTCATCTATATGAAATGTTTTATAAAGGCACCTTATTTAATTTTGTTGTTTTTAAGCACATGTATGTAGTTATAAAAATAAAAGACAGTAAAATTATCATGTGTGTATACAAATAAAAAACGATAAAAAAATATTATGTGATTGCATTTTTTTAATATTTGATATTGGTGTCATTTTAATTGTTTTGGCAAATGCTTTTTAATATATTCATATTCTATTTTGTATATCTAATAAAATAAATTAACTAGCCAAAAACATTAAAGATTTATTATGTAAATAATATAGGGAGCAAATTGTAAAAGATAAATAAAAGGAATTAACACTTAGAGATTTGTAAGTAAAATGTGATACAAAAAGTTTATCATTATAGGTGCTGTAATACTTGCAAATCTTATGGTTTATGATTATTATTTTTAACACAATAATTTTATATTGGTTTTTTAGGTTCCCGAATGCATACAGAAACTTTCAAATGCTGGAATAAAGATGTGGGTTTTAACCGGTGATAAAATGGAGACTGCAATAAACATAGGGTATGATACTTCAAAAAATTTATCCAATTTTTACTATAATAAACAAAAGAATACAAGTACATTGCTATTTCTTGGATTTAATTTAACTATGTATGACTTTTACAGATATGCATGTAGTTTACTTGTACAAGGAATGAAGCAAATTGTGATCACATTAGACTCTCACGATATTACCGCCTTAGAAAAGCTAAATGACAGGGAGGCCATAGCCAAGGTTTGATTTATTTATAACTTTTATAAAAAAGTTACACAAAAAATGATCAGAATCACTTAATAAATGTTCAGAGTTTTGATTTTTTTTTTGTAGGCATCTAGAGAAAGCATAAAGAAGCAATTAATGGACGGAAGATCACAACTTGATTTAGCTAAAAGTAGCGCGGTTTTGTTTGGTTTGATAATTGATGGAAGATCTTTGACTTTTGCTCTTGAAAAAAGTCTTGAAAGTTTGTTTTTGGATGTTGCAATTGATTGTTCGTCTGTCATTTGTTGCCGATCATCACCTAAACAAAAAGCTCTTGTAAGTATTTTTATTATCTTTAGTGTAAGTTACAAAAATGGTCCCTATGCTTTCTGATGTTTACCATGTTTGGTCCAAAATTGAAACTCTTTTCAACTTTGGTCCTTATTTCAAGGTTTCATATTGATTTTTGTCCTGGGAACCTTGGAATGGACCAAAGTTGATATGAAACATTGAAATAAGGACCAAAATTGAAAATTATTGTAATTTTGGACTAAACACAAAAATCAGAAAACGTAGGGACTTTTTGTATTTGGTCCCTGAAACGTTGAAATAAGGACCAAAATCGATATGAAACGTGGATATAAGGACCAAACTTGAAAAATGTTTTGATTTTGGACCAACCACGACTAAAATCAGAACGCATAGGGACCCTTTTTGTAATTTACTGTTAAATATAGTTTAATTTCATTTGGGTTTTCATTGAGCTTTAATCATGTCTAATTTTCATGTTTTGAAAATAATAAATTTTATAATTATTATTAAAAAATATATAGAACAAAACTATACACTGTATATACATATAATATAAAAGAATCATATGAAAAGTCATTCCATTCCTACTGGACAACCAAACATGATCATGGAATGCAATGACTCATTCCATTCCATAGTTATCCGTTTCATCAAACCAAACAGATTATAACTTCTATCCAATTTATTATCTTCAGATAATTTCATTTAAACTAAATAATAATAATAATAATAACCTTTAAATACAAACAGGTCACTAAAATGGTAAAAGAAGGAACAAGAAAGACTACATTAGCAATTGGTGATGGCGCAAATGATGTCGGAATGCTTCAAGAAGCCGACATTGGAGTCGGAATCAGTGGTGCCGAAGGAATGCAGGTACTATTATTTTATTTTTCTATTACACCATCATACTTTCATCTTCACTTTATATGATTCTCTTGGATTTCTCTATCTTTATTTTCTAATAATTGTGTTTTATAAATTACAGGCTGTAATGGCAAGTGATTTTGCAATAGCTCAATTTCGTTTTCTTGAACGATTATTATTAGTACACGGACATTGGTGTTACAGACGAATCGCCATGATGGTAAAACCATTATCCAATATCTTTATTCTCTTTTTTTAATAAAAAATAATCACTTAAAAGTTTAAAAGCTTGTTGAAACTTTAAAGTATGATATTATTTGAACTTTGACTATAAACTAACCAACTTTTCTTTTTCTTTTTTTTTTTTTTAAATTTCAGATATGCTACTTCTTTTACAAAAACATCGCATTCGGGTTCACACTTTTTTGGTTCGAAGCCCATGCTTCTTTCTCGGGTCAACCCGCGTACAATGATTGGTACATGTCATTTTACAACGTTTTTTTCACGTCACTTCCCGTAATTGCCCTTGGTGTTTTCGATCAAGATGTTTCCGCAAGACTTTGCCTAAAGGTAATACTTTTTCTTTTTTCTCCTTAACTATATTAAATTACAACACTTAATTTTAGTAAAAGCTATATATGTAGGTGTCTCTTTTACTATATTAAAAAAAAAGTTAAAATAACTTTAAATAAGTATTGTACCTTTATCGAAAAATAAGCATATACTAATTTCCATCTTATAGTACCCAATGCTATACCAAGAAGGCGTACAAAACATCCTCTTCAACTGGCCCCGAATCCTCGGATGGATGTTCAACGGGGTCTTAAGTTCCATGATAATCTTCTTCATATGCAAAAACTCCACAATCCACCAATCCTTCCGTTCCGACGGCCACGTCATCGAC
Source organism: Cichorium intybus (assembly GCA_023525715.1). NCBI lineage: Eukaryota > Viridiplantae > Streptophyta > Magnoliopsida > Asterales > Asteraceae > Cichorium > Cichorium intybus. Next base: position 50,394,098 of record CM042016.1, on the reverse strand, counting down.
TACGAAATCCTAGGTGTCATAATGTACACCTGTGTCATCTGGGCGGTAAACTCCCAGATGGCACTCTCCATCAACTACTTCACATGGATCCAACATTTTTTCATTTGGGGTAGCATATTCTTTTGGTACGTGTTTTTAATCATCTACGGGTACCTAAACCCCGCGTGGTCAACAACCGCGTACCGCGTATTTACCGACGCGTGTGCCCCGTCCCCGTTTTATTGGATGACAACGTTGTTGGTTGTTGTCGCGACGCTTTTACCGTATTTTATGTATAGAAGTTTCCAAACGCGGTTTCACCCGATGTTTCATGATGAGATACAAAGGAGGAGGTCAGAAGGGAGTGAGTGTGAGGGTGAGGTGCCGGATAGGGTGAAGGATAAAATGGAGCATTTGAGTGAGAGAATGAAGCATAGCCATAGCCATAGAGAAATGTAGGGTGGTGGTTTGGTTTGGTTTGTTTTGTTTTGTTTTGTTGTGAAAGTAAGAAAATATGGAAAATATGTAATGTTGTATGATGTAAATGATAGGGTATATATATTAGTGTGTAATTAACTAATTATAAGTCAAATTTTAGCTAAAATACAAGTAACCTGATATGACAACATGGGAGAAAAAGTTTGGTTAGTAAATTTATAGAACAATATATTTGGACTTTTAGTTAGAAAATATATGTTCGTACAAAAAAAGTGTGTGACGTTGTAGTAATTTCGTACGAGTTATTAAAATAAAATGAAAGTTAAGAACTTCATTATTTAAATGGGTCTCAAATGCCTCTTTTAGATTCATGTGTCAACGTTTACTGTATAACAAAACAAAAATTTTGTAAGTATTATTGGCATGCTCACGAATTGTCAAAGCAATTACAAGATAAAGACAATAATTTTTGAAGTCATCAGCTATTAAATATAATAAGTTTTTGATCGTTAAACAAGAACCTAAAGATAGATTTAAATATTTCATTTGTTTAAATCTGTTTTGGAATTAAACAAGAGCCACAACCACTAAAACAAAAAAGATAATAATTTTTTACGGTCTTATAACATATTGTTGTTTCGGTCTTAAAATCTAACCAAACCGTTGTTTGTTTGTTTTTTTAAGCAAAATTGCTTTTTATAGGAATTTTAATTCAGCTATTAAGTTGTATAGAAGAAAAAAAAATATATGAATTACAGGATGGAACTAAGTTTTTTAAAGAACGCTTGGTATAAATAGAACAAGAACAAAAGACGTTATTGACAAATCAAATGAGACTAGTTACTAGAATTGTAGTAGAGACGAATTCATGATGGATGAAGGTGGGTTCTAGGATCCACCTATTTTTTTAATTTATAGAAGTAATTATATATAAAAAAATTCAGTAAACTATCTTATAAAATTTTTGTGACCTACCTTTGGGTATTTGGGAAAGAAAATATATGAAATATTTAGCCCATAAAATACCATTATAGTAGTCTATTTAGAACAGTCCATTACCTTCATTTAAATGTTAAATAACTCAACCCATTTAAAATAAACCAAAGAAAATAAAAAATACGTCGCTGGCTTGTTGAATACAGGGCACAATCGTTGCTCGGCGCTTGCCTACTCCACGTCTCATCCCGTGGCCGGAATCCTGATCGAGTGATCGGCGATCACCGCCTGCCGTTGGCCAACCTACTGTCCAGCAGTCGTCCTCAGCCCATAACGCTCACAACAGGTTCATTGTTGAGAAATTGATTAATTTTGTTGTGTAATTGATATTTGAGTTTAATTGTTTGTCTACAGTTTCAAGTAGAATATATCATCTTTCGATTAATAACTCTTGAGTAATTGAGTTTAAATGTTCAATAACATTGTTAAAAAGTGATAATGGGCTAATCACAACACAATTGAATTTCATTAGTTTGTCTTGATTTGTGTAATTGATATAATAAATTGAAACATTGATAATCAAATGGGTTGTCTTGGTTTGTCTTTAATTTCAGAATGAAGAATATATTTGCATAATTTTTTTAAAAAGAAAGAAGATATTGAGCAACATTAGTATACGAATGATGATTTAAACTAATATGACCCGACCTGCTAATAGTATTTGTTTTACTCCTTCATTATTTCGGCTTACTTAAATGGGTAGGGGTGAGCATTTGGTCCTCAGAACTGAGGCAAGCCCAAGAACCGAGGAAACCTAACCGAGTTAAGGGACCGAGTGCTATGCGTGGTCGTTTCTCGGTATACATATGTTGATTATCTCGGTTTTGGTACCGATCAGTTGGGTATCAGGTTTTGGTACCAAGTTAAAATGAAATTTTAAAATGTAAAGTTGGTCCGGCTCAGTTTTTCTCAGTCCCAAGACCAAACACGAACCCAAGACCATGTCTCCTAGTATGGTCGGTCCATAGTTCCCATCAACGTTTTTCCTCGGTCTCGGTCCCGCTCGAGTTCGGTCCGGTTCGGGTTGGTCCTAGTCCCAAACTCATCCATATAAATAGGGAATCACGTGATTTTCGGACTTCGGTTCTAGATTCGCCACTGATTGTAGTCCCATCTAAAATGGTGGAGTAGGCTGGAACAAAAAACATTTGTCAAAAATATCTTTTTTTTTTTTTCTGGTTAAGTGTTTTTGGCTCTCATAAGCTATATAAATAATCACTTTACTCTAGTCCAATTTCGTATTGTTCAGTTCAGTCCAATCTAATTATATTATGCGTCTAGACACAACCATCCCTCAAATCTCAAAATACTTGCAAATTTCCAAAAAAAAAAAAAAAAAAAAAAAAAAAAAAACCAACAATTCACACTTATCACAAATTCACTAAAAATCCAAACAATTCATCCGTCACGTACTTACAAAATTCCGAGCTTATTAAAAAGAAGTACAAAGAAATTAATAACAACCGTACAAAATTATTCAAATTCATAAGGTAAAGGTAAACATTGTCTTATTCGGATTGGTAATAGAAAAGTAAGAAAAATAAATCATGTTTAAGCTTATCAAAAACTTTCCCTCCGTTTTTTTCCATTCAATTTCACCTACTCCGTCAACTCTGTCGAAGTTTTCTTCTAAACATCATTTATCCACAAACACATTATGAAAAAAGATACAAAATAAATTAGTCTTAATTGTCTTAACGAGCTTCTATAAATATTACAGTATTAACAGCCACATGTATAACTAGACCTCGAATCTTTTAGGTGTCGTTTTGAGCATAAATCCCTTTCTACATCTCTAAATTTCGAGCCTAAATACCATTTTAATAGCTTCCATTCATATCGGAACGAAATCTAAGATCACGTAGTCACATTAAAATGAGAAAAATTTTCAAGATTTTGATATGTGCCGCCAGTAAACATGCGACTTTTGCTATCTCATCTCCACCACTCAAGGTTTCAATCACAAGAATGGAAATGGAAATATTGATGATTGTGGGATCACGAATGATAACAATGGTTCACGTTTCATAGACACGAAGCTCATTCTTGTATTGATTAGACTTAGTTGTTGGTCACTCCAAATGTCAAATTTTGATATGTACACTTGTGAATTGGGACCCATGAAATGAATGTATGTAGTTGGGCACGGGCAACAAGAACGAATCACATTTGTACACATGTAAATTTGCAACTAATTTGGTGGACAGCTAACCAACCTTTTCGGGATGCTAAACCTCACAACATTTCGCACCAAATATGAGTGTCCAAGTGACATGTTATCTAATGACACTAATATAACTTATAATTGCTGGATTGTTAGTTTATCCCTGAGAATTGTATTTCTTAATCCTTTTATGGGCGTGTTTGGCACGGAGCTTTTGGAAGCGTTTGAGAGCTTCTAGCTTTTAGCGTTTAGGAAATAGCTTTAATAAAAATCAAAATCTTCGTTCGGCAACACGAGCTTAAAGCTTTTATTTTAAACTAAACGCTACTATTTCAAAAGCTAGTTGAAGTAGCGTTTAACAAAAAGTTCTACCAATTATACCATTAATTACTAGAATACCCTTAAAACTATAACCAATAATTACGCAGATGTCATTTTATGTAATTTTACATATTTTAAAAGCTTCCAGCTACTTTTGCCGAACAGTTATATACAAACTAAAAGTCACAGCTTCCCGCTACCAGCTACCCGCTTCTCGCTACCAGCTACCCGCTACCAGCTTCCAGCTAATTTTGCCAAACACACCTATTAATAATGTTTGAATGTATAACCCAGCGGTTATAAAATTGGATTGATCATTGGCCAGTTATAATCTATTGTAGTCTGCATTTAATTTAAGGGTTAATGCTGAAATCATTTAACTATTATTTATGTGTTTAGACTAGGGATCAACTCGGGTACGAAATCAGACCGACCCGAGAAAGAATCGAACCGAAAAAGTATTGGATATAAAAACCGGAATCGGATCATGCAATATCTTTTCTATTCCGGGAACCATATCTTATTACGTATTAGGAGGTTTGGGTTGGTCTGGGTCCAAGTCCAGACCTAAGTTCGATTCGGTTCGAAAGTGCAAGAGCTCATCCCTAGTTTTAGGGGTGCTAAAAAATATCTAAATTCGATAATCCAATACGAATATCCGTAAATCCGATCCGAAATTTTGGATATCTGGATTTTCGGATTCGGATAGTGATTTTAGAAAATTTTTGGATATCCGATATCCGAAACCCAAAAAATATATTTTTTGGTTTTTTTCTTCTATATTCTTATTAGTTTAACATGAAAGAACATATATACATCATACATGGAATGATAAACGCATCGGCCGATATATGCTCATTAATTATATGTAATTTCAATATGTACTTATACAAAGTCCACAAATGCAAAAACTATTTACACGATTTATTTTCATTCTTCTTTACTTTGTGTTTTTTGTTTGAAATATTGTATACTAAAGATGAAGATATATTTATTTTGGTTTAACATATTGGATAAATTATGCTTCTTTTTTAATCTAAATCAACTAGTTTGAAAAAAATAAAAAATATTTTGGATATCCAAATTTTCGAATATCCGAAACTTCAGATATCAGGTTTTGAAAACCCCTACCTAGTTTAGACATTTAATATTTTGAGGCTTAAGGTCATTTAATTTTTAAAATTGTATCCCTTTTAACTATATGACTAATATAGATTTCACATGTTATCATACTTAAATATATTACAGATTTGACACAAGTTTTAATTTTATAATGATTCGGTAACAACATTTTTTGTAAATTTGCCTGAATTTTTTTACAATTTTTTTTTTATTTTCTGAATCGTTCTTTACTTCATCTTTACATGTTTTTAGTCTTTACTTTACATCGTTATTTTACTTTATTTATTTTCTATTTTATTTTTACACATTTTTACTTCGTTGTGACATTTTTCACAACTTTGTTTTTACACATTCATTTTTGCGACTTTGCTTTTTAATTCTTTAATTAATACTTCATAGTAATATTTATTTTATAATCACAACATATATTATTAGGAATAGGCTAGTTGTAAAAATAAAACATATTTGTAAAAAACAATGTAAAAAATGAAATCGTCAATTGTACTGTGTAAAACTAAAGTAAAAATATACACAAACCAAGTTGTAAGGAATAATGTAAAAAAACGAAGTAAAAAAAATGTGTAAAACAAAGTAAAAAACCTGGCAAAATGAAATTAAAAAAAAGTTTTAAAACAATATAAAATTCGGAAAAACTGATATAAAAATGTAAAGACAGTGTTGTATAGAAAAATATAAAAATATATAAAAGTAGAGTTGTAAAAAAACTAAAATAAAATTTTAACAAACTTTAGAAAAATTTATAAATATATAATTAAGACAAATTAGACCAAATTCGTAATAAAATTAAAAATTAAACAATTTTATAAAATAAAAGATAACTTGAAAAACCTGTCACTTTTTGGACAATATCCATCTATCATGTAAGTTTGGTTTTTTTCGTTTTCTCGAGGTGTTCGGGATTGCTTATTTGAGGTGTTGATTGACTTATTGTGGTTTGACATCGGTAATAAGCAGTTTTAAGTGTTTGGATGAGATTGTTTTATAAGCACTTATTTGCTTAAATAAGCAGTTTTTGATAAATTACTTATTCCTTACTTATTGACTTATTTAAATAGTTTTTAATAAATTATTTCCTTATTACACACATAAACACTATTTGACAAACACTAAAAAACAACTTATTTACTTATTACGTTTTGATACCCGATAACTTGAACCAAACACTTTTCTTTAAACACCGTTTTCCCAAACACTAAAAAACATCATTCTTTAAACACTTTTCTTTAAGCACTTTTAATAAAAAGCATAAGTTGTTTTAAATAAGCAATCTCAAACACCCCCCTTAATTCTTTTCGGAATCGTCAGTGGTTTCAAGTTTCAATTGAGGTCCTATTTGTTTATAACTATGGTAAGAAAGTTGCGCATTGTTGCGGTTATATAAAAACAATACGGAAAACGAATATGAGAAAACAATATGGATAATAAATCTGTTAAAAGAAGAATGATTTCTAAAATCGAAAAAATCTATAAAAAACATAAAAACAAATATATAAAATCGGAAAAAATTACAATCTTACATAAAAACTAAAAAACAAAATGGATTTAGAAAATAATCATAAAAAACTAAATTTGTACAACTAAGTTGAAAAAAAACATTTTTATGCAAATAAGTGATTATCCCATGATAATGTTAACCCTCATGAAAGTGATTATACCATGATAATTTTGCTTATTCATGAACTTTATGAATCTAGGGTTCATGGTGATTTCCCCCCAAAGTTGTAAGATTCAGGTTTGAGAAGTTTACCTTATTCCTTTGAGCTAGATGATTATAAAACTTCAATGATATGCATAAATCCTCCTCTTGATCTTGGAATTTCTCATAATTGTGAGCAAATATGGTGGAGGAGGTTAAGAGAGATGTTTATGAAGTTCCTTGAGTGGTTTTGTACGAATTACTCATGAAAAACCTTTTTATTCTCCACCAAAGTTGTTAGTAGACGGGTCAAACAAGCCCCATTCGGGTCAACCCGAAATATTGCCATGTGGAGGAATTAAAATGCAATAGATGTCAAAATCTGCTCGCCATCGCGTAGCGTTTGACATAGGGATGCGTTGTGTTCCTCTATGAGTTATGTGATTTCCCCTTTTTCGTATCGTGTGTCCAATGACGTCCATTTTTAATCGTCATTCAACGAGTGATATGACGTGTCACCTTCCAAAAGTTTTTTTTCGATTTTTTTCTCCAATATAGTACTATGATCCATTTTATTATTTATATATTTTTTTATTTTTTTTCAATTTTTTTAAGGTGTCATCACGAGTCCTCACTTTAAGAAGAGTCCTCACCTGATCGCTTATCTACCAACATATTCATACTTCTTCGTATTAAAACAACATCAAATACACAAAAAAGGATCAAATTGCTCTTAAGGTCAATTTACCCTTCAAAGATTGATATTAGAGTTCTAATCTACATAATTCAAGCTCATTAATACATGAAAGTTTTAGATGGACGCTGAAGGTGATGCAACATGCCTCAAAAGCTCTCGCCAAGTTTTGTAATTTAATTCTTCCATGTAAAGAGACCGAATGTTGGTGTTGGCAAACGGTTTTTCCGTTACGTCTCTGTTGGTTGTTGTATCCTTCATGATGGCAGTGTCGGAAGGTGGTAGGGTTTAGCCGTTTAGGCCGTGATCTTGCTAGGGTTGGCCACTAGAAGCATATAAAAGGAAAGGTAGAATATTGAGAGAGACGTGAGGAGAAAATTGAGGGAAATTAAAATCACCGCTTTGATACGATAAAAGCGATTGTTTTCCCTTGAAAGATTTGTTCAATAGCATACAAAATATATACATGTACAAGACAGAGAGTTAGCCAAGAATACAAGAGGGCCGAATACAAATAATGAGGCGTAACACTAAACCAATACAACACATAAGAATTAAAACACCTAATATATGACTAATAAAAAAAGTAAAAAATTATAGATTATAAATACTTCATTTTTTTCCCTTTTAAGACACAAGACCACGTGAGTTGTGACCCTACTTAAAGTTTTGGTTTTTGTAGTCTTTTTTTAAACAATTTACAAATTGGTTTTATTTCTTCAAAATTTTCTCGGTTCAATACACCCTGATTTCTCGTATTTCCTTCATGAACTACTACTATCAGTCAACTACACCACTATACTGCCATTATACATGCGACTTTTACAACCCTAACATTATCACCACTCAACATATAAATCGCTTGTCGATGGAGATATTGATGGTGTGGGGTCAAAACTGATAACGATGATTCTGTTTTATCACTCTATGGACACGTTAGTATTGATTAGGTTTAGTAGTTGGTCACTCCAAATGTCAAATTTTGATATGTACAGATGGAAAGTGGGACCCATGGTATCAATGAATTTAGTTGGGCACAACTTACAAGTAACAAGAGCGAATCACATTTGTACATATGTAAATTTTGCAACTAATTTCGTGCACAACTAACTGCCCTTTTCGAGATGTTTTACCTCACAACATTTAGCACCAAATATAGGTGTCGTTTTTTACCGACTTGTGATAAAATATCTCTATGGTGTAATTATAATTACAGGATTATGAGTTTATCTTCTAAAAGTATATTTGTTAATTATTTTAGGAATTTAGGCTACGAGGCATGTTCATCACTCGATCGGCTGGTCCTATTCAAATTCCAAATTGACTTGTTTAATTTGTATGATGCAGATTGATTTTGTTACTATCTTACTCACATATATTTAAATAAAATAAAAATCCAGATTGAGTTTTTTAATGTTTTCTTGATGCAGATTGATTTCGTTAATATCTTAGTCACATACATTTAAATCAAATAGAATTCCAGATTGACTTTTTTTGATGCAGATTGATTTTGTTACTATCTTGCTCACATATATTTAAATCTAATAAAATCCTTTTCTAGGATTTTATGAGTGTTTTATTAGTGGGGTGGTGTGCGAACAAAGAGAATTTATAAGAAGCTTCCATACGTTGACGTTTGGCTATTCCATAATTTCTGCATAGGTTTCCACATGCCAAACTACGCATGTGATGATCAGATAATTCATAAAACAAAAGGTTTTATTATTTTAAACATATGTAACTAAAAACAGACATTTATTTACGGAAAATCTAAAGAAATCTTTTGTGGGAAAACATGAATAAGACGTTCAACATAAATCCCATAAGTAACGGATACAAAAAGCAAAACACATGGTTATAAAAAATGTAAAAAGATATATTCTCAAATATTGAGTAAACATGATAATAAAGGATAATGATTTAAATGTGCACGCTTTAAGTTTTGAAAATTGAGTAGTCTTCTAGATGGTCTTAAGACTTCTATGATATGTATTTATACATGAACTTTAATTTACTTAAAAGTCAAAATCGTTGTTTCACTTCTTCTCATATATGTATTATAATATCTTAGGGGTGTTATTCGGTCAGTTTTATGGTTTTCAGTTTAATCGGTTCGGTTAATTCGGTTTTTTAGCATCTTAAAACTAACCATAATCAAACCAAATAAAATTCGGTTTAATCGGTTTTGGTTTATTCGGTTATGGTTTAATCGGAAAAGGTTTACCGGTTAAACCAAATAAAGACTATAAAGAGAAAAAAAAGACGGTAAACAATGAGATTGAAAATTGGAGAATTCGAGATGTAGACATGAAAATTAGAAAGGCTGGGCTAAACTATACTACATCATATAGAGATATCGTTGCTTTTTTCTTGATAAGTCTTCTCACTTCTTAAAAGTCAAAAGTAAACAAAGTATTTCATATGGCTATGAGTATCAGGGTATTGCTATAACAACTATAAAGAGGAAAAAAACGGTTAAAAAGGAAATGAAATCTTAAATGGGTATATCGAATTTGAGCAATTATATTGTTTGACTAATTGGGTTGTATTGTGCTTAAATAGTTATATGTAATTTATTAATGAGTTATGAAAGTTTTCTAGTAACAAATATATGTATTAAGATATAAAATATTAATGAGTTATGAATGTTGCTAACACATTACTTATAGGAAACAATGTCCTGTGTTGCAGAGTGCAAAAGCTTAGGAATGTTTTCGCTATGAAGAACTTGGGAGATGCATTATATGGTATAAGGATCTATGGAGATAGATACTTGACATAGAGATTTGTACGAAGATCTATGAAGATAGGTTTGAACAAGAAATAGGACTAAGCCAAGATAATCACTTAGATAATATCTTGAAGAGATTCAAGATGAGAGATTCTAAGAATAGGTTTATACCTATAAAACATGGCATGACATTGAGTAGGACCCAATGTCGCAATTCTAGTGATGAATTAGAAAAGGATGAGTCGAGTCCCATATGCTTCGGCTACAGGATCGATCATATATGCCATGATATATACTTAACCTAAAGTCTCATATGCCTTGAACATGACAAGTCATTGTGATGTTAATCCTGGCAACGTCATTAGATCACAAAATCAAGAACGTCTTAAGTATCTTAGGTAGATATAAGATTAGTTCTTGGGAAAATTTAGATCGCATTCCAAGACATCTTAAGTATCTTATGAAGATGTAAGATAGTTTCCTCAAAGAATACAGTGCAAAAGTTTATGCCGATTCATGTTTTCTAAAAGAAAGATACGATCCACGTTTGCGGTCGGGATTCGTGGTCTTAATAAATGGTGACTTGGAGGAGTACCAAGTAGGAAACCATAGTAGATTTAACAATATGAGCTAGAGTATGTTGTAGCTAGTGATGTTACAAATAAATCTATGCAGCAAAAGGGGTTCATCATAAATACTATTATTGTTTCATACTTTAATCCTTATGTTGAGATCATTTTGTGACTAAAACGGTGAAGTCATTTTGACTTAGAACCCATGTCACATAAATGCACATGGCATTTACTTAGCAGTTGCCATTACAATTGAAAACTTGTCAAAAGTTAGAAGTTTGTCAAAAGTTAAGATATCATGGTCAATAGAATTGTTCTATGCCATTGTCAGTTATTCTGAGTCAATGGGCATAAAATTGCAAATGAGTTGGTTTAATGTTTTGTTTGATGTATTGGAACCGATACAATATTAATCTTTATCTGATTTGGCGATTTTTATGTTGATATCATAATATATGCAAGAGTGCAGTCATTTCATTAGTTTACGATTGTGTTCCGTTTTGCATGTTTAGAACCCACTTCCCGAGTATTAATTTACTCAAACATCCACAGTCGGTCATACTCTTGGAAGTAAGTAGTGATTTGAGACTGTCATGGAGTATTAGTTTATGTCTATCCAGATTAGACATTGCATGGAGATGCAACTAATACTCGTGGGTACTTAAATAGAGATTTAGGCATTGGATAAACCAGCACGTAGATATATTACTTCATGGATATAATCATGAGTAATTCTTAGATGATAATATATTCTATTTTTCAAACGGAGATGCATGAGTTTTAGTTTACAATTTTGTTATACATTGCTTTACCTAAACGCAACCGTAACTGGGAGTTATAAAAGGTATGTCCATGTATGACATGATGAGTTGGCTATGACTATGTAGTCAAAGTTTATTCGTTCCTTTTTCCATAATAGGAAAAGTGATATCTATGGGCCCCTCGGTATTTTGATATTTACATTGTAGTGCTAGGCCTAGCCCTGACTAGATTGATGTGTTCAATTTAGTAGTCTGATAAGGTCATTATAAATCAGAAACCGATTCTTATCCATGTCCCAGGTTCATACGATATATTGTAGAACAAATGAATAATTGATCACTTATCTAAAGGGTTGTCTCTAAGAATATGATTTAGAGTTCGGCAGTGGCTAAGGAAGCACGCTCTGCTGATTAAGTGGGAGACTTGTGACCAACAGTAGTTGATGACTTGTCCAAGTAGGAGACTGTTGGAATAGCGTCCAAGATCATAACTAATTGGTAAGGACTTTCCATTAATATCAGGGTCCTTTTTGGGTTGTGCTACTAGTCAAATGGTATTAGAGATAATTGAGAGAGATAAATAAATAATTTATTAATTTATTATGTGATGATAAATTAATTAGAAACTAGTTTGGAATTAATTAGAATTAATTGGAATTAATTTAAATTAATTTGGGATTAACTAAAAATGCAAGGATTAAATATTAATTGTTCAATAGTTAGACAATGGACAATGTTGAGGGATGATGATAGAGGAAGAAATTAAGAAGGGTTTATCCTTCTAAATTTCATTCACCACCTATAAGCTAAAATGATAAGATTTGAATTTAAGATAAGATGAATTATATAATCAATTATCCTTATTCGGCTTGAATTCAAATCATGTTTATCTCTAAGCATCCTTGAAAGCTATAAAAACCCCTCCCCGTCACTCATTATTTTCGTCCCACTCCTAGAGGTCTCTCAGACTCTGAGTTTTCTCTTATCTCTTTGCAGAATCCATAATCACTCTCTAGGGTTTTATAGTGAGCTTTCTTAATTAACAAATTAACCTAATAATTGGACTTATTGGTGTGAAACATTAAAGTTACTCTCTTTTAGGTACTGCCTTCTTTAGCATGGATTCGATCCACAACAAGGGTTCTTCAAGCAAATTGGTTTTGCTAAAAGATTGGTAAATTTGATCTCTCTTGTAGTTGTAAACATCATTATGTAGGATCCTTGTAGGTTTTAGTAATTGTTACTTGCCTTAAATTAATTTTGTATGTTTCCACTGCCATGATTAGTGAATCTAGGGTATAGAAAACCTAACAATTAAGTCATATTTTAAAATCTTGGTCCCAACAAAAACAATTAAGTTGTAAAAACGTTTAAACAACTTTGGGGGTTACAACTTCATATCAAAACTAAATAATAGAAATCATAAGAAATCACATGTACACATGCCCCATCCATGCATAAACTTCCAACAACAGTGTAAACCTCTCATGCAAACAAAAATTTTCGCAGTTGTTCAAACCGAAGCTTCCAAAAGCATCCCCCTCCTCTTATGCGAATAATTTTTTTTTGCCGCTGTTGAATATCACGAAAAAATCGCATCAGGAGTACTTGACTATCTTACAAAAAATTTCGCTCCTGATGAAATCTCCTCATTTCCTTACCAAAACCGTAGCTTCTTACCCGTCAGGAGAACTTGCTTGTCATGAGTATATATTTTCTCTCTCCTGACGAAAACTTCTCTCCTCACCCAAAGCCTCTTTTCATCTATGAGAAGCTATCACCTCTCCTACTTACCAATTCTTTTTTCTAACACCAATTTACTACTCTTATTTTTAACCCATTATTTTTTAACACCAATTTTTTCATCCGAAGCAAAATTTGTGAAGAAATGAATTTTCATCGTTACATTATTTTTTCCTAAAAATTGGACTTTCATGATTACGTCCGAATAACTTCATGACATATAGTTTTCGGACCATCTCGCTTCAGATTATATTCTTCCACGACTGATCATCGGATTGAAGATTTTTATCTGAAGTCCTCGAACGACATGTTCCGATGGGATTTTCCGGAACCGTAGCCGATTGATTATCCTCCAGTTTGCGACTGAAGCATAATTACTTACTTCGTTTCGCTCTTCAATGTTGCATCTGCAACCGAGGATCAACAGTTGGCCACTCAGCCATTCTTCAACACAATAGAGATTATTTCAACAAATGTTATTTATCATTTTATTGATACTTATTTGTTCGACGTAGTGGAGCAGAGTCAACCGACTATAGATGACCGGAAAATATTTATTTTATTTTCTGTCTCATGTTTTATCGAGACCCTTCATACATCTAGGGAGAGCATGCGAAGCTCGTGGTTTCCGAGATTCTCCGGCCCAGATTATTTATTTTGATAATGCTATTGTGATAAACAAAATATGGGAGAATACATGGTGAGCATTCGGACCATGTGTTTTGATTCTTGAGTCATTCGCAGACGAAGAGTTCTATAACGCTACGATTCGATGTGGCACTGAATTTTGGTCATCATTGATCAAATTTATGACATTTCTAGATTCTTTTCAATTACAGATTACTTATTATGCAGATTTAGAGCACTTGTTATTATTGTTAGATTTTAGATTCTCAAAGACATCCGAAGACGAAGACTTATTTACTGATACAACGTGACATTTATTTTTGGTTTTCAGAGATCAAAATTTTGGCGTTGCCAGACTATCTCTGAATCACGATTATTTATTGTTCAGACTCTATTACAAAATGTTTATTATTTTTCAACATGTTATTCTCATGATTGCTATTGGTGCTGTATGACATTCTTCAGTGATTTGATGAACAAAAGATGATTCAGACTTTTGATGACGACGTGTGATCTTATCATTGAGATATTCAACTATGGAGTTGACACAGTCCTCCATTCATGATCAGCATGAACACTAATTAGTTGTAGATTAAGATCTCATTTTTTTGCCTTGGAGAGCCTAAGCCTCTGAAGCCGAAGACCTTTGACGATTATAAATTATATTACACAACATCAGAGATCACAAACATTTCAGAGTATCCGAGACATCTTAGCATTTGTTTCTCACAATCGCACTATGTCTACTTTCAGATATTATGTATTTTATCCTTCTATTTGTAACACTTATTTGTACCCAACATCATATTGTAGCATTTAGGATAGATTGTTGGAGCTAGAAATGCTTTACAATGATGATAGAATGTTCATTTTGTATTTAGGCATATTCCTTTTGTTGGGGATTAGAATATAGAGAAGGTTTCTGAAATCATGGATTGGTTTAAGAATCGTGGATAACACTTTCCGAATTTGATATTTAGACCATATGCATGGGTTGCACGAAATTCAAATATTAGGATAATTTTTGAAGAATCAAACTTGTTATCAGGCACAATAGCAAGTTCACCGTTTTGATAGTTGAGAGAATTCATGTTTTTATCATACCAATATCAAGTTAGTCTTTATACAAGTGTGCACTCCCGCACCTCCTAACTTGTATTAGAACTAAAGTATAAAACCCATTGATATACTTATTATTTCCATTAGCAAAAATGTGCAGGTGACATTAAATCACCAACACCATTTTCTCCAATAAATAGAGAATGATATGATCATTTATATGTGTGCACCTTACTGTGTAGTCTTTAGATTTTAGAGAGTTTTTGTGGCTGGTAAACACATTCCCTTGCCACATGTTTTTATTTGTTATTTTACTCTGTTTATCTATGAAAATTCGATTATTTATATTAGGTTCTTCATTTTTATATAGTGAATCTTTGAGATGTTTATTATTCTGCAATTCACTACGGGTCTTGACATATACTATGAAAATTTTCTTAAAAATCATTAACTTTTAATATTTTATCCGAAAAAATATTTATTTTTTATTTTTTATTTTGTAGAAAAACCATTTATATTTTTAAAAGTTATTAATAAAAACTACTCATATTTTAAATGTTTAAAACTATAAGTTTTTCCAGAATATAACATAATTTTTACCATAAAACATAGTTTTTTAACCATTAGTTTGATGAAAATGTTATAACGTTTTACTAGAACTAAAAGGGTAAATTGTATAAAAGTCACTAACTTTTCTAATTTTCTCGATTTTGACACTGTATTTTTAGTTTTTGCAATTAAGTCATTATGTTTTCAGAAAAATTGCAATTAAGTCATTATGTTTTCTAAAAAGTTGCAAAAATGACCATATGACTGGATGGCAACAGGTTACCAGGTCATATGGTCAGATTTGCAATTTTCCAGAAAACCTAATGACTTAATAGCAAAAATAAAAAAAACACAGTGTCAAAATCTAGACATCTGAAAAAGTTAGCGACTTTTCGGGTTCGGGTTATTAGGTTACGGTTCGGTTTTCAGGTTGGTGATAGCCTTTAATCGGTTTGGCGGTTCGGGTTCGGTTTGGTTAAAAAATTCCAGTTTGAAACCGTAAACCGTTTAAAAATTAATATTAAATATATACTTATTGTATATTAGATTATATAACACCTTTTTTTCCTAATAGAAATGATAGCATTAGGAATTACAATTAAATGGTTCGTCTAATCTTATTTGAACGTTTAATCGGGTTGGTTAAAAAATCTAGTCCCAAAACAACAATATTAAAACAACAATATTAAATCTAGACATCTTATTTGAACGTTTAATCGGTTTGGTTAAAAAATCTAGTCCAAAACAACAATATTAAAACATAATGACTTAATTGCATAATGACTTAATTGCAATTTTTATAATCTAATATAAAAATAAGTATATATTTAATATTGTTGTTTTGGGACTAGATTTTTTAACAAACCGATTAAACATTTAAATAAGATTAGACGAACCATTTAATTGTAATTCCTAATGCTATCATTTCTATTAGGAAAAAAAAGGTGTTATATAATCTAATATAAAAATAAGTATATATTTAATATTAATTTTTAAACGGTTTACTGTTTAAAACCAAATTTTTTTAACCAAACCGAACCCGAACCGTCAAACCGATTAAAGACTATCACCAACCTGAAAACCGAACCGTAACCGAATAACCCGAACCCGAAAAGTCGCTAACTTTTTCAGATGTCTAGATTTTGACACTATGTTTTTTTATTTTTGCTATTAAGTCATTAGGTTTTCTAGAAAATTGCAAATCTGACCATATGACCTGGTAACCTGTTGCCATCCAGTCATATGGTCATTTTTGCAACTTTTTGGAAAACATAAGGACTTAATTGCAATTTTTCTGAAAACATAATGACTTAATTGCAAAAACTAAAAATGCAGTGTCAAAATCGAGAAAATTGGAAAAGTTAGTGACTTTTATTCAATTTACCCGAACTAAAACAACCAAAAGATTTGATTATTGACTATGAAAATAGTCAAAATACCAAGCAAAAAATACCAAAATTTTTGATTTTTGATTTTTGATTAAAACCAAAACCAAAACCAAACAGATAATTTTGGTTTCTAACTATCAACAATTTTGGTTTTGACTAATCAAATATTTCGTTTTTAAAAGACATTTTTTTCTTGATTTTGAAATTTCTTTTTGGTTTTTTGCACACCCTGATTATCAACGAGCTTCACAATTTTCTGGTATGGTTTCAAACTTTTCATTTTAATTTTGTTCTTGAAATATAAAAAATAAAAAAAGAAAGATTTTTAATTTGATTTTGGTTTTTTAGTTTGATTTTGGTTTCAATAAACAATACCTCTAACCATTAGAAAACTATGTTTCGTTGTCAGAAATTACATTATATTATGAAAAATAATATATTAAAAGATAATGTTTTTAAAATATTTTTTTAACATGATAAGTTTTCTGAAAACATTTGCAAATACAAATGGTTTTTAGAAAAAAAAAAATCTAAAATAGCAAACTTTAAAATCAAAGGTTAAAACTTAATGGCATTTAAAAATTTCATTTAATAAAAAAGAAATTTTATGTATACAAAATTTGCTTCAATAATTTTGATATTATACTTCAACAATACTATTTTAAGAATTAGTTATTGATATGAAATTTTTAAAGAGACATACTTAGCTTGTTCACAAAGATTCATCTTCTTCCTTGCTCTCCACACAACTCACGTCTACGTCATGGATTTCCTTCCCATACCCTTCTAGAATGTCAACACTTTCTTTTATTAATTCATTAATTTCATATTAATAGTTTTTAAATCAGATTTAATAACAATACAATTTGCTACATTTTACCAACGACGTAAACGATTTAATCAGCTGATCATTTATGATTTTTAAATTAAAAAAAAAGAAATTTATTACGCGCTCGGTGCCAATTAAAGCGATCACATTCTCTTCCCTATAAATACCCAATGCAACGAAATTCTACAACCAACTCATCAATCAACTTGTTCAATTTCACTTTTCAAACAAAAACCACCAAAAGATTACTGGATTTTCAGCAAAAATGCAACAACAAGGGAAAATCGATGGATCGGGAATCTCAGGAATCTCTCCTAGCTTCAGCTGTTACTCTTCTGATAGTTTAACATCCATGGCGGTCGCTAAAGTGATCCGGGAAGAAGCGGCAGCTCGATTTAACGAATTTGGGGATGTTGACGTTGAAGATTTTGAGTTTTCGTTGGTTTTAAGCGACGAAGAGGTTTCAACGGAAGAGAACGATTCACGAGGCTGGAGTACGGTTTTTCCTGTTTTCAATCGCGATCTATTGGTGAAAGAAGAGGAAGATCGTGAGGTTAAATCGAAGGATAATGAGATTGATGTTTCTGCTTCTGTTACTAATTCGTTACGGAAGTTGTTTATTGATGAACGAGATGAATCGTCTTCGTGTTCATCGTCGGAAGCCGACGAATCGGAAAGTCCACATACGAAAGCTTACTGTGTGTGGAGGCCTAAAGCCGACGGCGGATCGTCACCGTCTATGACTAAATGTAAGAAGAGTAGTTCGACTGGATCTGTATCGAAGAGGTGGAGTATCCGGTATTTGCTCCGGCGAAGCAACAGTGAACGGAAGGAACCGATGGTGTTGCTAACTCCTAAGAAGATCGATAGTCCAAAACAAAGACGGAATTCCGGCGAGGTTTCAAAAGTCGCCGGCCGGTTGAAGGCACAAACACCTCTACACGAACAATTCTACGTGCAAAAAAGAGCTGAAAGTGAAGTTGTTAAGAGGAAAACGTATCTACCCTACAGGCGAGATCTGGTAGGGTTCTTCTCAAATGTCAACGGAATGGGCAAAATGCTTCCATTTTAAAATAATAAACACAATTTTGTTTAATTCTTTTACTTCATTTTTATCGTTTGAACTTCGATTCAATGTAAATATTTTTCGATGAAATGTTCCTTGAAAACAAGAGACTTTTGAGGATGTAAATTAGTTTACCAAATACCAATAATCCAAAGTAGATATTTAATTTCTCATATAATCAAGTATTTTAAGAATATATTCTTTAGAACATGACTAATAATATATGAGTTTCTCAAGATGGCTATCTTAGTTAGTTGGTATTATAATATTACAATTGCATTAATGTACACCAACTATTTCATTTGAATTTATCAAGAATTTCATTTGAATTCAACGTTATGTTTTTAAAAAAAATGCACATGGAGTTTTCCTCAAGACTTTCTAGAAGACTACAATGAAGGATTCAAAATCTTGAGTATGGAAGTTTCGGACAGTGAAGGACCTGAATTGTACCAAAAAGAAACCTGTTAAATATATCAAGTATTCATCACTATTGTCGATATGAACACAATTTTAAGTTGAATAATTCGTATATGGAGCAATCGAATCGCAATATTTCTTTTGTTTTTACAATGTGGATCATGTGAATATGATATTTCATTCAATCACGTGTTATCTAAAGCAAGGAATTTCATCATCTTAGACTAATTATATACATTTGTGTCTTGTGTAGTAGAAAATATGGATAGTTTGTAGGGGTGAAAATCAGTTCGGTTTACGGTTTCGTCTGTTTGAAATTTTTTTGGTCCAGATCATAAACCGAACCAAACCGAATTCATTTATTGTAGATGATTGCAAACCAAACCAAAAACTGAATTCGAATTCGGTTTGAGACAAAAGAAACCAAATTTAAATAAAAATAAAATAAAACAGCATTTTTTACAAGAGCAAAAATGTAAAGAAATAAATATAATAAAATATAACATATATATTTTAATTACTTATTTAATAAAAATCGGTTTTTAAGTTCGGTTTGGTCTGAACCATGGGATGCCAAAAACCAGACCATAAACCAGATATCATATTTGGTTTGGTCTGAGACCAAACCAAAAACTGAATTCGAATTGTGTTTGGTCTGAAATTTGCTATGATTTGGTTTTGTTTTCAGTTTTTTCGTTTCCAAACCAAATAACTTCCACCCCTAAGGCCTTCCGGTGTGGGTCTTTCACCGGCTCTTACTTTTTCCTGCCACATCATCGTCCAGTTAGCACCCCTTACTTCTCCACTGACCCTTGGAAATGATTATATCTCAATTCCCTTTGGTTTTGGTACAATTAAGTAAGCTTAATGTACAAGTCACATTGCTTTGAGATACATTTGCTCGCCCGACGCCTCCCCCTGCCGAGAGAAAAATGAGAGCACCCCTCACTAGGGGGCAGTGTACCCCTCAACAAAAGTGCGAGTCCGCACCTTTGCTTGCTAGCACACCGATCGGCCTAATAGTGTGCTTTCATCTAGGTTTGCCACTATAAGGTTGTCTGATATGCTTCATCCTTCCCACGTAGACATATCAGCAAACATCTCCTCCACGCCATGGAGGAGATGGTCTTCATCGTCGTTGTTGTGCCAACGAGAGAGAGAGAGACAGACAAAGAGAGAACAAGAGAGAGTTGTCGTTGCTGTGTCCAGGACCTTCCACGGCGGTGTGGTCCGCAGGCATGAAGACGCTGTTCCACGTCGTTGCCAGCTACCACCTCACCTCACGCCTTGCGCTGTGGGATGCATACTGCATGGACTAAACTCTCAACCTCCAACGGCCACTTAAGCCATCAATCGTAGTGATTGATGTATTAACGTTGGTTGGGACACGTACACAACATGGTTAATGTTTTGGTGCACACGAATGTAAATGAGGTATTGATCGGATTTAGATATTCATCATTCCAATGTCAAATGTTTGATATATTGTAGGGACCCACAAGATAAATGTAGTTTATCAGTATGGGCCACAGGAAGGAGTAGTATTTGTACACGTGTCAATTTCTTAGCATATATTTATGTTGTGTTTTTATTGAACATTTTTTTGTTACAAGTTTTTTCTTAGTTAGGTTTACTTAGATATTTCTTTTGTATATTATATATATATATATATATATATATATATATATATATATATATATATATATATATATATATATATATATATATATATATATATAATGATGTCGAAATTGTGGTTATCGTCGGAGAAGATGTCGGCAGTCACCTGAAATCAGCATCCTGGCTTGATGTTATGTAGAAAACCATTTCAACCAAATCGTTTGCTCTTAATGGTCGACGATGTCAGCCAAATCGTTTGCTCCGGTGAACATGAGGTAACCCCATCGTCATTACCTTGTTGAAATCGAATAGGGCTGTACCGATCAACCCCATGAAATCCCCGATTTTGGGTATTCGACTAGATGGCCACTGGAGTTTTAGTCGGAGTTATGGGTGGGGAAGAAGAGAGGATGGGGAAGAAGACTCGATCTCGCCTTGCTGATTTCACATGCTTCAATGGCTTCAATCGATTTCAAGGTCTGACTTGGGTATACGTTGCTGTTAATAACACTACTAGAAAATACCCTTTTAATGACATACGAATTATGACAGACAGTGATTTATGACTGACAAAAATGTATGTCATAAAAAGAATGTCATCGTTTGTAAAATGTAAGTGAATTACGACTTACGAAATTGTTAGTCATAAAAAGGAGTCATCTATTGCAAAATTTATGACATACATCAGGATTAAAAAACACGCGGATGTTGAATTCGCATTTGAGTCCCGCTTTCTTCCTCATCTTTCCCGCTTCCCCAAATTTTGAGTCCCGCTTTCTCCCCCTTTTCACTCTCGCATTCCTGCTAAACCTAATTTCAGAATCGCACTCAACTCTTCTCTCTAAGCTTACCCCCCTGCTTCACTTCATGAAGAACTCCATTGCTAGGTTTTGTGCTCGTAGGTGAAAGAATAGGTGCGAACTCCTCCGGACTCGCTTCAGCACCGCTCGACCACACCCCTTTCACGTGATTCCGTCTCTACTGCTCACGTGTTCTCTCAACCATCCTCTTTCTCTTTGGTTCTTTACCTTCTTCTTTCTCTTTGGTTCATCATTCTCCTCGTTTCATTCCCGTTAACAGGCCATTCATCGTTTCATTTGGTTCAATGTCGATTACAGCTTACGATTTCGTCAATGGCACATCTCCAATTTCGGTTGGTTGGTCTGATTGCAGACATCGATTTTGCGATTCGAAATGATTAATGGATTTGTAGGTTCGATTCAAGGTCGAGTTCGTCTTCGTTCAATGTTGAGTTCGTCTTCGTTCACTAAGAAAGCAATTGAGTTCAATGTTCGATTTGTAGGTTCGATTTTAGGTTCTGATTGATTGCAGGTTGCAGCTTTCGATTTTAGGTTCCGATTGCAGGTTTCGATTCCAACCGTGAATTGATTTCGAGTTTCAATGAAATCTAACCTGTCGACATAGATGAAAAGTAACCTAGTTCCAAGTTGTTTGTGGCATGTGGAGCAGATTTACAGGTCATATTTGGATGCTTAGGTTTAAACATTTCATCTAAAAAGACCACAGGGGTTCTAGCAAGTATGGGCCGACTCAAAACTTGTTGTCTTTTATTGTTTGTTGTGATGCTTATGAACTTTGATTTGATCTCTCCAGTTCTCACAAGGTTGATAAGTGCTAAGAAGAAGGATTGTTCGAAATGGTTTTTTATTTTATTTCAAACAATGTATCAAATCATCACGAGAAGTAGTGAAGAAATTATACGAGTGGAGGCAGTTTCTATCATGAATATCCTTCTTCTAAGAACTGATGCTTATACAGAAAGGGAGATGTAAGTTTCATTATTTCATCTTCTCTATTTTTATACAGTTGAGCGTAATAATTTATTGTTTTTAAGATATGTATGGTGAGGTGGCAGTCTTTCAAAGTATATCTCAGCTGTTAAGAAAAAAAGACACATAACTTTGAATTTTTATAGTGTGAAGCAGTCGGCAGGGTTGCAGATATAATTCAAACTCCTGCATTTTTATGTCGACAGGTCATATTTCATCTATCGTTATCAACAAATCTCAAGTTTTTTTATGAAATGAATAAGTTTCTACATTATAAATCCCAAGTCCAAATTCTTTTTATCTTTTTCTTTTTTCTTGCAGATTGATCTCCTAGTTGCAGCTGCAAAGACGGGAAAATTTGTAAATATAAAGAAAGGCCAATTCTGTGCCCCTTCTGTAAGCTCTCAACTTCATTGACCATTTGGTAAAAGATAAGTTTCAGATCCATTGCCTTTGACTTTTCAGGTGATGACCAATTCAGAAGAAAAAGTTAGATTGGCTGGAAATCAAAATGTTATGGTTTATGAGATATGTACTTCTTCCCATCTTTATGTCTTCGATTTTGGATTACATGCTGCTAGTGCAATCAACCTTGTTAGGCTGCATTTGTTGCATGGTACATAACGGGACAAACTTACTACTGCAATCAATCTTGTTAGGCTGCATTTGTCCCACTCCAAAACACTCTTCTGTTATGTTTTCTCCTGTGTATATTATATAACATAATCAGTTAGTGGTATAACATCATGAGATATGGGCCACAAAGAAAATAGTTATGACTTTCCTTTTGGATTTCATTCTAAATTCATATAGTATAAAGTGATTTTTTTTCCAGGCGAGTACGTGGAGACCAGATATATGGAGTGTTTTATCATCAGCAGCTAGCTGCTTTAAAGAAGCTTCCGCTGGACCGCCACCTGTCAACCCGTAATGTACAGATGTTGATATTTATGATCTTCGAGAAGAATGGACGGCTTTTGTAACAAACTTTCTTTATCGATGATATCTTTTGTAGCGACAAACAATATTTTTGATAGACTTTGGAATACTTATTGATATTTGAAATGACATTATCTTATGCAATGGATTGTTTTTATATATCGAGATTGTATTTTGTAGTAGCATTAAATTTGGTAATTTATTTTGAATTTTAGTAAATTTAAAAAAATTATATTTTTTTTTGAAAACATAAAATCATGACATACAAATTGTGAGTCGTAAACATCAGTCGTAAATGTCTGTCATAACTTATGACAGACAAATGTCTGTCATCTTTCATTTATGACTGGGCTTTCAATGACAGACATTTGTCTGTCATCTATACCCTTTAATGACTGACATTGTCAGTCATTAAAGGCCTTTTTTCTAGTAGTGTAAGGGGAATGGTAACCGGCTAGCAAGGTGTTTACTTGTTAAATGCCATAAATGCACAATTTAATCCAAATCCTAGGTTTTATTGCACAAAAATTACATTAAATGGTAAATCCAAACATTTGTGTGACAAATGTAAGGGCTTTTTATGTATTTTACCCTATAATATAAGACTATGTATTAGATTTTCATGTTATTTAGTTAATTAACTAAACATAGTTTAAATATTTCAAGCATATTTAATTAAGCATCAGAAGTATCAATTAAATATCATAACTAGAAAGAACTTTTTTAATTGTAGTAGTTTAAAGTTAAATAACCCTTAGTTGGAATTTGAAGAGTTGTATTATTAGATAAAATATCAATGCAATTAACTAACTATTTTTGAAGATGTGTACTCTTAATTTGCAATATTCATAAATGTAATATAATTGCAAGTAAAATAAAACTTTCTACCTAGACTTTAATATTTTATAACTCATTAATAATAATAATAAGTGGTTTTTAAAAGTTTTCTATAACTCCTTAATAACAATAATTTATTTTTAAATTTAATTGACAATAATAATAATAATAATAATAATAATAATAATAATAATAATAATAATAATAATAATGTATTGTAATATAAAAATTACCTTAAATTTTTTTTGTTATCATAAATAATAATTATGATCAAAATTAAAAGATGGTAAATTAAGTAAACTTTAAATTAACTAATCAAACAACAGTTAAAAATAACTCTAAGTCGAGAATTATATTTAATTGTATTCAAGCATAAGTCGCGGGTAGTGACCATCGAATAATAAGATTGTAATAGATGTTTCTCTTATATTGTTCAAAATGGTTACAATTTTATATATCAATGTAGTGTAAAAACTATTATTTCATAGTTAATGTCAATGAAAAAGTTTTTGCTATATAATTTTAACCTGCGCAACACACATGACATCGCCTAGTATATATATAAAAGGGCGAGTTCCTATGGATACCCGAATCCACTGGTCAAATTTGGATCCCTATTTTTCACAAACATGATACATCTGCTGTATACTACTTCAAAAATAAATAACAACCCTAATAATTAAAAATACCAATATGGCCTTCCACTCATATATGCACTTTATTTGCTAAATTAGCTATCTTGCCCTTGTCTAGAATACGTGACTAAAAAGGATGCTTCGCATGTTTCCAACACTCAAGACTGTTGAACATAGAAAACAAAGTATTGTTTTTAGTATAGGATATTATTTCATTTGCAACATAATATTTCAATGAATAGTTTAATATGATGTATTTGTATTATTCAAAATTGAAACCTAGCTTGGTCTCAAAGTCTATTGTTCGTATAGAAGCTATGATTCTTTGTACACAGCTCTACCCTTCTAGAATGTCAACCATCTTGTTTTATTAATTGTTAAGTCTAATTTACATATTTCTAAATAGTATTATCACTAAATCAACGATAATATTTTTACCCTTCAACTAAAATCTACAAAAATAAAAATAAAAATATTTAACGATGTTGAAATCCAGAAATAATATTAAACCAGAATTTACTTCCTTAATAAAACAAGATAGCGGATCCAGCAATGTGAAGCATAGTATGAATCACCATTATATTTTTTTAGTATGTTTTATAATTTTAGATCACATTTTGACCAATTCACTTAAGAACTGGTCCATTGGTTCATATTTTATCACTAATGAAACAGTTGGATAGAATTACAAAGTTAGTTAAATATAAAAAAGGTAAAAGAAGTTATTTATAAATATATTGAATTTTTGGTAAAATAACCGGTTTTGATCCAAAATTCAACTTGTCGATTTTCCAATTTTGTAGCCGCTCTAATAGCCGTAGAAACTTTATTTCATTGTTTTAACATCATAAATAACAATAGGAAATTTTCAAAATATGCAAACCAAACTTATGAAGAATATAGATAATGCGGAATAAAGTCAAATAAATCTGGCAAAAATTATTTTCACGTGCAAGTTCCAGTTAGTGGAATAGAACCATCCATTAATATTCATTTTATTTCTATTTATATTTGACAATATAACATTTATACATTATTATATGTGTTACTTTTCACCGTTATAATAATAACAACCATTTTATCAAATTTCATCTATGGAATTTATCAATTAATTAATTAAAAAAGAAAAGCCAAGCTTAATTTGTTTACTTCCATGATAATAAATCAAGTTTTATAATATTATATACGGTTTTTATCATCTATAATGACTTCATAAGTTTTTTTTTTTTTTAATTTTTCTTATAAAAAAATTAATTATTAGCCCAAAAATCTTCCTGGGAAAAATAATATAAACAATTTGCTTTATTTTACTAATTATGTAAAGGCTTACATCCGCTGATATTATATTCACGTCGTTGGTGCCAAGTAAAGCCATCATATTCCCTTCCTATAAATACTCTGTGTTACCAAAGTCTTCAACTCATTCATCGACTTGTTCAAAAAAAAACACCAAAAGATTACTTGATTTTTCAGCAAAATGGAACAACAGGGGAAAATCAAAGGTTTGGGATTGAGCCCTAGCTTCAGTTTTTACACTTCTGATACTTCAACATCCATGGCAGCTGCCAAATTCATCCGTGAAGAACAGGCAGCTCGATTTCATGAATTTGGGGATGTCGATGAAGGCGATTTTGAGTTTCCATTGGAGTTTAGCGACGATGAAATTTCAGCAAATGAGATCGATTCGCGAGGCTGGACTGTTTTCCCGGTCTTCAATCGCGATCTTCTGGTGAAAGATGAGGTTAAAACAAAGGATGATGAGATTCATGCTTCTGATTCAATCACCAGTCCGTTAAGGAAGCTTAAGATCGATGAAAGAGAGGAATCTACATCGTGTTCATCATCAGAAGCCGACGAATTGGAAGCTCTACCTTCTGGAACATACTGTGTGTGGAAGCCTAAGGCAGACGGTGGATCTTCACCTGATTTGAGTAAAATTAAGAAGAGTAGTTCTACCGGATCTGGATCGAAGAGGTGGGGAATCCGGTATTTGCTCCGGCGAAGCAACAGCGAAGGAAAGGAACCGGTGGTGTTGTTAACTCCTAAGAAGGTTGATAGTCCAAAACAAAAGCGGAATTCCGGTGAGGTTTCCAAAGTCGCCGGCCGGTTGAAGTCTCAAACTCCTCTTCAATTTTACATGGAAAAAAGAGCAGAAAATGAAGCCGGTAAGAGGAAATCGTTTCTACCTTATAGGCAAGTAGGGTTGTTTACAAATGTCAGTGGATTGGCAAAGATGATTCCATTCTAGATTAAATTAAACACAATTTTGTTTAATTATATCGCTCTAATTGATCTCGAAAGTTTATTCACTGTAAATATCTTTCAATGAGAATTTTCTTGCTTGTATACTTGAGAAAATCTCATAAAGAAGTGAACTTTGAAAATGTGAGGTTCTAACTCTTAATTCATAACATATACGGTTGTTCATATCCTCTGATGTAATACATTTTATGTGTAATTATATATTATTGTCGTTTTTTAAAAAGATTGTTTTATTTTACAGACTCAATTTATAGAATGAAATATAATCACACTAAAGAGAGAAGAAAATTGAGAAAGTTATATCTCGATAATAGAAAAATAAAACAAAACTCCACTATATCAACAGTTCAAAGTTCATGTTATTTGTCATTATCGTTTATGTCATATTTCAATACATATCAAATTTTATGATTCAATAAAATATTTTTTTTGCTAATTATATAAAATAAATATATTTTTATTATAAAACTTTATTTAATTTCCAACCGTGTAACACACGGGTCTATAGACTAGTATATTTAATACTAGAGAGCTGAGGCTGCGTAAAAACTATATTTTTTTTTAATTTTTGAAAATATATTGCTTACAATGTACCGAAGAAATGTTCCAAGTTGTTTTCTCTTCATTTTTTTCATTCTTTCTTGATACATAAGATTAGTTAAAAATATTTTCATGTTAAAGTTTTAGTTTATGACTAAGCGGTATAAGGGAGGAACGCGAGAAGCGTCCCCGCCACATCAGCGTCTTGGATGCGTTGATATAAACAATACACACATTATACTTGAAAATGTGGAGAACGTTTGGGATCTATGTTCGTTCGGCTCGTCAGATGATGATATATATATATATTTCACGACAATGATTCAAGCCGCGAGTATCGTTTGGTCTGAACAACAAGCAAAAGGAGAAAAGTTTTGTCAAAAGACCTAGAGTAAGAGCAAAAAATAGAGACCGCGAAGAAGACCGCAATCGTTTGTTTCAATATTACTTTGCTCACAATTGTGTATATAACGATAAAGATTTCAAACGTTGATTCCGTTTGAGTAGAGATATGTTCTACGGATTTCAAACGACTTGGAAGATAAGTACGCGTTTTTCCAATTGAGATACGATGGTGGTAGTAAAAGGGGTTTCACAGTATTACAAAATCGTATTGTCGCACTTCATCTTATGGCTTTTGGAGTGGCAGCCGATGCAGTTGGCGATTACTTGAGGATGTCTGCTAGAAGTGCACGTGAAAATATGTGTAATTTTTGTGAGTATATTTTCGAGCTTTATGGTGATGTATATTTGCGGAAACCCTTATGTACTGATGTTGAAGAGTTGTATGTGGAACATCAAGCGGAACACATTGGGTGATCATAACAAACTGTCACTAATACTAGAAGTCGTGGCCTCACATGATCTATCAATTTGGTATGCATTCTTAGGAGTTCCAGGGTCTAACAACGACCTAAATGTTCTAGACACGTCGCCTTTATTTAACAATATTCTACATGAAAAATCGTCCAACATTCCATTTATAGTTAACGGAACAGAGTACATACGTGAGTATTACCTTACTGATGGAATATATCCTAATTATATATATATTAATTACCAAAATGAACACGTGAGAGCTTTTCACTGTTCATTTGTTACCTGCTATTTCCAGAACCATAATTACTAAATTCAGATAATAGTATTATTGGTAAAATATAGGATACAAATTGTAAATAAGTTTTGATTTGGAAATAGCAATTTTGATTCTTCATATAGCAAACTTTTATATTTACGTTTTTTCCCCTTAATTAATTTTGAATTAATTGTTTTCACCCTATTTATTATAAAGTTATATTATTGGTATTTCGTAAATTACGATTCCAGTCCCTTATTATATTTTAAAGTTACATTTTTCGTCCTTTACGTAAATTGTCTTTGTCGAGCTGCGTTTTTTCAATATACGGGGATTCCGCAGCATTGCACGGACTGTCCGAATACTAGTTATTCTATATTTGTCAAGGTGTACTTGTTGGCTATATGACCATGGTCGCAACAAGTTGTTGATATTACTATAAATGTAAGAACCCGTGAAAATGTGTACTAAAATGTAAAATAATCGGGTGAAAAGGACGAAAAGTTGTGAAAGGGTAAAACGGTCTTTTGACACGTTGTGAGATTATTATGTGTAATAATATGTATTCGTGTAATAATAATACAAGAAATAAGAAGTTATGTGAAATTTGGAGTTTTACCGTGTGAATAGTGAAATTTGGCCGAAAAGGGTATAATGGTCATTTGACATGGAGATGACCAAAATGTCAAGAAAATGTTAAGTTAGGAGTTAATGGGACTTTGGTTGTAAAGTTATGGTCTTAGGACCATTTTATAGAGAAATTAGAAACCAAAGGACCAAAATGTAAATATTATATATATATTAATCATATAAACTTATTCCCTTCATTATGTAAAGAAACAACAGAAGTTTCCAGAGAGGATTAGAGAGAGCGAGAGTGAGCAGGAAGGAACGGGGAGAAGAAGTTCAAATTTGCCAAGGAATCAAGAATTGAAGTTGGAATTGGTGATTCCAAGGTTAGTAATCAAAGTTTCTACCCAAACCTTTGTGTGTTCTTGATGGATTTCTATAGAGTGGGCTGAAATTTGCAATCTCAATCATAATCCCTGAAGTACATGTGATTTCTAGGCTTAAAACATGTTCATGTAGTAAGAATAAATGTTAAAACTAGCAAAGTAGGTTGTTATTATTGAGAAATTGGAATGTTGTTCAAGAACCCTAAATCACGAATTGGTGTGATTAAGGTGTTTTTAATAGCTTAAAATGTGTTATTAGTCAAGGGTTTTAGTCCTAGAACAAACCCCAGGTGATTAAGACCTGGAATAAGAGCTTAAAGTCCCAAAAACTACATGCTACAGTGCCAAATCGCGACTGATCAGGAGCCTGCCCAGGCGCCAGGCGCAGTGCGCCCAGGACCAGGGCGGGGTGCGCCCAGGCGCAGTGCGCCCCATACCTGGCGCAGTGCGCCTTCAGTCAGGGACTGGGCAGGGACCAAAAATGTTAAAATTTTCAAATAACTCAAACGCTAGAAACCATAGCTAGACATGTCCGATTGACCTGAAATTTCAGACATAACCTTAACATGGTATAAGAACATGTCGGGAATGGTCAAATCCGTAATTCGACCTTGCGGAAAAGTTACTGTAGCGGCAGAGGCTAAAAACACTATTCATGTCCATGATTTTTAGAATTTGAGCTAGACTTGTCCAATGAACTTCAAATTTGAAACACAAGTCTAATATGGGATAAGATTTCATGGAAAAGAGTCGGAACTGAAATACGACCCCTCGGGGGTACTGTAGCAGTATACGCGTATTTCGGAGAAATCGTAAAACGAGTTTATTAATAGTTATACCTTTATTATAACCCATAGTAACATAGTATGGCACTCTTGTGCTATAAGTTAGTTGTTATATATATGAATTGGATATAAACATATATCTTGTAAATAATAGGTGGTGGTTCAAATACGGTGAACCGAGCGAAAGAAAAAGAGGTGCAAAGGACTAACTGAATCAAGGTGAGTCTTATGTGGATTTTTGAGTACATAGCAAGTTGCATTCTATTTAAAAATGTTTTGGAGTCAAAGTATTTTATGGAAAACATGACTATAATGTGAAAGAAACGGAAGTAGAAATAAAGTGACCAGTAATGTGATTGAACTATGATGATAAGTTGCTTAGTATCCGGATCAAGACCACAGCCTGCTGCGGTAGGGGTGGCACTAAGACACTACTGGGATGGTACCTCCCGTCGCGAAGTAGTTGTCTTACCTTGATAGATGAATTCGTTTCATTCTATTGGGAAAGTAGCTATACGGGTGCGTCTCGTATAAAACCTACGGGTGCGCTCGTAGGAATGTACCATTGATAAGAAATAAGGAATACCTGTGGGTGCGCTCACAGGAAAAGAATATTGAACATCTAATAATTAATGAAATTATTGGCAAAGATATTTTTGGGTCTAAACCCATATCGCTCACGAGACATTATGTCTCACGTATTTTCTTTTAAAAATGCTATGTACTCAGGTAACAGGAAGGACGTTGAAAGAGTTGGGTGGGACCGTAGCTTCTGATGTATAATAATGTATAATAAACAGGTTTGAACCGTGGTTGTGAAACAAATTCGTGATACCCCGTTTGTAATTTAAATAAATGGTTTGTTTTCAAATATTGTATGTTTTCAAATGTTGTAACAAAGTTTGTAAAAAAAAAAAAAATTGTGTGAAAATTTGGGGTGTTACAATTTGGTATCAGAGCCATGGTTTAAGCGAATTAGGTTGGGTAACCATCCTAGGCTTAAACTAGTGGATTAATAGTAAGTAAAGTAGTAGTACTAGATACTAACTAATGGGGTAGAATTGCTAATTTATAATGATGGAATCCACAGAAACCGATGAACCAGGGGATCTTGTGATAACACCAGAGCCAAAGTATATAGGTGGTTAAAGTAATATTGGGCCCGTATTATTGTAACCACAGGATATGCTTTGGAAATGGTGAAGTCACTAGGAAACCTGAGGAATTTGGTTGTGGAAATTAGTATAGAGACACTTGGGAACGCGAGTCCTATAGGAATATCACATGCTATTGCTTTCGAGTATATTGATAAATATATATATATATATATATATATATATATATATATATATATATATATATATATATATATATATATATATATATATATATATATATATATATATATATATATATATATATATGGGTGAAGTAACAAAACGCGAATTCTATTTGTTTTATATAGTAAATGGAGAGCGGTGATCAGAATCTTTTGAGTGAAGGACGGACTGCAAGTCATACCCCGTCCCACGGAGATAACCCAGTTGATGATGAGGTTAACATGGGTCCTAACCCAAATCCAATACCGCAACCGCCACCCGTGACTTTGGAGGCTATTCAAAATCTTATTAGCAATTTAAAGACGGAGATGAGAGAAGATATGCGCCAAATGCTGAATACACGGCTGGGGGAACCACAACCAAATCCTTCAGCAGATGATGCTTCATGGAGACCCACTAATGGAGATTCGGTTACAGAGGAGGATAGTGTGGGGACAGAAGATAAGAAGAGATGTTCTTTCAAAACTTTTCTGACATGTAAGCCAACGGAATACTATGGTAGCTACGAGCCTAAAGTCACGATGCGGTGGATACGGGAGACAGAGCAAGTGTTGGAGGTCAGCAAGTGTCATGAGAAGGATAAAGTTTATTATGCCTCACGAATGTTGAAAGACGATGCATTGGTCTGGTGGAACACCTTATACGAACTGGTTGGAAAGGATGTGATTTACAAGTGGTCGTGGACCGAATTCACCACCCGCCTGAAGAATAAATATTGTCCCCTTCGGGACATAGAAAAACTCGAAGACGAATTCCTTACTTTAAAGAAGGGTAGTTTGACTGTTGCTGAATATACTAAAAAGTTCAGTGATATGCTACCGTTTGTGGGAAACCTTTACCCTACGGAGCGGGCACGAATCAACCGTTATGTGAAAGGCCTACCTTGGGAGTATGAATTGGAAGTAAAACGGGCGGTAACAATGGATGCGGCATTTGAGGCAGCAAGAAATGTTGAAGATGTGGGGAAACGAAGAACAGTGGAGAAGCAAATTTCTGGGGATAAACGTAAGTTCAGTGGCGGGAGTAGTAGCTGGAATAAGAAGGGAAAGTCGGTGGTGATGTCGAGCAAACAGGGCAGTCGGAAGATGTGTGATAAGTGCGGGAAAGAGCATACGGGCGAATGTAAAATGGGAAGTGCGGCTTGTTTTAACTGCGGAAGAATGGGTCACAAGGCGAGGGAATGTACCTATCCTAAGCTCAGTGAAGTCGAGTGTTTCTCATGTCACGAAAAGGGGCATTATAGTTTTAACTGTCCAAAGAAGGGTGGCGAGACAATGGTATCAACTGTGACATCCGCCTAAAATGGTTTCGGGTCAACCCAACCCAATTGAAAATCTAATAAACCCTAATCGAGATTACTTGACGCTAATAGGATCAAAACTCATACACTACGTTATAAATTGATGTTAATAGCAATATAGCATAGTATAATGTTATAACTATAATCAAATTAAATTATGATACCATATTATAATAAAATAAAAGTATAATTCTCTAACTAAATTAAAAGAATCAAACTTGAATGCTATACTTAAACTTCAAATCAAAGTAGATTGTTATAATAAAATAATAACCTATTTTTTTATAAAACTCTATTTTTATAAACACTACATTAAATTTTATAAAACTCTTAAGATGCTTGTGCTAGTGGAAAATTATGAAGACCACCAAAAGTCAAAAGATATTCCCATGGTCTCCCACTCACACCTCCCATCATCTTTCCTTTCCTTTTCCTCTCACCACATTATTCTCATCACCACTCAAACCCTCTCTATTCTTTCTCTCACTCTCAATCTCGAAATTTCTCCAAGAAAGCTTCATTTTCCAGCCAAGAACAATCCCTCATACTCAAATCTTCATCCCTCTTGAAGCATTCCTCAAGGTATGTTGTTAAAAGTTTCAAATTCATACATGAAACAAATTAAATCCACCAAAATATCTAAAACTCATTTTATGTATAAACCTGATTTTTCTCAGAATCCCATTAATAAAATAAGAAGTTCTGGAAATTTTCAGAAATTAACTCATTTTTATCGAATTATTATAATTATTGCACTAAAATAGGGCAATAATTCATATAAAATACTTTTTGTATTCAATAAATTCTGAGACAATTATGGGATGACCCATAAACTGAGAAAACATAATTTATGAAGTTTCATGCATTTATATTACAGTTTTATGGTTATTTTGTATTTTATTTTGTTGAAGCTAAATAAATAGAAAAATATAGTTATGTATGTCAAAAACACGATTTTATATTTGTCGCACCTTAATAACATTATAAAGACCCCATTCAAAAATTTACAGATTTTTGTAATAATGTTTTCTTATTTTTCCAAATTTAATGATTGTTTAATGGGTTAAATTGTTAATAAATAGCTATACAAGTCCGAAAATTATAAACCCTTGTCACAATATCATATATGACATATTAATTATAGATAAAAAGTTTAATGAATTTTCCTTAATAGTTTACTATTATTTATGATTTTATTGATTAGTTAATAATGAAAAACATAATAAATACTTCCCATTGTCCAAAATATCCAAAATATTTACAGTAGGCTCAATATAATGTTATAAAACTATGGTTAATTTTCCAGAATTTTTGGGTATCATTTATTATTTTTCCCGAAATTTGTTGTGGTTTAATTATTACAATACTAAATAAATACTAAAGCAGTTAAGAAAAATATGAAAATTTTACAGTAATTACTATTTTATGAAATAATGATTTTATGATAATTTCAGAATGTTTCATTACTGTTTAGTATTTAAAACCATTTTCCTAAATATCTAAGCATGTAAAAATGCATTTTTAATGATTATTTCATATAAATAATTGTTTATAATATATAAAATCTATAAATATTTATAATTTGACTAGTTATTATTTTAATAAGAAATTATTAAAATCTTGCCTAAAGTGAAAATATAAATTAATTAAGCAAAGTAATTAATTCAATTTAAAATTCATTTAACATATGAATACATTAATATTCAAAACAAAATTTGGATTATTGTTAATTCATCTAATATAAGAATATATGTCTAATTATTTTTATTAATACTATATTCCCGTTTATCGATTCCTAAGCCAAAACTATTAATTATATTAGGTTCTACGTCATTTTGACCCGAGCCGTCTTTCGTACGACACGCGTATTCCGTTTGGACTAAAGTGAGTAATCTACCCCATATTTTATAATTTTCAATACTTTTGGGGTGTATCATGTGGTTCTAATATGTTTTCAACTTCATTTTATTATTTTATCACAATTGAGACATTGTTGGGACATTTATACTTGAATCATTATTTGTATAATTATTGTTTGTTTACGCTACATGTACTTGTAGTGCATTATCATTTTTAGTCTAATCTCCATGACTATGCCCGTATTCTTGAGGTACGTTATGGACAATAATAGCGCTATTGGGTTGACCACCCCGCCTTGG
This sequence comes from Cichorium intybus, assembly GCA_023525715.1. Lineage (NCBI taxonomy): Eukaryota > Viridiplantae > Streptophyta > Magnoliopsida > Asterales > Asteraceae > Cichorium > Cichorium intybus. Next base: position 50,358,744 of record CM042016.1, on the reverse strand, counting down.
GACGCTAAGGTGATTGATTGCACGTGGTTGAGTGTGTATGATGATTAGATGCTCCATCCTATATATATACATATATATGTATATATAGGGTGAGGACTTATTGTTGTTGTTATCATTTGTTAATCAATTTTTGATTTATAAACTGTTATCTCAATAACACTTGCTTGCCAACTTCAAAAGAAAACAAATTTCAAATTATTCAAACTCACAATTTTCTTTAATAAAACTAGATTACTCACCAACTCTCGTAGTTGACTTGTTTTTACCCATGATGCAGATTTGAAGAATGAAGTTGATGAAAAGTAGGGTATACCTTAGAAACCCACAAGACTATTTAAATTTGATGTAATAAATGTTGTTTGTATTTGAATTTGTATTTGAATGTTGTGGATCTTGTTTGCCTACTTAGTACTTAATTGAATCTAATCATATTATAACATAGTTGTCATGAGACTTTGAACAATATATCACGCCTTGATCGATTCCGCCAAGGATCGGGGTGTGACAGATTGGTATCAGAGCCCTTGACTATAGGGAATTAGGTTAATTGCCTTGACCTAGTCTATAGCCTCTAGGGTCCTCTCGTATGCTAGTTTATAAAATGCACACACAACTGCATGCAATTCGCACTTAGAAAATTCTAGGAATACCTTTGTGTGCTAATTGCTCCCTTATGTGCATACGTATTACTCATGACACTTATATGTGTGCCTACACTTGTAAATTTTCTCTTCTTTCTTTGAAAATCACACACATACTCAAGTGGTTTCAAAAAAAAAAAAAAAATTTATACGTATATAATCCTTAGAACTCATAGGAAATTCCAAGTCATCTACTCTAGTTGGGTAGGATCATAGTAATGGACGCGTAGTAACTGGAAGGGGGAGGTGCCGGTAGCCCGAAAGTCCTGACTAGGTAAGCATTCGTATACATCCCAATCAACCGAGGGACCAGTTTGCTTACCTGGGGACCAAAGGCGAGAGTTCCCAAACCTATAGGCCAAAGCGCGTCATTCACATTACTTTTGAGCCATCAAAATACCCGACCTTATCAGACGTATCCGAAAGGATACACTCTAAAATGGCCAACTCATTGGACTATTAAGTTCCCTAATGGTCCTAGAAGTGGGAAAACATGTGAAAACTTAGTATTATGGGGGCCCACGCAAATGCTACATGATTCACATTTAATACCCATGGAAAGCCCAGAAGGTGCCCAATACAATGATATTTTTATAAAGTATAAGTACAAGTACATACATACTAGAACAGTGTCATAACCAAAACAATACAAGAGTAATAAGATGAGTTGAACACTACGAGTAGGCCTAGATAGTTATGTAATCATATCTAGGATAAATAGAGCCTGATCAACTCTATTGGTCCAAGGTATGACTAACATGTGTTTAGGAATAATTGTAGTGAACAACAAGTCAAAAAAACTTATCAATAACCATATACAAATAAACTCTAAAACAGAATACAAATCTAAAATACTATAGGAGTATTTTATAATACTATAGAACCATACATCTAGACATTTTATGTACATGTTATACCCCTACCCTTACACGGTCGATAATATCTAACCAATAACTATTATCGAAAACCTACAATCATTCCATCTTTAATCTCAATAGCACAAGAATGCCACCTTGTCAAAGTAACCAACATACCATCACACCATCAACAGATCGACCGATGACTCCACTGGTGGACACCGTTATATTTCATGTCGTTGTGGCAGCCGCCATGACAAACATTAGCATTAATGGCATAAACGGAAACAGGAACGGTACCAACGGTTTCATTAGACTAATGTTGGAATTCAATCTGAACGCCGAAAGCAGGCTATGTCACCTGTTAAGTCTTCTGTTTTCTCTTCACTTATGATCTTGAGAAAGTCAGGGTTAAAACCACTCATATCAGAATTAGAAGGTACTTGACTTGGACCTTCCTGAAGAATAGGAATGGTCATACCTTCTATCATAGGATGTGAAATTTCATCATTTACATTCTCAAGTAAATCAAGATTCATATCTTCCTGATCTAAGAAACTCCAATCTTCATCAAAAAGTACTTGATTTGGACCTTCCTGAAGAATAGGAATAACCATACTTTCTATTATAGGATGTGAGCCTTCATCATTTACATGCCCAAGTAAATCAACATCTATAGCAGAACCGGATGACAAAGATTGCTGCTGTGCATGGGTCCCTGATGAAGTTTCCTCCATCTCCTCGGCCTTTCGTTTCCTGTAAACATCTCTAAATACAGCTTGCCTAAATTTCTTTGTGGTATCAGTCATCTTCGAACTGGAACCCTCGAATATTGCTTTTTTCTCATTTTCTATACCAAGTATTACGTCTGCTTCATTAGCAATATTATTCAATTCCTGTTACATAAATACCTTCAGTCAATACAATCTCTTGGTACTAAAATTTTGAAAAAAAAAATGCAATTTTTAACCTGAGTATTGTTAATAAGAGTTTCTAGACTCTTAAGCTGTCTTCGAGGCCATTTTGGTATGCCTAACTCCCTACAACGATTCTTCAACTGGGTTGATCCAACGTTGAGTTCCTTTGCAGCTTCCAAAAGAGGCTTGTTAAAGTGCTGAGTTATTGCTTCCTTACTTAATGGTTGTCTAGAACCACTTCCACTGCCAACTACTGTGGTTCTTGGACTCAAAGAATCAAATCCGGTTGTGCTATTGTCATTCTGGATCAATTGAGCATGATCCTGACCAAAGATAAACTTTGGTGCAATAACATTAGTATCTGACGTCGGCAGTAACTGTTGATTTTCAGCTATGAACCCAGGGTTTTGAAATCCCTCTAGATTTCTTTGAATCACCTGAAGGTGATTCTGGTATTGAAAACCTCCCTCAAACTTAGGATTCATTCCAACACTGTCGTTATGAATCACCTGTAGTTGATTGTCATTCTGTATGCTAGCCATGAATCCTTGATTCATGGGGATAATCTCACTGTTCGTTAAGTGCTCGTCCATGATTGGATTGTAATCCGTTAAACTATCCATTAGTGGAGCTTTAAAAAAAAAAAAAAAAAAAAACAAATGTTAGATGATAAAAACCAAACTGACATAAAAGTACTAGAATTCAACCTGGAAGTAAGTTTTGAGATTGCTCATAAGCAAAGCCCAAAGATGAAGGCCCTAGATCTTCTGAGATTATATTCATCGAAGGAAAACGAAAAGACTTTTAAAAACCTTTCGATTACCCTAGGTGCTATTTTTTCAACATTAACTGCTTAACTTGATAAGGACAGGAAAACGAAAAGACTTTTAAAAACCTTTCGATTACCCTAGGTGCTATTTTTTTCAACATTAACTGCTTAACTTGATAAGGACAGGAAAACGAAAAGACTTTTAAAAACCTTTCGATTACCCTAGGTGCTATTGTTTCAACATTAACTGCTTAACTTGATAAGGACAGGAAAACGAAAAGACTTTTAAAAACTTTTCGATTACCCTAGGTACTATTTTTTTCAACATTAACTGCTTAACTTGATAAAGACAGGAAAACGAAAAGACTTTTAAAAACCTTTCGACTACCCAAAGTGCTATTTTTTCAACATTCACTGCTTAACTCCGATAAGGACAGGGAAAACGAAAAGACTCTTTATAAAAAAAAATTTATATCTCCGGAAAGTGGAAATAATTCAAAGAACATTTAATTAAATAATATCATAATAATGGATTAGAACCTACTCACCTGGCGTATATACAGCTCGTGGTCCACCTGTATCTTGCATATTTTATTCCTCTTATGCGTATCAGCTATAAAATGACATTACAAACATACATACACATACATACATACATACATACACACATACATACATACATATACATACATATATACATACATACTGTACCGCCTATCATCCTCAGACCGATGGTCAATCTGAGAAGATAATTCAAACACTCGAAGATATGTTGAGGGCGTGTGTCTTAGATTTCGGAGGAAAATGGGACTCTCATTTACCGTTGGTGGAATTCTCCTATAATAACAGTTATCATTCAAGCATCGGGATGCCACCATTTGAGGCATTGTATGGCCGTAAATGCCGATCTCCTTTTTGCTGGCATGAAATTGGGGAGTCTCACGTAATTCGCGCAACAGTGGATTCTCCAATCGTTGGTCCTGAGCTTATCCAGGAAACAACCGACAAAATCACTCAGATTCGCAATAACCTTCTCACAGCTCGTAGCCGACAAAAGAGTAATGCCGACAAGCGACGCAAACCGCTTGAATTTATCGTGGGTGACATAGTCATGTTAAAAGTGTCCCCATGGAAAGGTGTGGTTCGATTTGGACGCAAGGGTAAATTGGCACCACGCTACGGAGGCCGGTTTAAGATCCTGAAAAGGATCGGACCAGTAGCCTATGAATTGGATCTACCAACAGAGCTTCAGAAAGTTCACCCACTATTTCATATAGCTAACCTCAAAAAGTGTTTAGCAGACGAGAACCTTCATGTTCCTCTCGAGGATATCCAAATTGACGAGACAATGCAATTTATCGAGAAACCCTTGGAAATTGCCGACCGGAAGGAAAAGCAACTCAAAAGAAGTCGCCTTCCCCTGGTCAAGGTCAGGTGGCAGTCGGCACGTGGACCCGAGTATACATGGGAGCGTGAGGATCATATGCGTACCAAATACCCGCATCTTTTCTCTTAAGGTACTTTCTTATTAAATTTCGGGACGAAATTTCCTAAAGTAGGGGAGACTGTGACATCCGCCTAAAATGGTTTCGGGTCAACCCAACCCAATTGAAAATCTAATAAACCCTAATCGAGATTACTTGACGCTAATAAGATCAAAACTCATACACTACGTTATAAATTGATGTTAATAGCAATATAGCATAGTATAATGTTATAACTATAATCAAATTAAATTATGATACCATATTATAATAAAATAAAAGTATAATTCTCTAACTAAATTAAAAGAATCAAACTTGAATGCTATACTTAAACTTCAAATCAAAGTAGATTGTTATAATAAAATAATAACCTATTTTTTTATAAAACTCTATTTTTATAAACACTACATTAAATTTTATAAAACTCTTAAGATGCTTGTGCTAGTGGAAAATTATGAAGACCACCAAAAGTCAAAAGATATTCCCATGGTCTCCCACTCACACCTCCCATCATCTTTCCTTTCCTTTTCCTCTCACCACATTATTCTCATCACCACTCAAACCCTCTCTATTCTTTCTCTCACTCTCAATCTCGAAATTTCTCCAAGAAAGCTTCATTTTCCAGCCAAGAACAATCCCTCATACTCAAATCTTCATCCCTCTTGAAGCATTCCTCAAGGTATGTTGTTAAAAGTTTCAAATTCATACATGAAACAAATTAAATCCACCAAAATATCTAAAACTCATTTTATGTATAAACCTGATTTTTCTCAGAATCCCATTAATAAAATAAGAAGTTCTGGAAATTTTCAGAAATTAACTCATTTTTATCGAATTATTATAATTATTGCACTAAAATAGGGCAATAATTCATATAAAATACTTTTTGTATTCAATAAATTCTGAGACAATTATGGGATGACCCATAAACTGAGAAAACATAATTTATGAAGTTTCATGCATTTATATTACAGTTTTATGGTTATTTTGTATTTTATTTTGTTGAAGCTAAATAAATAGAAAAATATAGTTATGTATGTCAAAAACACGATTTTATATTTTTCGCACCTTAATAACATTATAAAGACCCCATTCAAAAATTTACAGATTTTTGTAATAATGTTTTCTTATTTTTCCAAATTTAATGATTGTTTAATGGGTTAAATTGTTAATAAATAGCTATACAAGTCCGAAAATTATAAACCCTTGTCACAATATCATATATGACATATTAATTATAGATAAAAAGTTTAATGAATTTTCCTTAATAGTTTACTATTATTTATGATTTTATTGATTAGTTAATAATGAAAAACATAATAAATACTTCCCATTGTCCAAAATATCCAAAATATTTACAGTAGGCTCAATATAATGTTATAAAACTATGGTTAATTTTCCAGAATTTTTGGGTATCATTTATTATTTTTCCCGAAATTTGTTGTGGTTTAATTATTACAATACTAAATAAATACTAAAGCAGTTAAGAAAAATATGAAAATTTTACAGTAATTACTATTTTATGAAATAATGATTTTATGATAATTTCAGAATGTTTCATTACTGTTTAGTATTTAAAACCATTTTCCTAAATATCTAAGCATGTAAAAATGCATTTTTAATGATTATTTCATATAAATAATTGTTTATAATATATAAAATCTATAAATATTTATAATTTGACTAGTTATTATTTTAATAAGAAATTATTAAAATCTTGCCTAAAGTGAAAATATAAATTAATTAAGCAAAGTAATTAATTCAATTTAAAATTCATTTAACATATGAATACATTAATATTCAAAACAAAATTTGGATTATTGTTAATTCATCTAATATAAGAATATATGTCTAATTATTTTTATTAATACTATATTCCCGTTTATCGATTCCTAAGCCAAAACTATTAATTATATTAGGTTCTACGTCATTTTGACCCGAGCCGTCTTTCGTACGACACGCGTATTCCGTTTGGACTAAAGTGAGTAATCTACCCCATATTTTATAATTTTCAATACTTTTGGGGTGTATCATGTGGTTCTAATATGTTTTCAACTTCATTTTATTATTTTATCACAATTGAGACATTGTTGGGACATTTATACTTGAATCATTATTTGTATAATTATTGTTTGTTTACGCTACATGTACTTGTAGTGCATTATCATTTTTAGTCTAATCTCCATGACTATGCCCGTATTCTTGAGGTACGTTATGGACAATAATAGCGCTATTGGGTTGACCACCCCGCCTTGGGACGCTAAGGTGATTGATTGCACGTGGTTGAGTGTGTATGATGATTAGATGCTCCATCCTATATATATACATATATATGTATATATAGGGTGAGGACTTATTGTTGTTGTTATCATTTGTTAATCAATTTTTGATTTATAAACTGTTATCTCAATAACACTTGCTTGCCAACTTCAAAAGAAAACAAATTTCAAATTATTCAAACTCACAATTTTCTTTAATAAAACTAGATTACTCACCAACTCTCGTAGTTGACTTGTTTTTACCCATGATGCAGATTTGAAGAATGAAGTTGATGAAAAGTAGGGTATACCTTAGAAACCCACAAGACTATTTAAATTTGATGTAATAAATGTTGTTTGTATTTGAATTTGTATTTGAATGTTGTGGATCTTGTTTGCCTACTTAGTACTTAATTGAATCTAATCATATTATAACATAGTTGTCATGAGACTTTGAACAATATATCACGCCTTGATCGATTCCGCCAAGGATTGGGGTGTGACATCAACTGCGCAGAAAAAGACGGTGCCTCAAAAGGTGAAGACTCGCGCCTTCCAACTCACCCGAGAAGAAGCAAAGGAGACACAAGACGTGGTCTCAGGTACTCTATTAATTAACCAGATGCCTGCCTATGTATTATTTGATTCTGGTGCTACGTGTTCGTTTGTGTCCTATGAGTTTGGTCTAAAATTCAATATACCGCTAGAACCATTAGATCGTGTATGTGAGGTAGAATTGGCAAGTGGTAAGAAGGTGGGGATAAAACATATGTACCGTGGCTGCGAACTCAACATAGATGATCAAAAATTTTCGTTGAACCTTCTTCCGATTGGAGTGAAGACTTTTGATGTGGTCATTGGTATGGATTGGCTTGGAGCCAATGATGCAAAAATCGCATGTGGGAAAAAGATAGTGTCTGTAAAAATTCCAGGTGGCAGCAAAGTGTATGTGTACGGTGAAAAACCTAAGAGGATGTCCGATTTGATCAGTGCAGCAAAAGTCAGGAGATGTTTGGTGAAAGGATGCTTATCCTATGTGGCGTATGTAATGGTGGAAGAAAAGGTAAAGAAAACAGTACATGACATTGATGTAGTGAAAGAATATCCTGAAGTGTTTCCAGATGACTTACCCGGGTTGCCACCAGAGAGACAAGTTGAATTCCGCATTGATCTTGTACCTGGAGCTTCTCCTATCGCCCGAGCTCCGTACCGTTTGGCCCCGACCGAAATGCGGGAGTTGATGTCACAATTACAGGAATTGTTGGATAAAGGCTTCATACGCCCCAGTGTGTCTCCTTGGGGTGCACCGGTACTGTTTGTCAAGAAGAAAGATGGCACGATGCGAATGTGCATTGACTACCGCGAGCTCAATAAAATTACTATCAAGAATCGTTACCCGTTACCACGAATAGATGATCTGTTTGATCAGTTGCAAGGCGCTGATTATTTCTCTAAGATTGACCTTCGGTCTGGCTATCATCAGGTGCGCGTAAGAAATGAAGATATTGAGAAGACTACTTTTCGCACTCGCTACGGGCATTATGAATTTCTGGTCATGCCTTTTGGTCTGACGAATGCCCCGGCAATCTTCATGGATTTGATGAATAGGGTGTGCAAGCCGTTCCTTGATAAGTTTGTGATTGTCTTTATTGATGACATTCTTATCTATTCTAAGAATGCAGAAGACCACAAGAATCATCTGAGAACGGTGTTGGAAATTCTAAAGAAAGAGAAGTTATATGCAAAATTTTCAAAGTGTGAATTCTGGCTGAGGGAGGTGCAATTCCTTGGACACGTCGTCTCCATCCAAGGCATTAAAGTAGATCCAGCAAAAGTGGAGGCAGTGATGAAATGGGAAATTCCCAAGACTCCGACGGAAGTGAGAAGTTTTCTTGGACTTGCCGGATATTACCGACGGTTCATCCAAGATTTTTCTCGAATTGCAGTACCTCTTACGAAGCTAACAAGGAAAGGGGTAAAGTTTGAATGGGGGGTGGAACAAGAGAAAGCGTTTGAGACACTAAAAGAGAAGTTATGCAATGCGCCGGTTCTTACCCTACCAGAGGGAACTGAAGACTTTGTGGTGTATAGTGATGCCTCGAACAGAGGACTGGGTTGTGTATTAATGCAGCGGGGAAAAGTAATAGCATATGCTTCTCGCCAATTGAAGGAACCCGAAACAAGATATGCAACACACGATTTGGAACTAGCAGCAATTGTGTTTGCATTAAAAATCTGGAGGCATTACCTGTATGGAACAAAGTGCACCTTGTACACGGATCATAAGAGCTTGCAATACGTATTTTCTCAGAAAGATCTCAATATGAGGCAAAGTAGGTGGCTGGAGTTAATAAATGATTATGACTGTGAAATCGCTTACCACCCTGGGAAAGCGAATGTGGTAGCAGATGCCTTAAGCAGGAAGTTTCATGAAAAGAAAAGACAAGAGAAGTTGATGAAAATCGAATTGAAATCAAGCCTAATAGAAAGCATCAAAGACGCGCAAAAGCAAGTATTGGAAAGAGGTGACTTAAAGAAGGAAAAACTGGGAAAAGATTTAGTGTTTTGAGAAAATACCCAGGGACTGAAGACAGTCAGAAATCGCGTGTGGGTACCAAAGGCAGGTGGAATCCGAAAGTTGATACTAGAAGAATCCCATAAGTCAAAATATTCCATTCATCCAGGAAGCACGAAAACTTATCGGGATCTCAAAGAACAGTACTGGTGGCCGGGAATGAAGAAAAGAATTGTCAAATATATTTCTAAATGTGCAATCTGTGCACAGGTGAAAGCGGAACATCAAGCCCCATATGGGAATACTCAACCACTGCAAATTCCAGCGGGGAAATGGGAAGACATAACCATGGATTTCATAGTTGGGTTGCCGAGAACCAGAAGGGGTAATAACCGTATATGGGTCATTGTTGACCGCTTGACCAAAAGTGCGATGTTTTTGGCAATTAAAGAAAATATGCAATTGGAAACATTAGCGCAGATATACAAGGATGAAGTTATAAGACTCCATGGAGCTCCCTTGTCTATTGTGTCTGACAGAGACCCACTATTTACCTCGAAATTGTGGGAGGCACTACAAGAACGAATGGGGACAAAGATTAAAATGAGTACAGCCTACCATCCCCAGACTGACGGGCAAAGTGAACGAACTATTCAGACTGTAGAAGATATGCTACGAGCGTGTGCCCTAGATTTTGGTGGGAATTGGGACGAACACTTGCCATTGGTAGAGTTTTCTTATAACAACAGCTATCATTCCAGTATTGGGATGCCACCGTTTGAAGCTCTATATGGCAGAAAATGTAGAACCCCGTTGTGTTGGTTAGAAGCGGGAGAGACTAAAATGACTGGGCCGGAAATTGTAAGGGTAACAAATGAAAAGATTAAAATAATTCAAGCTAATATGAAAGCTGCTCAAGATAGGCAGAAGAGTTATGCGGATTTGAAGAAGAGACCGTACGATTTAAAAGAAGGTGATCTGGTAATGCTCAAAGTATCACCGTGGAAAGGTGTGGTAAGATTTGGAAAGAGGGGTAAACTGAGTCCAAGATACATTGGACCTTTCAAGATCTTGAAAAGAATTTGTGAACAAGCTTTCAAACTAGAATTACCACGTGAACTGAGTGGTATTCATGATACGTTCCATGTGTGTTATTTGAAAAAGTACTTTGGAAAAAGTGAACTTGTTATCCCGTTGAAAGACCTAACAGTGGAAGCCCCGAATAAGCTGATAGAAGAACCAGAAGCAATGTTGGAGGTGAGAACCAAGAAGTTGAGAAACAAGGAAATTGACTTAGTTTTAGTCAAATGGAAACACACCTCGGGTTCGGATTTAACATGGGAGACTCTAGAAGAAATGAAGAAAAGATACCCGAATTTCACGAATTATGAGAAGATTCCGAGGGCGGAATCCTCTTAAGGGGGAGAGGTTGTAAGAACCCGTGAAAATGTGTACTAAAATGTAAAATAATCGGGTGAAAAGGACGAAAAGTTGTGAAAAGGTAAAACGGTCTTTTGACACGTTGTGAGATTATTATGTGTAATAATATGTATTCGTGTAATAATAATACAAGAAATAAGAAGTTATGTGAAATTTGGAGTTTTACCGTGTGAATAGTGAAATTTGGCCGAAAAGGGTATAATGGTCATTTGACATGGAGATGACCAAAATGTCAAGAAAATGTTAAGTTAGGAGTTAATGGGACTTTGGTTGTAAAGTTATGGTCTTAGGACCATTTTATAGAGAAATTAGAAACCAAAGGACCAAAATGTAAATATTATATATATATTAATCATATAAACTTATTCCCTTCATTATGTAAAGAAACAACAGAAGTTTCCAGAGAGGATTAGAGAGAGCGAGAGTGAGCAGGAAGGAACGGGGAGAAGAAGTTCAAATTTGCCAAGGAATCAAGAATTGAAGTTGGAATTGGTGATTCCAAGGTTAGTAATCAAAGTTTCTACCCAAACCTTTGTGTGTTCTTGATGGATTTCTATAGAGTGGGCTGAAATTTGCAATCTCAATCATAATCCCTGAAGTACATGTGATTTCTAGGCTTAAAACATGTTCATGTAGTAAGAATAAATGTTAAAACTAGCAAAGTAGGTTGTTATTATTGAGAAATTGGAATGTTGTTCAAGAACCCTAAATCACGAATTGGTGTGATTAAGGTGTTTTTAATAGCTTAAAATGTGTTATTAGTCAAGGGTTTTAGTCCTAGAACAAACCCCAGGTGATTAAGACCTGGAATAAGAGCTTAAAGTCCCAAAAACTACATGCTACAGTGCCAAATCGCGACTGATCAGGAGCCTGCCCAGGCGCCAGGCGCAGTGCGCCCAGGACCAGGGCGGGGTGCGCCCAGGCGCAGTGCGCCCCATACCTGGCGCAGTGCGCCTTCAGTCAGGGACTGGGCAGGGACCAAAAATGTTAAAATTTTCAAATAACTCAAACGCTAGAAACCATAGCTAGACATGTCCGATTGACCTGAAATTTCAGACATAACCTTAACATGGTATAAGAACATGTCGGGAATGGTCAAATCCGTAATTCGACCTTGCGGAAAAGTTACTGTAGCGGCAGAGGCTAAAAACACTATTCATGTCCATGATTTTTAGAATTTGAGCTAGACTTGTCCAATGAACTTCAAATTTGAAACACAAGTCTAATATGGGATAAGATTTCATGGAAAAGAGTCGGAACTGAAATACGACCCCTCGGGGGTACTGTAGCAGTATACGCGTATTTCGGAGAAATCGTAAAACGAGTTTATTAATAGTTATACCTTTATTATAACCCATAGTAACATAGTATGGCACTCTTGTGCTATAAGTTAGTTGTTATATATATGAATTGGATATAAACATATATCTTGTAAATAATAGGTGGTGGTTCAAATACGGTGAACCGAGCGAAAGAAAAAGAGGTGCAAAGGACTAACTGAATCAAGGTGAGTCTTATGTGGATTTTTGAGTACATAGCAAGTTGCATTCTATTTAAAAATGTTTTGGAGTCAAAGTATTTTATGGAAAACATGACTATAATGTGAAAGAAACGGAAGTAGAAATAAAGTGACCAGTAATGTGATTGAACTATGATGATAAGTTGCTTAGTATCCGGATCAAGACCACAGCCTGCTGCGGTAGGGGTGGCACTAAGACACTACTGGGATGGTACCTCCCGTCGCGAAGTAGTTGTCTTACCTTGATAGATAAATTCGTTTCATTCTATTGGGAAAGTAGCTATACGGGTGCGTCTCGTATAAAACCTACGGGTGCGCTCGTAGGAATGTACCATTGATAAGAAATAAGGAATACCTGTGGGTGCGCTCACAGGAAAAGAATATTGAACATCTAATAATTAATGAAATTATTGGCAAAGATATTTTTGGGTCTAAACCCATATCGCTCACGAGACATTATGTCTCACGTATTTTCTTTTAAAAATGCTATGTACTCAGGTAACAGGAAGGACGTTGAAAGAGTTGGGTGGGACCGTAGCTTCTGATGTATAATAATGTATAATAAACAGGTTTGAACCGTGGTTGTGAAACAAATTCGTGATACCCCGTTTGTAATTTAAATAAATGGTTTGTTTTCAAATATTGTATGTTTTCAAATGTTGTAACAAAGTTTGTAAAAAAAAAAAATTGTGTGAAAATTTGGGGTGTTACAATAAATAGCAGAGTCTTTTTGGGTTACACGCAAGAGATGATTTAGCTAAAAATGATTAAAAGTAAACATGGGGGACTATGTTTATTAATATATCAAAGTAATGTATGTTAATTAGAAACTAAAATAAGATAAATGACTAAAGTGAAGATATAAATAGTTTGAATTTCAAATAGTCATTATCTGCAATGGAGGAGATAGTAGGGGTGTTCACTATTTGGATAAAACCGAATTGTCCAATTGGATAATTTGGATTGGACAATTTGGTTCGGATATTCGGATTTTTGGATTGGTTTTTAAGCAAAACCGAATTATTATTTTAGATTTTGGATTGTTTTTGGTTTATAAAACAAGACCCGAATAGTCCAAAAAACCGAATAGACAATTCTTTAATTATTTATACTTTTATTCTTTAATTATATATTTAATTATTTATTGAATTCTAATAAAATTTTTTAAGTATATTAGAAATTACCGCCCAATGGAACACCTTAATATATATATTTTCTTAATGGTTTTTTGTCTGTAAAATATAAATTATAATTTATTTTTATTAGTAGTTGTTTATAAATTTTTAATCACAACTAAATAGTTTGTTTTCGTTTCTTTATTTGATTTGACTAATATTCAATTTATATATTTGTTTAAAATACATGAAAACCGAATTAAAAAAACCGATCCAACCGAATTGTAATTTGATTGGTTCGGATCGGATTTGATTTTTAGTTTGAACTATTTGGATCCATATTTTGAAAACCGAAATCTATTTGGATTCACTAGATTGGATCGGATTGAACCGATCCATCCAAACGAACACCCCTAGGAGATAGGGATGAAAGACATTATAAATACAACTTTAGATTAGACTTGTAAATTATCCGAAAACCCTAAATTCGTCCATCTCCTCCCACCCTTGGTATCTGGCCGATTTCTTCATATACCCAGAAAATTGTGTGCTACAACTTCAAGCAAATGTTTATACTTCATCAACAGGTGTTGGATCGTTGTCTTGGATGCAATTCCATTAGAAGAGTTCTATTTTGGGCTCTATACATACTAAGAAGATCAGATCTGATTCATACATGTATATATTGATCCCTCTTGAGTGTACAATTATAAAGTGTGCATAATTTTGTGATCCGTGGTGGAATACGATCTTTGATTTATATTTCCGTTGCGTCGTTATTATGTTATCGTATTCTAACAAAAACAACTTGGTGAAACGGAACATGAAGATGAACAACAAAAGAGTCTTTGGGTTAATTAAATATATATATTTTTGTTTTTTATGGATATGGAAAATTGCATCATCAAATAAAATATTTGATCAATTGCAAGCGTATCAAAGTATTTTCGAATTCTCATGTAATTCAATAAAAACTAAAATCAGCAGATGATGGTGAATTTAAAAAAGGTTATATTAAGTTGGCAACTACTTTTTCTCATGAAAGTGTGTGTGATGGTTTAAATGCTTTTTTTCTTAATTAACAGTACTGCAAATGACCTTGCCTAATACGATGATCAATGTCTACGATTGAATTATAGAGTTTGTAGCAGTTGTAGATTGTTACCCGAATTTTAATTGCATATACAATCTTATTAACTATATACATGCCGGGTATATCTACAGAAATAAAAAGTTTCTCAAATTTGAAGATACCAAATAATTGTTTAAGGTCATGAATGTAAAAAAAAATAAAAAAATTAAGTAGTTTGGTAATCTTTTGCGTAGAGAAAAACATGTTGAACCATATAGACACTATTATTACTGATTTTGTATCTTGGAAAATATGAAATATTTATTTTCATACAATAATGGATATTATTGTATGTTTAACTTGTTTAGAATATACATGATTGTCGATATTTATATAGATATTTGAGTTAGATATTTCAGATATTTATTTAATATAAGAAAAAAAAAAGTTTGTCTTTTGAGGCTTTTTTGTCACTGCGTGGAGCCCAAAATATATTTAGACATGTCAGTTTTCAAAGAAAAACTTATAAGTCGTTCTCAGGACATTGCAGATTTGCGGGGATAATCGTGATGCCTTTCTTTTTCAGCCAACTAGACCAAGTAAAGCATTTATTTTTGAAAAAAATAGTTATCCATAAAACTAAATTAAATTAATCGGCTTCAAATTCAAACTCTAATCTTAATTTTTTTAATATCCTTTTTCTAATATCTTACTGGTGATCATTTGCGGTTAAAAAAAAAAACTCATAACTAGAGTTTCCAGCACTCAAGACTTTATTGAATATTGAAAACAACATATTGTTTTAGTATAAGATATTTCCTTTCCAACATAATATCTTAATAAATAGTTTAATATGATGTATTTGAATTATTTAAATTGAAACTTAGCTTGTTTCCAAAGTCTGTATATAAGCTTTGATTCTGTACCCAGCCCTATCTGTTTACTCTTCTAGAATGTCAACCATCTTGTTTTCCATGCAATATTAAGGTCTAATATGGAATAAAGTCATAAACACTATATTTAATATAACAATTATTTGTAAATATATCGAAATTTTGTTATATAACCCGTTTTGATCCAAAAATTAAACTCGAATCGATTTTCCAATTTTGTACCCGCTTTTATAGCCGCAGTAACTTTATTTCATCGTTTTAGCATTATAAAATTACCATAGGAAATTTTCAGACTATAAAAAAGCAGGCTTATGTAAAAGAATAGAGATAATGCGAAACGAAGTCAAATAAATCCGTCAAAATTTACTTTCACGTGCAAGTTCCAGCTAGTGGAATAGAACCATCCATTAATATTCATTTTATTTCTATTTATATTTTGTATTATAACCTTTTTAAATTATATGTGCAAATTTTCATCGTAGTAGCAATTATTGTTTTGCTAAATTTTCATTTATGGAATTTATCAATTAATTAAGAATTATAAGCCAAACTTAATTTGTTTACTTAAATCATAATAAATCAAATTCTATAATATTATATCCTAACTACTAAAAAATACTACGGATTTTGATGAGTTATTAAACTTAGCTAACCCTCTAATTTATCATTGGCAATGACTTCATAAGTTTTTTATTTGCCAGATTAAAAATTGTTTTATTTAAATATTAATTAGCCCAAAAATGATAATGGGGAGAATGATATAGTAAACAATTTGCTTTATTGTACACGTAAAGGCTTACATCGGCTGATATTCACGCCGTTGGTGCCAAGTAATTCCCCTTCCTATAAATACGCTCTGCTACCAAAGTCTTCATCTCATTCATCAATTTGTTTCACAAAAAAAACACCAAAAGATTACTTGATTTTTCAGCAAAATGGAACAACAGGGGAAAATCGAAGGTTCGGGATTGAGCCCTAGCTTCAGTTTCTACTCTTCTGATACTTCAACATCCATGGCGGCCACCAAAGTCATCCGTGAAGAACAGGCAGCTCGATTTCATGAAACTGGGGATGTCGATGAAGGCGATTTTGAGTTTTCATTGGATTTTAGCGAAGAAGAAATTTCAGCAAATGAGATCGATTCGCGAGGCTGGACTGTTTTCCCGGTCTTCAATCGCGATCTTCTGGTGAAAGATGAGGTTAAAACGATGGATGATGAGATTCATGCTTCTGATTCAATCATCAATCCGTTAAGGAAGCTTTTCATCGATGAAAGAGAAGAATCTACATCGTGTTCATCATCAGAAGCCGACGAATTGGAAACTGTACCTTCAGGAACATACTGCGTGTGGAGGCCTAAGGCAGACGGTGGATCTTCACCTGATTTGACTAAAATTAAGAAGAGTAGTTCTACCGGATCTGGATCTAAGAGGTGGAGAATCCGGTATTTGCTCCGGCGAAGCAACAGCGAAGGGAAGGATCCAATGGTGTTGTTAACTCCTAAGAAGGTTGATAGTCCAAAACAAAAACGGAATTCCAGTGAGGTTTCTAAAGTCGCCGGCCGGTTGAAATCTCAAACTCCTCTTCACTTTTACATGCAAACACGAGCAGAAAATGAAGCCGGTAAGAAGAAATCGTTTCTACCCTATAGGCAAGTTGGGTTATTTACAAATGTCAGTGGAATGGCGAAGATGCTTCCATTTTAGATTAAATTAAGCACAATTTTGTTTAATTATATCGCTCTAATTGATCTCCAAAGTTTATTCACTGTAAATATCTTTCAATGATTTTCTTGCTTGTATACTTGAGAAAATCTCATAAAGAAGTGACCTTTGAAAATGTAAGGTTCTAACTGTTAATTCATAACCCTAAGTATACCATGATCGACTAAATATTCAATTAATTTGTAAGTTTTGAGTTTCGTTTAACATGTTCGGTATTCAAATTTCCATTTTCTACATATTTAGATTAATAGAGATAGTATATGTAATACTAGAGAGCTGAGGCTGCGTAAATTTTTTTTTTTTTTTTTTTTTTTTTTTTTTTTTTTTTTTTTTTAATTTGTGGAAATATCTTTGCTTACTTCGTACGAACAAATGTTCTAGGTTGTTTTTTTCCCCTAGATATATATGATTTTTTAAAAATATTTTCATGTTAAAGTTTTAGTTTAGATATAAGTCATATAACATACTCGGGTATCCTATTATCCAATCCTAATGATACGTTGATGAATTCTTAACAATATTTTATCTTCACAAACATTTATCTTTCCACACACATGATTCTTATATAAAAACATCCTTCAAAACGAAGTAATCTAGAAAACGCTTTTGTTTTTAATATTGTTTTTAGGTATCAATCAATATGATACTTTATTTTTATGAATGTGGTTTCTCATTTAAAAACTATCTGATTGGTTCTCGAATAACAAACAAATATAAATTTCAAATCCATGGTTTTCAGTTTTCAAGCGTAGTTGTCATTTGTCAAATATTAATTAGATGTCTTTATCTTCATTAAGTCACGATTCTTTTATATAAAGTATAAACACATGTGTAAAAGCAAGAAAGAGAAATTAAACTTTAAAAACATACTTAAGGTATGGGATCAATATGATCATATTTAATTAAACTAAAAAGTTTAATTAAATAAATAAATAAAGAGTTAAAATTAATTAGTTAATTAATTAATATTTATAAGAATAATTAGTTACATTTGAATGAGAAAGCTAATTGATGCGAAGTCGTGTACTCAGTCGTCTGAATCTCGCCTTGCGGGTGATTCTGGTCGTCTTGGGTTTGATCTGCAACCACAATCACAAAGGAAATGGCAATGTCAGCCGTTTTCCGGGAGGAGGTCCCGGGAAAACGCTCCGATGCCTAAGTCAGATCTCCGGCGAGTTTAGTGTGTATTGGAAGGTTAGGGTAATTTGTGTGCGATCCCCTTACCGGATGCCCTGTAAGGGCTTTTATACGCCTTGCCCTGTCTGGCTGTGGCCGACAAGATCTTTGCTGTGGCAGGAGGGGACCAAGTCGTCCGTTGGCAGTACGACCCACGTCCTTCGCCGCGCCCCTATTGGCGCAGACCGGCCGGATGGGGCGCGCACGATCTTTGTCAGACCTGGGCGCCACGCGTAGGTCGAGGGGCATGGCGCCAAATACAGTTCACGCTGGTCGTTCCAGCGAGTGCGTCGTTAGTGAGCTGGAGTGAAGTTCTCCAGGGGAGATCTCGCCAGGGCGATTTCTCCGTTGGCTGGAAGGGTCTTCCTGGCGAGGACCTCCCAGCGGCTGGCGAGTTTGGAATGCACACGGGTGTTCTGGAAGACGCGTCAGCGGTTGCCAGATGGCACGCTATCAAGTCTCCCTAGCCTTAGGCGTTATTACGTTTGCGTAGCTAGTGATGGCGGCTAGGGCTAGCATTAAGTAAGGCACGCTGATGTGACCGTTTATTCAGACTGAATCCATCATTGTCTTTGAATTTCGAAACTCCCGCTTTTGGCTTTCCTTAGTCCCACCTTTTTATATTCTCCTATTTCCCCGTTGGTTAGGTTCTTTGCGGTTCCCTTTCGTTTTGTCGATTTCTTGCTCTTCTCCTTCCCTATTCTCTCTTCGTCGTTAAGATGAGTTCTTCTTCAGGCGTCGGTTCTGACTCTCGGTACTATGATTCACTCGTGGCTCGTTACGGTTTCCAACCGGAAGATGGTGTGGAACTTCCGACCGATGAAGCTATTTTCTCTTTTCCTCCTGCGGGGAAAATCGGCATGTATCTGAAGCATTTCGAGGTCGGTTATCGTTTACCTACATCCGATTTTTTCATGGAGGTTCTTGATTACTACCACGTTCATGTGCATCAACTGGTCCCCAACGGTGTCAATAAGGTTATCGCTTTCGAACTTCTGTCTAGGGCTGTTCACCTAGAGCCTGATTTGTATGTTTTCCGTCATTTCTTTCGGTTTACTCGTGCTTCTACTGGGAACAATTATACTTTCTGTGTCCGTCAAGATCGCCCCACACTTGTTACCGATCAGAAGGGAACCGCTCGGAACTGGTCTCAGCACTTTATTTGGGTTAACAAGCACCGGGTGGGTGCCATGAAACATCGTGTCGACCCCATCACTGACCGTGCTTTCACTCTCTTCCCTGCGAAAGAAGCTATTGCTAAAGTTCTTCGTTCTTTCCATGTGGTTGGTGGCGAGCTTCCTGAGTATATTCTGGCCGGTGCTGGTATGAGTACTTCCTGGCGGCTTCGTGGCAAGATGCCTGAGTTTTTTACCATCGTGGACGGTTAGTACTGCTCCTTGTTGTTCTGTTTACTTACTCTCCTCTTCCCCTTTTTTTTATTTTGGAAATGAAAAGGATGGGGGGTGTTTGACAGGTTTTCTTTGTTGCAGGTCGGGAAAATGACATCCGTTTTACGGACGTGCTGGCGAAGAATTATCGTGGAAGTCTCCATTATCGTGAAATTCAATTGGTTGATCGGATGCTGCCTTCTCGTGCTTTCCGTCATGAGGCTTTTATTACTCGGGCCTCAGCGGTACAGGAGGAGGAGAGACAGAAAGATGCGGGCACTGGGGCTTTGGTGTTTTCGGCTGTTGATGGAAGAGTTGTTGATACGGAAGTCAGTGAGCGAGGTGGTTCTTCTGGGGTTTTGGTGAAGAGGCGTGCGGGATTATTTGCTACTGGTGAGGGTTCTGAGAATGTCGTGTTGCCACGGCGGTTGCGTCCTCGTCGTTTGGCTAGTGGTGGGGGATCGGGGTTTATTCCTCCCCAATCTCCTGTCATTAACATTGCCGACGACACGTCGCAAGGTGCGGACATGGGGATGGACCAGGGTGGGGGTGCACGTATAGGTACCCACCCTGTTGTCGAGAACGTTGGTAGAGAAGGTTCAGGGGAAAGCTATCAATCGCAGCCGGTTGGGCCTCAACCCCCTCACCCAGATTTTAGTGGTTTTAGTCGCCGTGAGAGTACAACTGCTATGGGACCCCCCCATTGGGTTCTGTGGGGGGTGGTCATGTTGCTTCTGCCGGGATATTTGTTCCTGGGTGGTCTTTATCGGAGGGTGCACGCCTTTCAAATTATCAGACTGCCTTGGAGTTTACGCAACATGCGTTTCCTCCGGGCACTCGGTTGGAGATGGGGAGTTATTCCTCGGCCGATTTGGTGGGTTCTCTCCGATATGCGGCTGCCCAAAGCGCATGTTTTTTTGGTGAAAGTGCAAATCGTCTGGAGCAGATGCTAGCTGTCAATGTCGATCGTTCTTCCCTCCAGCAGGAATTGGATGCTGCTCGCGCTGAGCTTGTCAAGCGTGAATGTTTATTGGGAGATTTTCAATCTCAAGTGGCATCTCTGCAGGTGGTTAGGGAAGAAGTTATCCAGTTGAGGGAACAAACATCCTTGCTTGCCCGGGAGAAGACTGAACTGGAAGGTGCTCTGTTGGCTGTGAAATCTGAGAATGAAGGCTTGCATATCCAGCTTGAAAGCGCTGAGAGAGATGCCGCAGAGCGTGATCGTGTTGCCCAGGCCAAAACACAAGCGCTTGAGGAGGCGGAGGCAGACTTGTCCTGGCTTTTAACCAATGGTATCGTAGGTGTTGTCGATTTGGTTATGGAAAGCCGGGACTTCGGGATGGGCGTGCACCGTCTCCGGGAGGTGTGTGTGGCTGCTGGGCAGGCTCAAGGTTATGCTCGTGCCATAAAGGATATGAAGGCGGGCAAAGAGATTGCGGCAGAAGAGGAGGAGCCCCCCCTTGACATTGGTTTGGAGGTAGATGAGGCTGTGGATGCGTTTATGAATGTTGACTATGCTACGGCCTTCAAACTTGGAGAGCTTGGTGTTCCTGACTTGAAGGCTTTGCTGGATCCAAGCGGTGTTGCCGGCCCTTCTCGCTCGTAGCAGGTACTTGGTGTTTCGTTTACTTGTCGTTTGGTGGTATTTTGTGATGAACAATGTTTGTAAAGCCCTTCTGAGGCTATTTGGACAAGATTTTTATTTTGTTTTGTAAGGCTTACGAGCCATGACGACGTTGTTTGGTTATGTTTGATGTTGATTCGGTGTCTGTTGTTGGCCTCTTTTCTTCGTTATGCGATTGTTTGGGTTTATTGCATGTCTTTTCTCAAGCGTTTTAACCATGTGGTTTTGCTAAGGCTAGGATTGAGTGTTGTTCTGCCTATTAGGGAATTTTCCCTTTAAGGTCTGCAGGACTTGAGACCATAAGTCATTAAGTCCTGTATAAGTATTTCGCCCTTAAGGCCTTTGAGACTAGGACCAGGAGTCGCTGAGTCTTTTTCAAGGTGTTTCACCTGGATAACCTTGTTAAGACTAGGACCAGGAGTCTCTAAGTCCGCTAAGGGGTATTTCACCCTTAAGGTTTTTAAGACTAGGACCAGGAGTCGCTGAGCCTTCTTCAGGGTGTTTCACCTGGATAACCTTGCTAAGACTAGGACCAGGAGTCGCTAAGTCCGCTAAGGGGTATTTCGCCCTTAAGGTTTTTAAGACTAGGACCAGGAGTCGCTGAGCCTTCTTCAAGGTGTTTCACCTGGATAACCTTGCTAAGACTAGGACCAGGAGTCGCTAAGTCCGCTAAGGGGTATTTCGCCCTTAAGGTTTTTAAGACTAGGACCAGGAGTCGTTGAGCCTTCTTCAGGGTGTTTCACCTGGATAACCTTGCTAAGACTAGGACCAGGAGTCGCTAAGTCCGCTAAGGGGTATTTCACCCTTAAGGTTTTTAAGACTAGGACCAGGAGTCGCTGAGCCTTCTTCAGGGTGTTTCACCTGGATAACCTTGCTAAGACTAGGACCAGGAGTCGCTAAGTCCGCTAAGGGGTATTTCACCCTTAAGGTTTTTAAGACTAGGACCAGGAGTCGCTGAGCCTTTTCGACATTTTAGTCATTCGTAACATGTATAAGCGAAAGCAACAATTTCCATTCATTACATTGTTCATCTGGTGGTTACAATTTTGGATAGCTGCTTCTGGCGCGGCCTATGTGGCCTTTTCTCTAGTAGTGAAACTGTTTGAGATTCTGAACGTTCCATGTGCGCGGTATTGCTCGGCCTTCCAAGGTTTCCAAGACATAGCATCCTTTTGGGTTGGCCTCTGTGACTCTGTACGGGCCTTCCTATGTTGGGCCAAGTTTTCCTCGTAGTTCAGCATGGCTTGCTTCATTTTTTCGAAGGACCAGGTCGCCAACTCCAAAGCGTTTCTCTCGGACACGCGCGTTGTAGTACTTCTCTGTTGCCGCTTTGTAGCATGCTTGTCGTATATTAGCTAATTCTCGCTTCTCCTCCAGGATATCCAAATTGAGGCGGAGGTCCTGGTTGTTGTTGTCTTCCGCGAATTCCGTGGTGCGCAGGCTGCCTATGAAGATTTCTGGTGGCAAAACGGCTTCCGTGCCGTACGTCAGTCTGAATGGCGTTTCCTTGGTGGATGTTCGTGGGGTGGTACGGTATGACCAAAGTACCGTGGGTAACTCTTCCACCCAACGACCTTTCGCTTTCCCCAGTCTTTTCTTTAATCCTGCTACCAATGTTCTATTGGACACTTCAGTCTGACCGTTGGCTTGAGGGTGTGCGACGGATGTAAACTTTTGTTTGATTAGTTTCTCAGCACACCATGTGCGGAATGGGTCTTCCGCAAATTGTAAACCGTTATCGCTGACTAAGAGTTTTGGGGTGCCAAATCTGGTTAGGATGTTTTTCCACATAAACTTGATCATGTTCTTCCCCGTTATTGAGGCAACGGCTTCTGCCTCAATCCATTTGGTGAAGTAATCTACTGCTACAATGAGGAATTTTACTCGGCCCGGTGCTTCCGGGAACGGGCCGACTATATCGATTCCCCATTGGTAAAAAGGCCATGGACTTGAAATGTTGGTCATGGGGGCCGCTGGAGAGTGGTGGAACGGTGAAAAAGTTTGACAGGCGACACATTTCTTTGTTACTTCCGTTGCGTCTGCATGGATGTCTGGCCAGTATACTCCCGCCCTGAGAGTTCTTCCGGTGAGTGCTCTGGCTCCTTCGTGTGCTCCAGCGTCACCCGCGTGTATTTCTTCCAACACCGTCTTTCCTTCCTCTGGGGTAATGCATTTTAGCCAGGGCTCTAAGTATCCGCGTCTGTATAGTGTGTCGTTTCGCATTGCATATTGGGGGGCTCTTACTTTGACTTTTCGTGCTTCGGCGTTGTCAGTTGGAAGGATGCCTTGTGTCAAGTAGTCAATTAAAGGTGTCATCCACGTGGTGGTTGTGCTAATTGGTGCTATTTTCCGGCCATCAATGCTTCTTTCTTTTAGTATTTCTACTAGGACTTCTTTGGATAGGTGGTCGAATGTTGCGGAGGCTAGTTTGCTTAGCGCATCTGCTTTTTGTTGGATTAGGTGTCTAAGCCATGACTTTACAACTATATTTATCTTATTGATTGAAGCAAAGTCCATTTGGGTTGCCCTCATAGCTGGAGGTCAGGATAGAGTTCAGTAGAGTAAAAGGTTGATTTATTAATTGTGTAATAAATCAATAGAATTAATTAAATGGTTTATTAATATATTTAAGTGTTAATATATTAATTAGAAACTATAATAATTAATTGAGATTTAATCAAGAATTAATTGGATTTAATTTAGTGATTAAATTAATTAATTAAAAGTGCAGGGACTGGTTTTGTAATTATTCAATAGTTGAATAAAAGGCTGGCCAGTGGATAGGGGTTAAAGGTGGCGAGATTTGTGGTGTCACCACAAGGATCTCGAAACCCTAATTAGGGTTAAGGAAAGCCTTGTCCAAATGGTCAGCAGGCTTGCCCATTTGGAGGCTCCTTAGGGTTTCAGCTGTAACCCTTGGAGGCTATAAAAGGAGGCACCTGGCCACCCTAAAACCTGCGCCATTTACATCAAGATAAACTCTGCTGAACTGTCTTCTCCATTGCTGTGGGTATGACTTGCATCTGAGGCAGGACACTTGTGCTGCTAGCTTCAAGAACAAGATTCAAAGGTTGGTAATTCTTGTTTTAATCTTTAGAATTTATTGTTGGCCTTTAGGTTATAGTTTATTATCTTCATAGAAGAAAACATAGATCTTTCTAGGGTTGCATGTGAACCATAGGATTATTTGTGTTCATTGTTTGCTAGAAAACCCTTCAGTGGTATCAGAGCGTAGGCTGTTTTCTTGTGATTGATATAAACTGCATAAATTGTTTGTGTCATGAGTGTTTTTGCGAAAAACACTCCTTGGAATGGTTTTTGGTCGAAATCTAGGCTAGGGTTTCCTAACCCTAGCCGCCACCCTTTGTTTCCCCTTTGATTTGCTTGCCTTGTTTAGTTGGTTGTTATTTTTGGTAGTTTACTAAATTGAATAACTGGAACCCTAATTGCCTTGCATGCAAATTTCGACCAACTAGGGTTATTAGATAGAAAATTAATTTGATTAATTTATAATATCTATCTTAGATTTAATTAATTTAATTAATTGTTAATTAAAAGATAAATTAAATCAGCTCAAAGGATTAATTTAAAATTTTCGAAAAATTAGAATAAATTAGCGAAAATTCTGAATAAATTAATTCTAAAATATTTTAATAAGATTAAAATATATCTTATATATTTATGATTAAAAGTTAATTATTTATATATAAGAAAATTGGTTAGTCTTACCGCAAGTAGGCCTCATTCACAAAACTGTCCTATAAAGAGGGTATAAGGCGACTGACTATAAAATGTTAGTCTAATGGGTATCCACTCTTACCCACCGCTCTCCTGGCCAGTCGAGTGTCGTTAGCCGAACGGGTTTGATAGAACCGTTAAGCCTCTTAAAGGTATAATGCTATAATTGAAAGTACTAGAACCTTGAACAAAACCCAATCTAGTTACTTTAGGATAAAAAATGTGAATTTGATGCTAACCCATGAAATTGCACATTGCACTTTATGAAACGTTGGTGGAGCGTGTGTGGGTTACCGGCACACCAATGGGGGTTCATAAAGAGTGGCAATGGGTTTCTCGGGTGTTATCATTGTTGATGGAGCGTGTGTGGTTAACCGGCACATCAATTTGAGATGATAATGGACCCCGAGAGTACCAAGCTAATTTGCATGGTTATTCACACCCGGTTTGTGATCCTCGGCATCCCAGTCACAAACGGTGGGGCATATCCGAGATTAAACATGCCATTGAATAGTTCAATGAGTCTCAGAGATCTAGGAATTTCATAAGACTGAAATTGATAAAAGTTATCTACCTTAATGACCACTGTGTTGTGACTACGGCATCCCTCTTCACAGCATAGTTGGGGTATTTTGGGTCCTAGCCTTGTTAAATAATAAATTGGGTAATTATTTAAAAGGATTAATTAAACGAATAAATTCAAATTTTATATATGTCTGAAGAAAGTGTCTTTCTCCTTCCTCTCCTCCTTCACCCATTTCTGAGAGCTTCAGAAAGCACCTATTTAGTATGGTAAGGCTGACTGGCCTGAACTATGTGATACGGTTTTGCAATTAGAGAATAGTTCTTAGTTTTGCTGGGGAACCATATCAAACTGAGTGTCCGCTCCCAAACATGGCATCACACCACAGCTTGTGAGCATGACTCCTTGACTATTGAATCCAAGGAAGTTCGTTGCCTTATGCTATTAATCATTAACCCCGAGTTCCGCAGGGATTTAGAATTCCAGGGGTCTGATAAGTTAGCACAGCTAGTTGAGGAAAGGTTCCGAGAACTGGTTGAAAAAGGAGAACGAACTAGGATCTTCAAAGAGCTTGAAGATGCAAGCTAGAAGGAAGTAGCACCAGTTTGCGTGTTCCCGAGATTGAGGGATACATAGGCGAACAGTATAAAACTGGTTTCCCTTTGGGATCGGGAGTTAAGCATTAGCTCAACTCGCTGATCTGTTCGTCCAGATGAACAGAAAGGGTAACCGGATAAGACAATCGTGGAAGTGCATTCAATGTCGACTCTATATGAATCGTTCATGGAGAAGCATAGTTCCATTAATTCAGCTGCTTCAGGATTGAGTCCAGTATTAAGGTGCATCAAGAAATGATCCAGATCGTCTGGACCGATTGTTCGATGTTTCAAACTGGGAATCCATAAGGTGGGACACAGTCACAGAAAGATTGGAAAAATGCTCTAAAGCCAAACTGTTTGGCAGACTCAGTAATATCTTAAAACTCAGAATACCTGATCCTCATTTCCTTGATACAGGATGTGTTTCTCACATTTGCTCTGTATGCACGGACTCTGTAGGATGCGGGATGTTGTCGCACAGGAGCATATTCAGATTAGATATGGAGCTCGTGCATTTTTTGGAGTTAAGCTAGATATCTGTTCTTGTTATTGGTTTATAGATACATTTAACATAGATTCGCATTGTACATTGTTCTGAGGATAATTCTGGTTTAATGAAATTTTTTCTAAAAAATGGTTGTTTTAATTGTCCTCGAAATGTTGTGTGAATGTGTTGATGACGTAAATGGTAATAACTTGAATGTTGAAACATCCAATGGGATTGGACTTATATATTGTGTTCTTTATGATTGTTAAAGTGAATTTTATGAGAATCACTTCAACCAAAGGTCCAGTTGGACAGGACTTTGGAATCATTTGACTTAAAGTCACGTGATGAATTGAGTGCTTAATAAAATTAATTGTGGCAAGAAAGGAATCGCCCAAAGATCCAATGGATAGGATTTTGGAATCAGCTGACTTGGAGTCAGGTGATGATTGTATGTCTTGAACAATATTAACAAAGTCATAAAGTTACATAGAGATGTAAAGGTATTAAGATTTTGAGCAACAAACACATAAGTTACTGTGTATTGCTCGAATATTTGAACAGAACACGATTAGTTATGCTTCATGATATTTGCCAAATGGTTTGACAAATATGGCTTCGCTTATCGGAATAAGCGATTGATTGGAACCTTGAAGTGTTCAAAGATTTCAAAGGAAGCATAAAATCAACAGAACCTGAGTAACAACATAGACTGAGAAAATGTTTCACAGTTTATCCTCTTCCAAGAACACTAATGGTTATAATGTGTCTAAGGGAAGATGATGGAGCATTGATCGAAATAGTTTTGATCCTCGGTGTATAAGATACACTGGATACATTTCCGACTAATTTTTCAATGAATTGAACATTCAACCAGTCAGACCGCAGAAGCCATATTCCGACCACATCTTAGACTAAGTAGGTTATGTCGACACTGTCTGAAATGTAAAGCTGGGATCATCCCACTAGTACATAGAAAGTCCAGGGTCATGTAGCATTCGTCTGAATCTCATGACAAGCCTGAAACTGATCAGCAATGTCGTTTTTCATTGGCCACTCCAGTTATCCTTTGAAAGAAGAGTACTTTTAGAAAGAACTCAAGTTCTAAGGAAACAGTGGGAGTAAGAATAATTCTGAACGAGTTCAGGAATTAGCCAAGTGAAACAACCTTTAGTCACCACTGGGACTTGACCAGGAATTAGATTCCTGTTAAACCTGACATACCCTCTCTTCGCTTGACCAGTAGTTGTTGTCACCATCATAAGGAGTTATGATCCGGGTGATATACCGAGTAGTGGTAAAACACTAAAGATGGTACGGATAAGTAATCCGACTGCTAGAAGCATTGGTGAGCCCAGTTGCTGCCAAATAAGAGAACCTTACCGCGAGACACAGTCTATGTGACAGTTTGATTGATCTTTACAACTGGTCTAGGAACCAGTGGGAGTAATTGAATCATCAAAAGAAGGGAACATAGAAATGTACTTACAGAACATCTGGTTGAATGAGTCATCACTTGGAGTCAAGCAACTGATTCTGAGAGAAGCACTCTCAATAGAAGATGTAATCCGAGAGGATTCTGCGTGGCATAGTGTGAGTCGTTAGTGGAGCGTGTGTGGTTTACCGGCACACTAATATGGACTCACATAGAGCATGCCATTACGAAAGGTACATGGCCCCGAGATTCGTCCCATGGGCATCTCGCAAGAAAGGATATTCGGATTCTCAAAATAGGCCAAAAGGTTTGGATTTTGTGAATAGCCTGAAAGATTTCCTTTAATATGTCGGAAAGGTTTGGATTTCGGTTTCGCAAAATGTGCCATAAGTTTTGGATTTTGTGAATAGTCCGAAAGAGTCATATAACGGTGTCAAAGCCAGTGGGAGTATCGTTGTTATCTGCTATCATTGTATGAGGGTTACATACTGGTTCTAGGAAACGTCTCTTATCATTACAAAGTGTAATGACTTGGTGTTAAGAAACGGTTCGCTATGAAAGACTTTAAGAGATACAACATACTCAGGTGGTTGTGAACATCTATTAGATAGATCAGAATTCTGCCAATATGATCTTGATGAGATTCAAGATGCATAACCCCAGGAATGGAGTTTCCTGTCATTGCAAAGTGTAATGAATTGGCATGAAGGAAACAAAGAAGGTGCAGCATGCTCACGTAGTTCATAGACATCTATAAGATAGATGAGACTGACAGTATTGACTTAGCCGTTGAGAATATGATCTTGATGGGATTCAAGATGCATAAGAAAGAGTCACCGAAAGGAAATGGTTTCCGGAAATCATGACACAAGGATTATTGGTAATCTTAGGATTCCGAAAGGGCTTGGAATAAGATTACATCAGGTTCCTCGAGCCTCTTGGACAAATCAGAAGTGTTATGAACATATCCTGATGACTTAATGCTTAGAGCATTGTATGTTGGATTCAGGATATTGCCTGGCTGAAAATACTGAATGGATTTTTGAACAGACGTGAGAAATCATTGGGAAATGATTAGGGTGATTGATTTGAAAGGGTTTTCAAATCGGTAATTGTTTACACCAAAACGTGGTGCTATAGGACTTCATGGTTAAAGAATTTCGTTGGTTTCTGATGGAGGGCGTGTGGTTCACCGGCACATCATGACACCTCGAAATTGTCTTAGGGTGTAGTCATGTAGACTAAAGACCCGAGAACCATGGGCAGTCACAGTACACATCACCGGAATGGAGTTGTGAGAGAAAATGACAGAATGACAAAATGACAAATTGAGATATCATCGGAAGAGTATCCGATAGGATCATCTGCAATAAAGTGTATAAGTGTTAGACACTTGGATACATAGAAAGAGTGAAAAGGTCATAGACATAGATATAAAAGGCTTGAATTGAGAGTTTAAAAGAGAATAAGAAACCGATAATAGTTATGATAAATCCGACTTGGTGATTACCTCGTGGAGACTTGGTAATTAGCAGGAGTAGCTGCCAGTCAGATTTTATGTTTCGCTTTTGCATGTTTACTTCCTGAATAATTGGATTATTCAAACATCCACAGTCGTTCATACTCTTAGGGAGTAAGTATGAAGGAAGACTGTCATGAATTGGTTTGTAGATTGTCTAAGGAGTTAGACATAGCAATAAGATTGCTGCAACGTTCATGAGTACTTGGAAATGGAGATTTGAGTATTGGATAAACCCGCGCTCAATGGATTGCTTCATGGATTATATCACGAGCAATGTTGAGACGATAATATCTTTTGGTCTTAAAGTGGAGAGATATGAGTTATAATTTGCAAGGCGGTTGTTCATTGATAGTACGAAAACGCATCGGTAACTCGATGTTATAAAACGTGCTGTTGTGAGTGATTTGTCGGGTAAAAGATATAACATATTAGTCAAAGCTTATTCGTCCCTTGACCCAGACGGGAAACAGATATCTGTTGGCCACTCGATGATTTTGAAGTTGACTGAAGCGCTGGCCAGCCAGGACTGAATTGATTCGTTCAATTAGAAGTCTAAAAGTCATAAGCAAAATCGGAAATCGGGAAACAGTGTGTCAGACAGAGATTGATCTCAATCCATGTCTCATGTCTGAAAATATCTTGTTGGACGGAGGATCATCTGATCACTTATCTTTGGACGGAACTGACTAGGTCAGAGTTCGGCAGCAGTTTCTAGGAAGCTGCAGGTTGTTTATTAATCAGAAGATAAATTAAAGTCATAGACTTATCCAAGTGGGAGACTGTTGGATTAGGTGTCTAAGCCATGACTTTACAACTATATTTATCTTATTGATTGAAGCAAAGTCCATTTGGGTTGCCCTCATAGCTGGAGGTCAGGATAGAGTTCAGTAGAGTAAAAGGTTGATTTATTAATTGTGTAATAAATCAATAGAATTAATTAAATGGTTTATTAATATATTTAAGTGTTAATATATTAATTAGAAACTATAATAATTAATTGAGATTTAATCAAGAATTAATTGGATTTAATTTAGTGATTAAATTAATTAATTAAAAGTGCAGGGACTGGTTTTGTAATTATTCAATAGTTGAATAAAAGGCTGGCCAGTGGATAGGGGTTAAAGGTGGCGAGATTTGTGGTGTCACCACAAGGATCTCGAAACCCTAATTAGGGTTAAGGAAAGCCTTGTCCAAATGGTCAGCAGGCTTGCCCATTTGGAGGCTCCTTAGGGTTTCAGCTGTAACCCTTGGAGGCTATAAAAGGAGGCACCTGGCCACCCTAAAACCTGCGCCATTTACATCAAGATAAACTCTGCTGAACTGTCTTCTCCATTGCTGTGGGTATGACTTGCATCTGAGGCAGGACACTTGTGCTGCTAGCTTCAAGAACAAGATTCAAAGGTTGGTAATTCTTGTTTTAATCTTTAGAATTTATTGTTGGCCTTTAGGTTATAGTTTATTATCTTCATAGAAGAAAACATAGATCTTTCTAGGGTTGCATGTGAACCATAGGATTATTTGTGTTCATTGTTTGCTAGAAAACCCTTCACTTTTCTATTAGCCGCGCGTGGAATTTGTTTGATTGTGAAGAATTCCATCGTTGTTGCAATTCTGTTAACCTCTTCTACGTATTTCTTCATTCGCTGGTCTTTTAGTTCGTAGGCTCCATTGATTTGGTTGGTCACTAACAAAGAGTCGCTATGCGCCAGGAGGTGTTTTACTCCGTTCTCCTTTGCGAGTCGCATTCCGGCGAGAAATGCTTCATATTCTGCCTCATTGTTGGTTGTTTGGAAATCGAATCTAAGTGCGTAGGTGATTTCTTCGCCTTCTGGGCTTGTTAACACTAGGCCTGCCCCCGAGCCTTCTTTGCTGGCTGCACCGTCGGTGTGGAGCATCCATGTTTCCTGAGGCGTGTCTGGTTCTTGCTTTGGGCGTTGACTTGTGGCTGCTTCGGCCTCTTCTGGCATTTCTGCCAGAAAGTCCGCTAGTGCTTGGCCCTTGATACTCGTTCTTGGCTTGTAATCGATATCATGTTCTCCTAGTTCGATGGCCCATTTGGCTAGGCGGCCGGATTTCTCTGGTTTCAGTAGGATTTGGCGAATTGGTTGGCTTGTCAATACTTCAATATGATGGGCTTGGAAATAACGCCTCAGTCGGCGTGCTGCATAGATCAAAGCTAGGACTAACTTTTCTAGTTGTGGGTAACGTAGTTCTGGCCCTTGGAGTGCCCTGCTAACAAAATATACTGGTCTTTGTTGATGTTCTCTTTCCACCGTTAGAACTGCGCTTATTGCGTCTGGTGACGCTGCTAGGTATATGGATAGCTTCTCTCCTGGGACTGGGCACGCTAGCGTGGGGAGCGACTTCATTACGTCTTTTAAACGTGTCAAAGCTGTTTCTGCTTCGTCTGTCCATCGAAAATTGTTTTTGTCAATACAGCCTTTCAGCGTGTTGAACAGCGGAAGGGCTTTCTCTGCTGACTTTGCTACAAAACGTCTCAGGGCTGTGAGTTTCCCACTGAGTCCTTGTATTTCTCGCAAGCATGCTGGTGACTTTATCTCGACGAAGTCTTTTACTTTCTCCGGGTTTGGCTGGATACCTTCTCTCGTGATGTAATATCCCAGGAACTTTCCTTCTTCCACACCGAAGGTGCATTTGGCCGGGTTGAGTTTCATTTGGATTTTGGAAAGCGTTTGAATGGTTTCTTCAATGTCTTGTAGCAAGGATTGCTCTGCGCAGCTTTTTATGACCATGTCGTCGACATATACTTCAATGTTTCTTCCGATCTGGTCTTTGAACGCCTTGTCGACTAGTCTTTGGTATGTTGCACCCGCGTTTTTTAGGCCGAACGGCATTTTTTGGTAACAAAAAGTGCCGTGATCCGTGTAAAAGGCTGTTTTGTCTTCGTCTTCTTGCCGCATGAGAATTTGGTGGTAGCCCTTATAGGCGTCTAGGAAACACTTCCACTTGAATCCCTCCAGCGATTCTACTTTCTGGTCTATCTCGGGGAGTGGGTAACAATCTTTCGGGCATGCTTTGTTTAAATCGGTGTAATCAATGCACATTCTCCAGCTACCATCACTTTTCTTTACCATGACTGGGTTGGCTATCCACGTTGGGAAGAAAGCTTCGCGGACAATACCTGCTTTTACTAACTTGGCGACTTCTGCATTGATGGCGTTGTTGCGTTCTCCTGCTTGGCCACGACGTTTTTGTTTGACCATGTTACTTCCTGGTACAATGTTGAGGTTGTGCTCGATGATTGCTCTTTCTACTCCCACCATGTCCGCTGGCTCCCAGGCAAATACTTGTTTATATTTTCGGAGTAGGGATATCACCTTTCTTCGTAACTCTGCTGGTAACGTGCTTCCGACTTGTATTTTTTGGTCTGGATAATCGTGGTGAATTATTTCTCTGCTTTCCTCAGGTTCGTCTCTTGGGTGTTTTCGTTTGCTGTCGATATCTGCAGGTAGCATTATCTGGTAGCACTTAAGTGTCTTCTGCGGTGTAGCCAGGACGGAGGCCACACCAGCGTCCGTTGGGAACTTGATTATACCGTGTAGTGTCGATGCTACGATGCCAAAGTATAGCGCTGCCGGTCTTCCCAAGATGATGTTGTGTTCTGATGGTGCCCGTACTACTGTGAATTTGAGTGTAACTGTTTTCTTTCCTGTGGGTATGACGCTGTGCCCTGTGAAGCCGGTTAAATTTCCCATCGGGGGACGCAGATCTGTCCTCCATTCCCGCGGCAGCTGGCGGAAGCAATGTTCGAACATGATATCCGCTGCACTACCACTATCGATATGTACGCGGTGAATGATGATATCTCGTATTCTAGCTTGGATGATGAGTGGGTCGTCGCCACTCCATCCTTCTGGCTTCTTGTCTCGGCTGGAAGAGGATATCTATTGTTCGTCGACATCTGGTGTTTGTTCTCGTGCTCTGCGGTGGTGTTTGTGTATTACTAGAATCTCTGGCCCCTTCTTTGGCGCGTCCATGGGTTTTGTTAGTATATCACTTCTACTGTTTTTTGGGCGAATTGATTTGGCGATGTCATTTAGGTTTCCTCGTTGTATTCTCTGGTCAAGCTCTTTCTTTAGCACAACACATTCTGCCGTGTCATGCCCGTAGCATTTATGGAATTCGCAGTATTTGGATTGGTCTCTTGGTCGTTCTAATGTTCTTTTCGCCTGCTTGTTCTTGTCAGACACCGCTAAGATGTCTGTTCGCCTATATCTCCGATCGTCTCTGTAATGGTTGTTGTAGGGTTTTTGGGGTTTGCCTCTTCTGAAAGGTTGTCGTCTCTCGCCCGGATATTGTGAGTGGTTTTCCCTGGGCTTTAATGAGGAAGTTGCTGCCGCTTTTAGGTACGCTTCTTTGGCAGCCGTCCCTTCTTCCTGGCGTAAGAAGCGTTCTACTCGCTCCTTCATTTCTTGCCGAGTAGCTGGTGGTTTTCCTAAGAATTTCGTTGATAACGGGCCCGACAATAAACCATGTGTGAAAGCTCCGGTCACCAGGTTATCGTTTTGTCCGGGAACATTTAGCGTTGCTTCGTTGAAACGTTTGAAATATGCTCTAATTGGCTCGCCCTCCAGTTGCTTACACCCAATGATCTCTCGGATGTCTCCCCGATACTTACGTAACTGCATGAAGTTTGAGAGGAATTGCTCTTTGACCTCCGTAAAGTTTCTGATGCTACCTGGCGTGAGGCTTTTGAACCATGCGCCGGCGTTCCCGTCCAGCGTCGTCGGGAAGTGTGTACACCAGAATCGTTCGTCTAACTTTAGTGATTGCATGTGCCACTCGTAAGTGTCGATATGGCTATCTGGGCAGGTTGTTCCGTTATAGGTTTTTAGGTGTGGTAGCTTGGCCGTGTTAGGCATGTCGAAATCGTGTATTTCTTTGATGAATGGGGATTTATATGCTACAGGAGGAAGCAGGTTTGTACAGTTTGTTGTTTGGATGGGAGATGTGATGGGTTGATATATTGGCGGTTGGGTGTAGAACAGAGGGAGCGTGCTGGTCGGTACGCTTCCTAAGGATGAAACGGGTGTGTTTACTGGCGCTTGTGTAAAGCTTGTGAATAGTGGTGCTACCGTTGGTTGGGATGGTTGGAAGAAAGGGGTGGTTGAAGGGGTGAACATTGGTGGTCTTGTTGAAGTTTGAAATGGTGTGAAAGGGTAGCTAAACGGTATATACGGCGGCGGCGTACTGAAGGGTACGGGTGTTATAGTCTGTTGGAATGACGATGAAGTGACTGGTGTTTGGGGGATCAAAGGAGGTACTAGTGGGGCAGTCCTTGATGGTGATGGTGTTGTTGATAGTGTTTCTATCGATATTGGGCCTAACGGTAACATTGAGCGTATGGGACTTGTAGGGATGTTACCGTCGCTGGTTTGTCCTTCAGTCGTCATTGCCGGAGATTAGAGTGGTGGTTTCTTGTTGCGCGTCACAACACGGATGGCGCCAATGATGCGAAGTCGTGTACTCAGTCGTCTGAATCTCGCCTTGCGGGTGATTCTGGTCGTCTTGGGTTTGATCTGCAACCACAATCACAAAGGAAATGGCAATGTCAGCCGTTTTCCGGGAGGAGGTCCCGGGAAAACGCTCCGATGCCTAAGTCAGATCTCCGGCGAGTTTAGTGTGTATTGGAAGGTTAGGGTAATTTGTGTGCGATCCCCTTACCGGATGCCCTGTAAGGGCTTTTATACGCCTTGCCCTGTCTGGCTGTGGCCGACAGGATCTTTGCTGTGACAGGAGGGGACCAAGTCGTCCGTTGGCAGTACGACCCACGTCCTTCGCCGCGCCCCTATTGGCGCAGACCGGCCGGATGGGGCGCGCACGATCTTTGTCAGACCTGGGCGCCACGCGTAGGTCGAGGGGCATGGCGCCAAATACAGTTCACGCTGGTCGTTCCAGCGAGTGCGTCGTTAGTGAGCTGGAGTGAAGTTCTCCAGGGGAGATATCGCCAGGGCGATTTCTCCGTTGGCTGGAAGGGTCTTCCTGGCGAGGACCTCCCAGCGGCTGGCGAGTTTGGAATGCACACGGTGTTCTGGAAGACGCGTCAGCGGTTGCCAGATGGCACGCTATCACTAATCTTGACTTAAAACAAAAATTTATGATAGAGGTGTTGGATTAGGTGTCTAAGCCATGACTTGTAATTGAACTTTTATCTTATGATTAAAAGCAAAGTCCATTTGGGTTGCCCTCATGGGTGGAGGAAAGATAGTTCAGTAGAGAGAATAGTTGATTTATTAATTGTATAATAAATCAATAGAAAATATATATATGGTTTATTAATATATTTAAGTGCTAATATATTAATTAGAAACTATATTAATTAATTGAGATTTAATCTAGAATTAATTGGATTTAATTTGGAGATTAAATTAATTAATTAAAAGGTGCAGGGACTGGTTTGGTATTTATTCAATAGTTGAATAACTGGCCAGGAAAAACCAGGGACCAAATGTGGCGCCACCTTGGAGGCATCTCCAAGGGTTTGGCGAAACCCTAATTAGGGTTTGGTAAGCCTGGTCCAAGTGGTCAAAAGCCTTGTCCAATTGGAGGCTCCTTAGGGTTTCAGGTGTAACCCTTGGAGGCTATAAAAGGAACCCCCTGGCACCTCATTCTTCACGCCATCTTCTCTCTGGATTTACTCTGCTGGACTGATTCTTCCATCACCTGGGTGTGACTTTCATCTGAGGCAGGATAATTTTGCTGCTGCTTAAAAGGATCATAAGATCTAAGGTTGGTTTTTCTTGATTCTTCTTTAGAATTGAATTGTATCCTTTAGGTTCTTAGTTCTAATCTTCATAGAAGAAAACATAGATCAATATTAGGGTTGCATGTGAACCTTAGGTTATTTTGTGTTCATTGATTGCATAGAAACCCTTCAGTGGTATCAGAGCTAGCTTGTTTTCTTGTGTTTGATTATGAACTGCTTGAATTGTTTTGTGCCTAAGGGTTATTGGCGAAAATTAACCCTTGGGAGGAGGCCAAAATCGATCCCAAGGCTAGGGTTTCCTAACCCTAGCCGCCACCCTCCCTTGGTCCCCCTTGAATGCTTGATTTGCTTGCCTTAATTATGTGTTGTTATTTTTGGTATCTAAATCAACTAAAATAACTTGAACCCTAATTCCTTGGCTTGTAATTTTCGAAATTCATGGGACCATTACAGGTTAATTAATTTGATTAATTGGTAATCTGTAACCTAGATTTAATTAATTTAATTAATTGATTAATTAAAGGCAAATTAAATCTGCCTTAAGAATTAATTAAAATTTTCAAGAAAATTAGAATAATTTGAGAAAATTAGAATTTAATTAATTCTAAAGATATTTTAATGAGATTAAAATATATCTTATATATATTTAAAATTAAAAGTTAATTTAATATGTATAAGAAAATTGGTTAGTCTACCGCTAGTAAGCCTCATTCACAAAACTGTCCTATAAAGAGGGTATAAGGCGACTGACTATAAAATGTTAGTCTAATGGGTATCTACTCTTACCCACCGCTCTCCTGGTCAGTCGAGTGTCGTTAGCTGAACGGGTATGATAGAACCGCTAAGCCTCTTAAAAGTATAATGCTATAATTGAAAGTACTAGAACCCTAAAACAAATCCCAATCTAGTTACTTTAGGAAAATGTGAATTTGATGCTACCCCATGAAATTGCACATTGCACTTTATGAAACGTTGGTGGAGCGTGTGTGGTTTACCGGCACACCAATAGGGGTTCATAAAGAGTGGCAATGGGTGTCTCGGGTGTTATCATTGTTGATGGAGCGTGTGTGGTTTACCGGCACATCAATTTGAGATGATAATGGATCCCGAGAACACCAAGCTAATTTGCATGGTTATTCACACCCGGTTTGTGATCCTCGGCATCCCAGTCACAAACGGTGGGGCATATCCGAGATTAAACATGCTATTGAATAGTTCAATAAATCTCATAAGAAACTAGGAATTCCATTTATAATAAGATTATTTTTCCGCGGTGGAATCGGCTGAATCGTCATTCGCCTACCTTTATAAAATTTGCTTATAGATTACGGCATCCCTCTTCTATGTTGCAAATTGTCATAGTTGGATCCTAGCCTTATTTTATATTGGGTTATTATAAGGACCGACAAGTATCTAATTAAACTTACCTTCTTTTATAGATGTCTTCTGCTGATCAATCCGCTCCCCAATCAAACTCCAGTGTTCCCTCAATCCTCTCACTATGTTCCAGGGTTCAATTGAACGGGACAAACTATAATGACTGGATTAGAAACATCAAGATGGCTCTGAGGTATGAGAACAAAGAGTATGTTCTCGAGACCGAGCTTGTCGATGTCGACCCCGAAACTGCTACTCCCGAGGAAATTGCCTCGTACCAAAAACATACTGATGATGCAACCAAAGTGGCCTGCATCATGATCGCCACAATGAACCCCGAATTGCAGAGAATATACGAAGACTACTGGCCCTATGAGATGCACAAGGAGCTAGCGGAAAAGTTCCGCAAGCAAGAGCGCATCGAAAGGTGCGAAGTGGTCAAGGACTTCACGAACAGCAAACCCAAAGATGGAGAGTCCATCTGCACTCATGTGCAAAGAATGCAAGGTTACGTGGAGCGGCTTAGAAAGCTTGCGATGCCTGTACCGGAACAGTTGGCCGTTGACATAGTGCTTAACTCGTTGCCGAGTTCTTATGACCAGTTCAGGCTGGCTTATCATTTGAACAACAATCAGGCTAATATGACTGAGTTGCATCGCATGCTTCGAGTAGCTGAAGACGGGATGAAGGGTAAAAGTGTACCCTCGGTTAATCAGCCCGTTCTAGCCATTGGAAGTGGCAGAGGAAAGAAAAGGAAGGGCCCTCCTAAACAAAATTGGAGGGAAAAGGTTCAGGCCGGGTCATCCAGTAATGGCTCGAGAACCAAGACTTCCCAAATTCCTTGTGTGGCCAACCCCGATGAAGCAAACTGTTTCTACTGCAAAGAAAAGGGCCATTGGAAGAGAAGCTGCCCCAAATACTTGCAGGATGTCAAGGATGGGAAAAGTAAAGCCATCGACAGCAGGTATATACACTATCTCTAAAAACTCACCATCTTCTAATTCTTGGGTCCTTGATACAGGATGTGGTTTTCACATTTGTTCTGATATGCAGGGCCTAAAGGAAAGCAGGGAGGTGGAGCACGGTAGACTGAACTTGATCATGGGCAATAGGAGATCGTCCCCTGTTACCAAGATTGGAGTTTATAGTTTAGTGCTTAGTAGTGAAGTTTGTTTAGATTTATTAGATTGTTGCTATTCGCCAGAAATGGCAAGAAATATTATTTCATTTCACGCATTATTCAGACAAGGATTTCATTTTTCTTTTGATAATAATATTGGATCTATTTCTGTTTTCAAAAATGGTATTTTGAATTTTACTGCTTATCCTTGTAATGGT
The DNA here is from genome assembly GCA_023525715.1 of Cichorium intybus. Classification (NCBI taxonomy): domain Eukaryota; kingdom Viridiplantae; phylum Streptophyta; class Magnoliopsida; order Asterales; family Asteraceae; genus Cichorium; species Cichorium intybus. Next base: position 50,319,606 of record CM042016.1, on the reverse strand, counting down.
GTGTATGAAACTGTGAAATGTGTTGACAATCTAGGACAAAGTGTAAATTATATTGATTCTACTAGTGACGTGGAAAAGGCATGTCTGTGGCATAGTCGGCTCGGGCACATCAGCAAGAAACGCATCGCCCAACTCCAAAAGGATGGAGTGTTGGAATCATTCGACCTCAAGTCGGATGATGTATGCGAATCTTGTCTGTTGGGCAAGATGACTAAATCACCTTTCAAAGGGTCTTTTGAAAGAGGTGAGGGTCTATTGGACATTATTCACACGGATGTGTGTGGTCCATTCAGATCAACCACAAAGGATGGCACGCGGTTCTACGTGACTTTTACCGACGATTTTAGTAGATACGGTTACATCTACTTGATCAAGCACAAGTCGGACACCTTTGAAAAGTTCAAAGAGTTTAAGAACGAAGTAGAGAATCAATTAGGCAGGAAGATAAAGATGCTCAGATCCGACAGAGGCGGAGAGTATCTAAGTATCGAGTTCCTAGACTATCTAAAGGAATGTGGAATAGTTTCGCAGTTGACACCTCCCAGGACACCACAGTTGAACGGTGTTGCAGAGAGGCGCAACCGAACCCTGTTGGACATGGTTCGTTCCATGATGAGTCGAGCTTCACTTCCCATTCACTTCTGGGGGTATGCCTTAGAGACTGCCGCCCATATCCTCAATCTTGTCCCAACTAAGAAGGTTGCGAAAACACCTCATGAGATGTGGACGGGGAAAGCTCCCTCGTTAGCACATATCAAGGTCTGGGGTTGTGAGGCTTTCGTTAGACGAGAGACTCAAGACAAACTCGCAGACAGAAGCGAAAGGTGTTTCTTCATTGGTTATCCCAAACAGTCCTTTGGATATCTATTCTACAGACCGAGCGAGGACGTGGTCTTTGTAGCTAGACGAGCAGTCTTTCGAGAGAGAGAGCTCGTATTCAAAGAGGACAGTGGGAGTACCATTGATCTGGAAGAAATTCAAGAGTCATCAGATGACGCAACCTTAGGAGAAACTAGCAACCAACATGAGGAAGAAGTTCCTGTTGGCCCGACAGATGTATCCTTACCTCTTAGGCGTTCTAGTAGGGTTAGCATGCCACCCGAGTTTTATGGGTTCCATATAACTTCGGATGGGGACACTTTTGTCAGTGATAGGACACTGATAAATTTGGATGAACCAGCTAACTACCAGGAAGCAGTGGCGGGCCCTGAGTCTGCCAAGTGGAAAGAGGCCATGGATAGCGAGATCAAGTCCATGTATGACAATCAAGTTTGGAACTTGGTTGACAATGTACCGGGTCGAAAGACAGTCGGGTGCAAATGGATCTTCAAGAAGAAGACAGACATGGACGGAAAGGTACACACTTTCAAGGCAAGACTAGTTGCGAAGGGTTTTACTCAAACCCCAGGGGTTGATTATGACGAGACCTTCTCACCAGTAGCTAAGATAAAGTCTATTAGGATTATGCTGGCCATAGCTGCATTTCATGACTATGAAATTTGGCAGATGGACGTCAAAACCGCTTTCCTTAATGGGAAGCTGACTGAGGATGTTTACATGAATCAGCCAGAGGGTTTTGTCGATGCAAAGTATCCTAATAAGGTGTGTAAGCTTGAGAGATCAATCTACGGATTGAAGCAAGCTTCTCGCAGCTGGAATCTTTGTTTCCATGAGAAAGTCAAAGAGTTTGGCTTCTTTAGGAGCGAGGATGAGTCCTGCGTATATGTCAAGGCTAGTGGGAGTATAGTCACTTTTCTGGTGCTGTATGTCGATGACATACTGCTCATGGGAAACGATATTCCAACCTTGCAAGATGTTAAGGCTTGGCTTGGGAAATGTTTCGCCATGAAGGACCTAGGAGAGGCTGCCTATATTCTTGGGATTAGAATATTGAGAGATAGGAAGAAGAGACTGATTGGACTCAGTCAGGGTACATACTTGGATAAGGTACTAAAGAGGTTTAGTATGGAAAATTCCAAGAAGGGAGAGCTGCCTATCCAAAGTAATGCGAAGCTGAGTAAGACTCAAAGTCCGAGTACAGACGAGGAAATAGCTGAGATGAGTCGAGTACCATACGCTTCGGCTGTGGGATCGATCATGTACGCTATGACGTGTACTCGCCCTGACGTGGCTTTTGCCTTAAGCATGGTCAGTCGGTACCAGGGTAACCCTGGAAGGGCGCATTGGATAGCTGTGAAAAATATACTCAAGTATCTGCGAAGGACAAAGAACATGGTGTTAGTCCTCGGTGGCAGTGATACCTTGAGAGTTGAAGGATATACAGATGCCAGCTTTCAGACGGATAGAGACAGTGGTCGGTCTCAGTCGGGCTGGGTATTCCTTTTGAACGGTGGAGCAGTGACTTGGAAAAGTTCCAAGCAAGAAACAGTGGCTGATTCTACGTGCGAATCAGAATACATAGCAGCAAGTGAAGCGTCAAAGGAAGCGGCTTGGCTGAAGAACTTTATCGGTGACCTTGGAGTAGTCCCGAGTATTCAGGAGCCCTTGGAACTGTTCTGCGATAATGAAGGTGCGGTCGCCTTGACAAAGGAACCGCGAGATCATGGAAAGTCCAGACATATCGACAGAAAGTACCACTACATCAGGCATAGGGTAGAAGAAGGTCACCTCCTTGTAAAGAGGGTATCATCGGAAGATAATCCTGCAGATCCCTTGACAAAGGCTCTGAGTAGGATTAAGCATAATCAGCATGCTAGGAGCATTGGATTAAGAGATGATATAAGTTTTAGTAATTAGATAGGTTCGAAACTTGTAACAATGTATTGTATTTGACTCTTGTGATTTAATAATAGAGATTTATTATGGTTCACTACTCTTGTCAGTACTTTATCATTGTGTTTCATTTTGCATGTTTTACTTCCTGAATAATTGGATTATTCAAATATCCACAGTCGATTACACTTTAAGGGAGTAAGTGTGAAGTAAGACTGTCATGAATTGGTAATAGATTGTCTAAGGAGTTAGACATTGCAATTGGATTGCTGAACCATTCGTGAGTACTTGGAAATGGAGATTTGAGTATTGGATAAACCCGCGCTCAATGGATTGCTTCATGGATTACATCACGAGCAATGTTGAGACGATAATATCTTTTGATCTTTAAGCTGAGACATATGAGTTATGATTTATTAGACGGTTGTTCATTGATAATATGAAAACGCATCGGTAACTCGGTGTTATAAAACGTATTGTTGTGAGTGATTTGTCTGGTAAAAGACATAAGTATATGAGTCGAAGTTTATTCGTCCCTTGACCCTAACGGGAAACAGATATCTGTAGGCCTCTCGATGATTTTGAAGTTGACTAAAATGGTTGGCCAACCGGGACTAAATTGGTAGTCTAAGAGTCATATGCAAATCGGAAATCGAGGAACAGTGAATCAGACCAGATTGATTTTATCCATGTCTTGGGTCTGAAAATATCTTGTTGGACGGAGGATCATCTGATCACTTATCTTTGGACAGAACTGACTGGGTCAGAGTTCAGACAATTAAAGTCATAGACTTATCCAAGTGGGAGACTGTTGGATTAGGTGTCTAAGCCATGACTTGTAATTGAACTTTTATCTTATGATTAAAAGCAAAGTCCATTTGGGTTGCCCTCATGGGTGGAGGAAAGATAGTTCAGTAGAGAGAATAGTTGATTTATTAATTGTATAATAAATCAATAGAAAATATATATATGGTTTATTAATATATTTAAGTGCTAATATATTAATTAGAAACTATATTAATTAATTGAGATTTAATCTAGAATTAATTGGATTTAATTTGGAGATTAAATTAATTAATTAAAAGGTGCAGGGACTGGTTTGGTATTTATTCAATAGTTGAATAACTGGCCAGGAAAAACCAGGGACCAAATGTGGCGCCACCTTGGAGGCATCTCCAAGGGTTTGGCGAAACCCTAATTAGGGTTTGGTAAGCCTGGTCCAAGTGGTCAAAAGCCTTGTCCAATTGGAGGCTCCTTAGGGTTTCAGGTGTAACCCTTGGAGGCTATAAAAGGAACCCCCTGACACCTCATTCTTCACGCCATCTTCTCTCTGGATTTACTCTGCTGGACTGATTCTTCCATCACCTGGGTGTGACTTTCATCTGAGGCAGGATAATTTTGCTGCTGCTTAAAAGGATCATAAGATCTAAGGTTGGTTTTTCTTGATTCTTCTTTAGAATTGAATTGTATCCTTTAGGTTCTTAGTTCTAATCTTCATAGAAGAAAACATAGATCAATATTAGGGTTGCATGTGAACCTTAGGTTATTTTGTGTTCATTGATTGCATAGAAACCCTTCAAGAGGGACTAAAAGTATCATTTTAGCAAAATTAACATTGACCTTGTTTTGACTTAATTTAGAGACAAAATTTCCAGAGTTTAGTTGTGGTTATTGTGAAATAAGTGAAGGTTGAGCAATTTAAGTTGCAAAGTACATGAAGATTAGAACATATTCCTCCTTCCCTCCCTTTGTTTGAACCAAGATAACTAGATGAGGCTAAAGTGTGTGTGTATATGTGAGAGAGAGAGAGAGAGAGAGAGGAATTTTTGTGCTAGAGAAAGATTTAGAAGTAGATTTGAATAATAGTTGAAGGTTAGAAGCTAAAATCACATCCTTCAAACACTAGAAAGTATTTATAAACATACCATATTGGATTATATTGTATGTTTAAGTTGTTTTAGAATATACATGATATTTATATTGAATTATTGATGGTGCCGGAAGATAAAGACCTACTGTATATCACACTTCAATTTGATTTAGCAAAAGCAATGTCTCCTTACATAATATGGATTCCAAACATTCATGATTTGAATGTGAATGAGTCGAATTACTTCTACCTAAGTCTATTAGTGAACCTTCTCTCCAGGGATTATGAAACTAGAAATATTATTGTTATTGCTTTGACTCATTCCCCTAAAAAATGGATCCCGCTCTAATAGCTCTGTATAAATTAAATACATGCATTAAGATACAAAGGCTTCTTATTCCACAACAATGAAATCACTTTTTCACTCTTTCATATATTAGGGAATTTCACTTGAAAAATAAAATGTTTCATGCTAATGAATTCGGGTCCATAACCATAGGTTTCAATGCACGAGATTTTGTAGCACTTATTTGAGTTATTTATTTTAATATAAGAAAAAAAAAGTTTGTCCTTTGAGGCTTTTTTGTCATTGCGTGGGGTCCAAAATAGTTTTAGACATGTCCCTTATGCACAATTTTCAAATAAAAACTTATAAGTCGTTCTCAGGAAATCGCGGGGATATGGAGCTATCGTAGTGTCTAACTCATAACTAGAATTTCCTGTACTCAAGACTTTGTTGAATATTGAAAACAACATATTGTTTTAGTATAAGATATTTCCTTTGCAACATAATATCTTAATGAATAGTTTAATATGATGTATTTGAATTATTTAAATTGAAACTTAGCTTGTTTCCAAGTCTGTATATAAGCTTTGATTCTGTACCCAGCTCTACCTGTTTACTATTCTAGAATGTCAACCATCTTGTTTTCCATGCAATGCGTTAAGGTCTAATATGGAATAAACACTATATTTAATACAACAATTATTTGTAAATATATTGAAATTTTGTTAATATAACCCGTTTTGATCCAAAATTTAAACCTGAATCGATTTTCCAATTCTGTAGCCGCTCTAATAGCTGAAGTAACTTTATTTCATCGTTTTAACATTATAAATTTACCATAGAAAATTTTCAGACTATAAAAAAGCAGGCTTATGTAAAGAATATAGATAATGCGATACGAAGTCAAATAAATCCGTCAAAAATTCTTTTCACGTGCAAGTTCCAGCTAGTGGAATAGAACCATCTATTAATATTCATTTTATTTCTATTTATTTTTTATATTATAACATTTATATATATTATACATGCAAAATTTCACCGTAATAGCAATTATTGTTTTGCTAAATTTTCATTTATGGAATATATCAATTAATTAAAAATTATAAGCCAAACTTAATTTCTTTACTTCCATGATCAGGGGCGGAACACGGACAATAAAATTAGGGGGCCAAAATTAAAACTTATAAAAATTTAATTTGGTTTAAGTTATCACAAATAAAAAATATAATAAAAATAATTGGTATAAAATCTTATTATATTGCCTATCGGTAATTACTAACAAGTTAGAACGATGAATCCAAATAGTTTCATTAAAAATGTGACTTTTTTTTATGAAAAAACGAATACGTTTAAATAAACTGTTTATTTATGTTATTATTACAACCTCAACACTTTATAATCAAATTTGAAACCCTATTTTACACAATGAAATTAATTCTTCCACTAACAATTTATTAAAATAAAAAAAATAAGCTAACAATAAAACAATAATAAATGAAAATAATAAACTACGTTATGATAACTCATTAAAATAAAGCAAATAACGATACCAAAAACTTCAAATAACCAATTTACTAATTAAATTAATCATTAAAAGAAAGCAAATAACGATACCAAAAACTTCAAATAACTAATTTACTAATTAAATTAAGTATGTTTATCGAAATATATCAAATAAATAACTCTATTAATCTTAATATTAAGGGGGTCTAGAAACAAAATAAATAATCCACTCAAGTCCATCTTTTGAATTAACCCAACAACCCATCAAAATTACCCAATAATATAAATGACTAATAATATAAAAACCACTGTAGTTTGGCCAAAATCCGGTTTAAACACTATATTTTTTTGTTCTAAAAAACCACTCATATTTTCAAAAAAATTCGTAAAAATCACTCATATTTTCAAAAAGATACATTGCGACCACTATAACAAATAAAAGTCAAGATTGTATGCCGCCAACTCGGAACACTTCTTACCCCCGTCGCATTCATAATTTAGTGGATTCATTTGGACATCCTATGCATTCATTACGTGGCCGAAGAGTTGTACTTACGAATACCAAAATCACATGTAGACAACTTTATGTATCATTTTCACTGCAATGAAGTTCCAATATTTGCTTCAAATATCGATATGGAACTTTTCACATAATCTTTCGATGAAAATAATCCTTAAAAGTTATAAAATAAAATGAATAATGGTTAATGTGGGATTTTTTTGAAAGTATGAGTGTTTTTATGGAACAAAAAAGAATATAGTGGTTAAACCAGAATTTTGGCCAAACTACAGTGGTTTTTATGTTATTAACCCTAATATAAACTCATTACATATACCTAATCGGCTGATTTTGTTGGGTCTTTGGGAGGCAGCGCATTGTCAAGTCAATGACGCAGAGCGATATAGTCCGACTATGCAAATCTTTGAGTTTTTAGGAACGATGTATCTCCTATTCTCGTTTGTAAGAAATAGTAAATCGATCGTTAACGAACAATATGATGTCGACCTGCAAATCACAACTTGTTTGATTCATAGATTTTTTTATATATTCTTTCTTCTGATCTACTAAATTCTTTTTACTTTCAACAATTTATTCATCGAAGTTCATCAGCTTCTGCCTTTTTTTACTCAATTACAAGTTGAAGCTCATCATCTGTATCAATACTTTTTGTATCTTCACCGGAACCCTTAGGTATTCATACTTGATAATAAATCAATTTTTATAACATTATATCCTAGCTACTAAAAAAACAGCGGATTTTGATGAGTTATTAAACTTAGCTAACCATCTATTTTATCACTGACAATGACTTCATAAGGTTTTTATTTGCCAGATTAAAAATTATTTTATTTAAATATTAATTAGCCCAAAAATGATAATGGGGAGAATAATATAGTGAACAATTTGCTTCATTATACACGTAAAGGCTTACATCGTCTGATATTCACGACGTTGGTGCCAAGTAAAGCCATCATATTCCCCTTCCTATAAATACCCTCTGCTACCAAAGTCTTCATCTCATTCATCAACCTGTTTTAAAAAAAAAACACCAAAAGATTACTTGATTTTTCAGCCAAATGGAACAACAGGGGAAAATCGAAGGTTCGGGTTTGAGCCCTAGCTTCAGTTTTTACTCTTCTGATACTTCAACGTCCACGGCGGCCGCCAAAGTCATCCGTGAAGAACAGGCAGCTCGATGTCATGAAATTGGGGATGTCGATGAAGGCGATTTTGAGTTTTCATTGGATTTTAGCGATGATGAAATTTCAGCAAATGAGATCAATTCGCGAGGCTGGACTGTTTTTCCGGTTTTCAACCGCGATCTTCTGGTGAAAGATGAGATAGATCGTGAGGTTAAAACAAAGGATGGTGAGATTCATGCTTCTGATTCGATTACCGGTTCGTTAAGGAAACTGTTCATCGATGAACCAGAAGAATCTACATCGTGTTCATCATCAGAAGCCGACGAATTGGAAGCTCTACCTTCCGGAACATACTGCGTGTGGAGGTCTAAGGCAGACGGTGGATCTTCACCTGATTTGACTAAAATTAAGAAGAGTAGTTCTACAGGATCTGGATCGAAGAGGTGGAGAATCCGGTATTTGCTCCGGCGAAGCAACAGCGAAGGGAAGGAACCGGTGGTGTTGTTAACTCCTAAGAAGGTTGATAGTCCAAAACAAAAACGGAATGCCGGTGAAGCTTCCAAAGTCGCCTGCCAGTTGAAGTCTCAAACTCCTCTTCATTATTACATGGAAAAAAGAGCAGAAAATGAAGCCGGTAAGAGGAAATCGTTTCTACCTTATAGGCAAGTAGGATTGTTTACAAATGTGAGTGGAATGGCGAAGATGATTCCATTTTAGATTAAATTAAACGCAATTTTGTTTAATTATATCGCTCAAATTGATCTCGAAAGTTCAATTAAGTGATTCACTGTAAATATCTTTCAATGACAATTTTCTTGCTTGTGTACATTAGAAAATCTCATAAACAAGTGACCTTGAAAATGTAGGTTCTAACTCTATAGAGCTGAGGCTGCGTATTTCCTTTAATTTATGAAAGTATCTTGCTTACCTTGAAAAAATGTTCAAAGTTTATTTTATTTTATATTATTTTATTTATTTATTCTTTCTGGATACAGATGATTAGCTAAAAATATTTTCATGTTAAAGTTTTAGTTTAGATATGATCTACGGGGGTATCCTATAATCCAATCCCAAAGATACGTTGATGAATTCTTAAAAATATTTTATCTTCACAAACAAGGATTCTATATGAAAATATTAGATTGTTTTTCCGCATATAATAACCATTAGGCTATGGGGTGTGTAAGACATTTATGACATCTCATCACACCCGCCAAGTCAGCAAGACAATCCCAGGACACATCATATGAAATGCAAGACAGCATAACACTCTCTTTAATTTTCACGTCATCATTTTCATTATGTTTTTTTAATTAAAATCAAACATTAAATTCATTAAAAAACATAATATTAAAATTAAAATAAAAAAACATTACATTAAATTAAAATAAAAAATATTACATTAATTTAAAAAAACAATTAAAAAAACCCTAATTATCGTTATTGGTTTCGTCGTTGTGATTAGCGTAGACATGCTCGGTCAAATCGTGTTGAAGATTGACATTCCTTTTCGCACTGTATATTTCTAGTAATCTCTCAAATTATTTTTCGCTACCGGGAACAAATTGTGCCGACATGTGTGGCATATGATGAGGTTGATGGATGCAAATAGTCCGATCTTTTTCTTCAATGATCATATTGTGTAATATAATACAATCGTACATTACTTTGCGTATGCTCTCGAGAGTCCATGCTCGTGCCGGGTTTTGCACTTTATATCATTTATTTTTTATGACACCAAATGCACGTTCCACATCTTTTCGTGCCTACTCTTGAGCTTTCGTGAATAGTACTCATTTCTCATCAACCGGATGTTGGTACGCCTTTACAAATGTGGAATAATTAGGATATATATCGTCGGTGAGTAAATATCCACATGGATATTCTGAGCTGTTCACTACAAATGGAACGTCGACCGACTTGCCTTGTAGGATATCGTTGAGTAATGGCGACGAATCTAGAACATTTATGACGTTGTTCGACCCTAGAATTCCAAAGTATGCATGTCAAATCCATACATCCTGTGAGGCCACCTTTTAGTATTAAGGAAGCTTTGCTGTGACCACCACGAGTGTATTGTCATTTCCACACGTTTGAACAAATTTCTCAATCCCAATGCGTACAATTGATGCTTCCAATCATACCTGATAAACCATGTGATGCGTGATGTGTCGCATATCGTTCTTCGACATCGTAAGGTGTGAGTTTCCACAAATAGATATGACTGTAAAGCTCATAAATATATTCACAAAACAAATGCATACTTTCCCGTGCGGTTCTTGCGGACATCCTCAAGTAATCGTCAACTCCATCAAAAGAAATGCCATAACCCATAACACAAAGAGCAGCTCCACATTTTGGTATGGCGAGAAACCCCTTTTGCATCGACCGTCGTATCTCAATTGGAAGTATCCATAGTTGTCCTCCAAGTCGTGCGCAATCCGTAGGAACGTATCTCTGCTCAAACGAAATCGGTGTTTGAAATCTTTGTCGTCATACACGCAATTGTCAGCAAAATAGTCTCGAATAAAATGCATGTGCCCTTCTTCGAGGTTTCTATTTTTTTGCCTTAATCTCCGTTGTTTGACCGAACTTTTGGCTTTGTTTGCGACTTGCATCATTGTCGAGAAAAACATTCCATCGGCCGAGGAGTTTGACGACGTTGAATCTGAATCGTCCTCGCCTACTCCGCTTAGCACGGATGGGTATGTTAACCCACCCCCATAGCCTTACAATATCTTTACCTTTCCACACACATGATGATTCTTATATAAAAACATCCTTAAAAACGAAATAATAAAAAAAACGCTTTTCTTTTTTATATTGGTTTTAGGTATCAATCAACCTGATACTTTATTTTTATGAATGTGGTTTCTCATATAAAAACTATCTGATTGGCTCTCTAATAACAAACAAATGTAAATTTCTAATCCATGGTTTTCAGTTTTCAAGTTGTCAAATATTTATCAGATGTCTTTATCTTTATAAGTCACGATTTTTTTTATATAATGTATAAACACGTGCTATAGGCAAGAAAATAAAATCAAATTTTGAAAACATAGTTAAAGTATGGGATCAATATGATCATATTTAATTCCATTAAATTTTAATTAAATAAATAATTAAAGAGTTATTTTTAATTAATTAATATTTATAATAATAATTAGTTAGACATGAATGAGAAAGTTAATCTGGACTTGGATCGGAGATTTGAATTTTAAAGAGCGCTACCACAATCTTTACTCTGTTGAAGCTGTGAAAGATTGTTTCATTAGTGATAGATTAAGTTTGGAGTAGAACGGTTTTTTGAGTTTCAATTGGAGTTTGAAAAAGCAATTGAGAAGAGGTAGAGAAGAGTCTCAATTTCATAATTTATGTGATGTTTTGAATAAGGTGCAGCTTGGATCGGGGAAAGACAGGTGGCTGTGGAGGGACGATAATCATGGAAGCTTTTAGGTGCAAGCTCTTTAGAAGTTTATCATTAGTAAATCGATGACTAAAAGCTCTTGTTGTTTCAGGTGGACTAATTGGATTCCCTTTAAATTGAATTGTTTTGCTTCGAGACTCTTTCAAAATACAATCCCGTACCTCAATAATCTGTCCGCTAGGGGAATTCACGTCTTTTCCTCCTTATGTATTTTTTGTGGAACTGCTGTTGAATGTTTCGATCATGCGTTTTTCTCGTGCAAGTTCGCTTCGGCCTTGTTGAGGAAAATCTCTATGTGGTCTAGTTTGTTTAGCCCTCCTCCATGTTCGAGTAGTGAGCTTTTGGAGACGTCTCGGAGTTTCATGGGCAACCTTTGACTTACTCATATGTTGTTTTCCATTCTTTATGTTGCTTTGTGGGGAATTTGGAAGGAAAGACACGCGAGGCTGTTCAAAAAGGAGAGAAAATCTGTTTTGGTGGTCTTTGATGATTTGTGTCTTTTGTTATTCAATTATGTTAAGGATATGTCCAAGTTAAGTCGTTTAGATTGGCCTATGTGGGTCATCTCTCATGTTAATTGTATTTGATGGTTGTTGTTTTTGCTTGAGCATCTCGTTTAAGCCTTCCTTTTTTTCTAACGACATGTTGCCGTTCAAAAAAAAAAAACGTTAAAACAAAAATTTAAGATTGAATGACTAAAAGTATCTAAGTAGAAAAGTTAGTATTGAGCTTGTTTTAACTTAATTTATAGACTAAATTTCAAGACTTAATTTATAGACTAAATTTCTGGAGTTAGTTGGGGAAATCCCAACAATATTCGAAGCTATTTAGTTGGAAGTTTTGTTATGTTCAATGTGAAATAAGTGAAGGTTAGCGATTTAAGTTGCCATGTGGAAATATTAGAACATATCCACCTTCTCACCTTTCATTTGAACCAAAAATGAATACAGAATGATATATATATATATATATATATATATATATATATATATATATATATATATATATATATATATATATATATATATATATATATATATATATATATATATATATATATATATATATATATATATATATATATATATATATATATATATATATATATATATATATATATATATATATATATATATATATATATATATATATATATATATATATAGTTAGTATATATATATATATATATATATATATATATATATATATATATATATATATATATATATATATATATATATATATATATATATATATATATATATATATATATATATATATATATATATATATATATATAGTTAGTATATATATATATATAGTTAGTATTAAATACATTTTCTAAGTATTGTGAGACTGTAGGACCAATTTCTGGCCATTAGATCAAAAAAATAGAGGGTTATGATCATAATGGCATGATAGTAATTAAAAGGAAAAAAACTAATTATTTTTTATATTAAAACCTCCAGAAGGGTAAATAGCATTTTTTGGTTTTAATAAATTAGGAAGTGGCGGATTTCCAGGAGGCGAGTTTGAACATTTCCTTTATCAGGTTTAATTTTTCAATTTTAATTTAACGTGTTTTTAATCAAATTTGACTTTTAAATGAGTTTTCAACAAATCTCGAAGTAAAAAAATGATACTGTCGTAAGTTGCAGTAGATGATATTTCACATAACACCAAAACATTCTTAAAGAATGATGAGTCACTGAATAAAAGTACACCAAAGTAATACTATTCTAAAAGAATAATAATTAAAAAAGAATAAACATTCTTAAAGAATCAACTTCGATGCTGTTTTCCATTCTCCTGTATTACATTTTTTTCATTCCATTCTTCAATTCTGCATTCCATTCTTCAAGAATCAACTTTCATGATGTTTTCCATTCAATAAAATCGTGTTTTCTGTATTCCATTCTTCGAGAATTGGTTCAATTTTTATGTTCCATTCTTAGAGAATTACACATACCAACCTTCAAGAATCAAGTTTGATGATGTGTTCCATTCTCGGAGAATATGAATTTTGACAGCATTCTCGGAGAATATGAATTTTGACAGTATTTTTCAAGTTCTGCGTGTACTCGTAAACCAGCATTTTCGGAGAATATGAACTGTTCTGCATGTACACGTAAACTAGCATTCTCGGAGAATATGAACTTTGACAGCATTCTCGGAGAATATGAACTTTGACAGCATTCTCAGAGAATGGATCTTTACTTTGCTTGTTTCTGTACTCTTCGAATTCCTCTTCTGTTGACAATGTCCTCCATTCAATTGAATTCCCCTTTCTTCTGTTTTCACCTCCCTTCCATCATGCCTCAATCCAACCCTAAGAAAAAAAAAGAAGGACCAGAAATTGGGAGAATTTACAACATATATTAGGTACGCAAAAACCCTAAAATAAATTGGGAGAATTTACAAACAGTAGGATGTTGATTGAAGGCAGATGGTGGTCCTCGTGGTTCGCGATTGCTGATCAGAAAGCATCGAGATGTCCCATGGTGATCCTCGTGGTTTGCGATTGCTGATTGGAGGCCGACGGTGGTCCTCGTGGACCGGCGCTGCTGTTGTTGTCGCTGCCGATGTCCAATGGCGACAAAAATCGCCGGAGATGGCGGTGCTGGAAGCGATTGGCGACGTCAAATGTTGGAATGGTAACCAAATCTGAAGGTTGCTGGTGGTGGACTCCTTCAAATCATAATCGTGATTTCAAAGATTTCAATTTCCATAATTATAGGATCTGACGTGATAATAAAAATACTGATATACCCTTTGGAAACGACTGGACCAGGTTTAGTCCTACAGTCTCACAATACTTAGAAAATGTATTTGAACCTACATCAATATATATATATATATATATATATATATATATATATATATATATATATATATATATATATATATATATATATATAGAGAGAGAGAGAGAGAAAAAAAGTGTGTGGTGATTTTTGTGCTAGAGGAAGATTTAGAAGTAGATTTAATTATTAGTTAAATTAGAAGCTAAAATCACCTCCTTCAGACACTAGAAGGTATAATTTATTATTCTTCATCATATAATCGACCTAGTTTGGGGATTTTCGTAAATCCAAAGTTCTTTTTGATTAGGAGGATATTAATGAATTTCTATCTTCATTTCAACTATTTGTTCATTAATCTAAAATCAAACCACTCATTTACTGCTTGATTTGGAGGTTGATTAGTATTTTGAGTTTTCAAACTCTAACAATAACAAATTTTTATTGTAACTCTTATATGTGTGACCAGGCTAGTGAATTGGTTTTCAATGCCTAATGCGATATATGTAATTAATACCCTTATATATAAATTTTTTATGTAACGCCTTAATTTCAGTTAATCATTTACTTAATTTCTTATTTATCTTAAATACTATTTTAGAAAAAAAACAATAACTTAATTATTTGTTGTATAATAATAATAGATAATAATTATAAATATGGATTAAAAGTTAAAATAAACTTGAGGAACTAGATTGACATTATAGATAACTCTAATATAAAGGAAGAAGGAGGAGGGAGACTTTTCATTCAAGAAGAAACCCTATTTCTAGCCCCAATCTTGTTTTTGGACCCTTCTGTAATGTTCGGATGATCCACGAAGATTAAACTGTTGGATCGTCCTGATTTTTTGACACAAGCTTCATGACATACAAATGAAAGTTCTGAGTGGAGCGTTTTGCAATTGGAGGTCTAAAGCTCAAGTTACATGCTTCGTGATATATATATATATATATATATATATATATATATATATATATATATATATATATATATATATATATATATATATATATATATATATATATATATATATATATATATATATATATATATATATATATATATATATATATATATATATATATATATATATATATATATATATATATATATATATATATATATATATATATATATTGGCAGATTCAATATAGAACCAAATTATATGACCTAACCACAGAACCACATGAAAATGGACTATGTTCATTTATGGACATATGTTTATTTATGAATATCTATGAACATCAAAATTACATATTTTCATAAATGAACATGAGTTATTTTCATACAATTATGTGGTTAGCTCGTTTAATTGTGTGAATTTAGGACTAATTCCGGACGAATCACCATTTAGGTGCATATGAGTCAATTTATATAATGTTATTATAATTTCCATTAATTAATTAATTAATTATATTTCCCTAATTACAAGCCTATATTTATGGAATGAAAACTACCACAACCTTATTAGTCGTCATGTTCTTCTCCCCGTGTACAATGTCACGACCACCATCACGCCACCACCATCATCTTCATCTTCTCCAAACCTGCAAACAATCAAAACCACCACTTGTAATGGAAAACACACCTTGAAGAACGAAACGCAGCCCGTCAGTGATCCCTCGATGATCCGTCGGTAATCCGTTGGTATCCGTCGGTTTTTTCAGGTCCTTCTTCCTATTCTGGTTTTTTCTTTGTGCTCGTTGGTAGATGATGAATAGGGGTCAAGATGAGCATTCTTCAATAATTATTATATTCTTTGAGAATGGTAGTGTATTATGTCACGAATGAAATGTATTCTTTTAACAATTACATGTATTATTAAAGAATTTATGCATTATTTGAATAATGAAACGTAAATAAAACATGTTTTTTAGTTTGACCTTTTTGATCATTTCCGTTTTGATTAGGGTCAAGACGACCATTCATCAAGAATGAGAATGAGAATGATAATAATGAAAGTAGAATCCAAATCGATGGAAAGTTAAGATTCATTGATTATGAAAACAAGAAATCAAATCAGAATCATCGACGAATCACTAACAGATCATCGACGGATCACCGACGGATCACCGACGGATCAATGACGGATCTGCGTTCCATTATTCAAGAACTATATTTTATAACAACTTTTTTTTTACTCCAATTAAATAAATAACACTAAATTGAAATATACATTTAACTAAAATTTAAAAAACATTAAATTGCTTTCAAAATAATGGTTGATATATGAAAGAAAAGCCAATGACTTCCGGCCTAGCTAGTTTGAGGCACCCGAGTTATATACTTATGTGGGGTGAAGGTTGGGGGTTCAACTCCTTACTAGAGAACATGTGGGGGATTTTCCCTAGGCGAAGCCAACAGATGAATGATGGGAAAGGTGTGTGCTTCCAGGCCGCCGACAAAATGCCGACCTGGTTTATCACGCCCGAGTACGCTCCATATGAATTATTGGCCGGTCCCAAAAAAATATGAAAGAAAATGTCACGATGGAAATTAAAAAATAATAAAAAATAGTTTTAAAATTAATTCCATATACCAATAGCAGAAAAAAGGATAATAATATTGCAATAAAGAAATTCATTAGTACAAATATACTTTCATTAAATTATCGTAACAAACAGCTATATTTTTTTCAAGGAGTGAAACAAATAGTCTCATTACTTTTTTTATTTTAATGGAAAACCCGATTACAAAAGAGTGCATGCATAATTATATATCTTTTTGAATCTTAAAATAATAGTTCTACGTTCAGCCAAAATACACATATTATTATTGTAGTTTTAAGAAATATAATCCAGCAGGAGCTTAGGCGTTGCCGATCACCGAAACAAAGGTTGCCGATCACCGGAACAAAGATATGTCGGAAGAAGCGCGAGTGAAAATAAACGACCTATTTGTCACATTCATTTATTTTTAATTAAAAGCACATTTATTTGGTAAATAAATTAAAAAGAACAACAAGTTGGTAAATATTTTTTAAAACTACAATTATTAAATAAAAACTCTCAAACACAATCTTTTAGTAAAAAACAACACCTATTTAGTAAATATTTTAAAAACAACACCATTTTTATAAATATATTTTTTTTCAAAAATAGCATTTTTGGTCAAAAACTCTCATTGTTAAGATTACTTAATTAAAATGGATGAAAAAAGAAATTGCTTCAAAATCTATGAAAAGAATATTAGTAAATAATATTATTGTTTATACGGTCTTTTGCCATTTCTCCTCTCTTTCCTATCTTTTGGCTTATTCCATTCACAGAAAACTTAGGGCGTGTTTGGTTCGCTGGAATTCGAGGGAATTGGAATCCAATTCCCTCGAAATGTTGCGTTTGGTTCAAGTTGTAGTCAGGAATTGGAATTCTAGAAAGGGAAAAGATTCCATAAAAACGTGGGAATGAATTCCACCTGAAGTTGGAGGGAATTAAATGCAATTCAAGAGGGATTGTGGCAAATTACATTTTTACCCCTTTTCTAACTTAAACGCCTCCTTCATGTTTCACGTTCCTTCCTGATACGAACTACGAACCGGTAAAGTTGTTCTCCTCCTCTATCGTCCTCTGTCTCTCTCGCTCTCGGTCTTTCTCTCCTCCACCCCATAATCAATATTTCTCCCGATTTCATTGTTCTTGACAAGAGGCATCGCCGATTTCCTGGTTCTCTTCCTCCATCTGTGATTTAAGTTCACGCCTCCATCAGTTTCACGTTCCTGATCGGAAAGGGTCATCGTCTCTTCCTCCATCTTATCAGTTCTCTTCCTCCATCGTTCTCCCGCTGATTTTAATTTTTCGATAGGAGGGTTTCGCTGATTTCAAATCGTCGGCTAGGTCGCTTCTTCCCTGAATTTTGTGGTTTCAAGGCTTTCTTAATGAGTTAATCTCTCTCTCTCTCTCTCTCTCTCTCTCTCTCTCCCTCTGTCTCTTGTAATATCTGTCGGTAAAACAAAACCGATTTTGATGATAAAAAGTTCTGCACAGGATCGATTCATCGCTAATTTTGTGGAGTAAAGCTATTCTTTTTCTCGATTAGTTGTTCTATCCCTCTATCTCTTTGCTGATTTTGTGGAGTAAAGCTATTTTGATGATAACAGAACTGATTTTGATGATAACAAGTTCTCGACAGGAACTCGTTTCCTCTAATTTTGATGTTAGTTTCCCCGATTTTAATGACTCTTTTTTGTTGGATTAAGCTGTTGTACTCATATTTTGTTGGATTAAAGTTGTTGCAATGAGGGCAAATATGTCAATTTACATATATTGCAATTGCTTTTCCTTCCAACCAAATAGAAAATGGAATTGGATTCCAATTCCATTTCCTGTCAACCAAACAGGATATTGAATTGGATTCCAATTCCTGGCAGATTCCAATTCCTTCTCAGATTCCAATTCTTTCAAAAACATTATGCGAACCAAACGCCACCTTAAAATAAACATACGAAACATACGTTCCTAAAAAATCTTTCTAATTTTCTTCCTAATCATATGATCAAGACAAGTGTCAAAATCAAGAGAAGAAATTAAGAAAGAGAAATAATGAATTTCACATGTCATAATTTAGTGGATATGAGGATGAATTAGGAGGATAAAATAGGAAGAAATAGAATTTTCTTTTAATAAGTTCTACACCTAATTTATCTTCTAATTTATAGTACGCAAACGTAGTATCTTTAGATTGTTTTTAGTCTCTCAAAGACTTTGTGCTATAAATACCCCATATTAAATTTTGTATCCCTCTTGACACCCATCAAATCAAAATAAGTTTTAATTAAATTAGTTTTTTAATCTATGAACTCATCTGATTTGACTAGTTGATTTGTTTTACTCTTTTTCGTCTTTTGTTGTCTTTTCATTTATTATTATTATTATTTAAAATGGTTACACCTTAAACATTTTAGAAACAAATAAATAATATGTTATTCAATGAGTCGACTTTCTACAATAAAAACGACGTGTCCGGGTAAAATGGAGGTCATATTCACGCAGCTAACCACATCATTTCTCAATGTTTTTCATAATAAATATATATAAGGTTTAGTTTAGATGCATTGCATAATAAAGACTACATAAATTGTTGAAGCATGAAAAATAATAATAACGTCAAATTAAAAATAGTGATTAAATATAATTTTATCATTTAGTTTTTCATATAATACGTAATTTACTGTTAAATATTTTCAAATACTAAATAAAAATAATAAAATAACTGAATAAATATGAGACAAATTATTATTATTATTATTATTATTATTATTATTATTATTATTATTATTATTATTATTATTATTATAAAGAAATTGATTTGATGTTTTGTTTTGGAATATTGTTACGTTATTTATATCACATATTATAAAGAGATTAAAAAGTTGTTCATACAGATTTTTAAAAGTTGTTCTACAAAACACTAAACTAAAATATCGTTCTTGGAAAAAAAAACTTAATCATCGGAAGATATCGTCGGCGTCAAAGTGCAACCTCTAACCGGTATGTAATATTAGACCATTTATTATCCCTGATAAATAAAGACAAACTTTGTTTTAGTTTTATTATTTATTTTGTTATTTTTTACATTCGTTTGAATTTGACATAACCGTTTTGATATAATTTGACATAATTTTATAAAATTATAAACGTTGTTCGTTGTGTCGTAATTATTTAAAAGAAAAAACTATTGTTTTATTGTTACTAAAACGTAAAAATTATAAAAGGTAAATTTACTATTACTGTGTTTCTAATAATAATAATACTAATAATAATAATAATAATAATAATAATA
This sequence comes from Cichorium intybus, assembly GCA_023525715.1. Lineage (NCBI taxonomy): Eukaryota > Viridiplantae > Streptophyta > Magnoliopsida > Asterales > Asteraceae > Cichorium > Cichorium intybus. The sequence continues at coordinate 50,299,561 of CM042016.1, read as the reverse complement.
ATAATAAAACAAATCAAATCCTATTAGTAAAATTAAAAAAAAAAGACAACAAATAGACAAAATAGACAATAGGTAAAAAAATAACAAAAAATAAAATCTCAAATCAGAGGACATACAAACACACACTAAGAAAGTAATATATAATATATAATATATATTGGTTGGTACATATTGGTATTGTTATACACCAAATACCCTATCTCAACCGTTGCATCAGAATTTGCCTTCAGCACGGGTGGTAGGGTACTTGATGCTTATAGAAGCTCTTTGACACCCTCTATAGTTGAGACTATTATTTGTTTAAGAGATTGGGTATTTGGAGAAGGTTAGGTTTAACTTCTTACATATTATTTAATATTCATTATAACTAATAATTAAAATCAATTTGTATATTTTTGTAGCAAATATAGAATCCCAATTTGAGGAGCTTTGTTGTGCTATCATGACGGAGAATATGGATGATCAAGATGACAATCATACCGAAAGTGGAAGTCGTGGACGAGTTGGTGAAAGTGAAAGTCAAGTTACTTAAAATTTTGATATTAATTCGTGTTTGAATAACGACTTTATAATTTTTATGGTTGTAAGCACTTGGTTTGAGCTTTGTTATGAACTTGGTTTATGGTTACTTATGGATTTATAAATTACAATGTTTAACTTTTAAGGGGTACTTTTGGAAATTTTAAATAGGTCAACCTAGGTTTAACCCATTTATTAAACAGGTTGGGTTGAAAAAACACTAAACAGGTCAACCTGATTTCAACCCATTTACTAAAAAGGTTGGGTTGTGTTAGAATTTTCAACCTGTTTAAGTATACAGGTTGGGTTGGGTACAAACTTTCAACCCATTTAATTAAACAGGTCGACCCGTTAAAGGCTCAACCCAACCCATTGCCACCCCTAATATATATATATATATATATATATATATATATATATATATATATATATATATATATATATATATATATATATATATATATATATATATATATATATATATATATATATATATATATATATAAACAGACACTAAGAAGATATGTATAGATCACCCTGTTTGGAAACTAGGAAGAACTATAGTCGTACGACTTTGCGAAGAACTATATTTATCGTGAATAGTCGCCCTTATCTAGTCAAAGACTTTATCAATTAACATGATACTTTATTTCTATGAATGTGGCTTCTCATATAGAAACTATCTGATTGGTTCTCGAATAACAAACAAATGTAAATTTCAAATCCATGGTTTTAAGTTTTCAAGTTGTCAAATATTAATCAAATGTCTTTTATCTTCATAAGTCATTATTTTTTATAAATGTATAAACACATGTCTATAGGCAAGAAAAGAAAATTAAAATTTGAAAACATACTTAAGATACGGGATCAATACGATCATATTTATAATTAAACTAAAAAGTTTAATTAAATATTAAATTTAATTAATTAATTAGTATTTATAAGAATAATTAGTTACACATGAATGAGAAAGTTAATCTTGACTTTAAAAAAATTTAAGATAGAGAGATGAAGTATTTAAGTAGCAAAGTTAGGATTAACCTTGTTTTGACTTAATTTATAGACTAAATTTCAAGGCTTAATTTATAGATTAAATTTCAAGTGTTAGTTGGGGAAATTCCAGCAATATTCGAAACTATTTAGTTGGAAGTTTTGTTATGGTCATTGTGAAATAAGTGAAGGTTAGCGATTTAAGTTGCCAAGTGTGGAAATATTAGAACATGTCAACCTTCTCTCCCTTCATTTGAACCAAAATGACTAGAGACGGCTAAAGTGTGTGTGAGAGAGAGAGAGAGAGAGAGAGAGAGAGAGAGAGAGAGAGAGAGAGAGAGAGAGAGAGAGAGAGAGAGAGAGAGAGAGAGAGAGAGAGAGAGAGAGAGAGAGGCTGTGCATTATAGATAACCCTAGTTCAATCTTCTTCTCTCCCTGTACAATGTCATGACCACCATCACGCCACCACCATCATCGTCATCTTCTCTAAACCTACAAACAGTCAACACTACCACTTGTAACAAAAAACACACCATCGTTATCTTCTTTAGACCTACAAACAACAAACACCACCATTTGTAATAAAAAACACAGAGGGGAAAATGAATAAGAATTTGGATAAAGGGTATGTGTTTGTTGCAATCAGAAACACAAGAGATTATTGAAGAATGAAACGTGATCTATCAGTGATCCGTCGGTGATCCCTCGGTAATCCGTCGGTGATCTCTCGGTAATCCATCGACAATCCGTCGATTTTTGCAGGTCCTTCTTATTCCTTCATCTGATTTTCTCGTTGTACTCGTTGGTAGATGATGAACATGGGATTTCGATCATCTCCATTTTGATTAGGGTTAAGACGACCATTCTTCAAAAATGATTATATTCTTTGACAATGATAGTGTATTATATCAAGAATGAAGTGTATTCTTTTAACAACTACATGTATTATTAAAGAATTTCTGTATTATTTGAATAATGAAGCGTAAATAAAACATGTTTTCTTTTTTGATTTTTTTATTATTTCCCTTTGATTAGGGTCAAGATGACCATTCTTCATGAATGTTTTTACATTTTCTCAGGAATGTTTACATTATTTTTTAAGAATGTCACTTATGTACTTTCAATTCATGATATATATTCTTCAAGAATGAGAATAATAATAAAGGAAGTTGAATCCAAATCTATTTTTGGAAAGTTAGGATTCATTGATTATGAAAACAAGAAATCAAATAAGAATCACCGATGGATCACTGACAAATCATCGACGGATCACCGAGGGATCAGTGACGGATTAGCGACTGATCACTGACGAATCAGTGACGGATCCGCGTTCCATTCTTCAACAACTATGTTTTATAACAACTTTTATTTTACTCCAATTAAATAAATATCACTAAATTGAAATATACATTTAACTAAAATTAAAAAAACATTAAATTGCCTTTAAAATAATGGTTTATATATGTAGAAAATGTCACGATCTAAATTAAAAAAATAGTCAAAAAGTAGTTTTAAAATTAATTCAATACAATAGCTGAAAAAATGATAATAATATTAAGTATAACAAATTACATCATTTTTAAGATTACTTAATTAAAATGGATGAAAAAACAAATTGCTTCAAAATCTAACAAAAGAATATTAGTAAATAATTATTATTGTTTATAGTGTCTATTGTCATTTCTCCTCTCTTTCCTATCTTTTGGCTTCCTTCCATTCACAGAAAACTTAAAGTAAACATACGAAACACACGTTCCATTATCTTTTGGTCAAGAAAATTCATGCATCGTTTGAAAAACGATTATATATTTTTATATCTTGAGTTATTACAAAAATGCAATTTGGTTTTTACAAAAATGCAATTTGGTTTTTAATATAGTACGCAAACGTAGTATCTTTAGATTGTTTTAAGATGTGCTTAAATGGCCCCCTCTCAAAGACTATATTTGGAAACTGGTCAATGGTCGTACGACTTTGCGAAGAATTATATATGGTCAATGGTCGTACGACTTTGCGAAGAATTATATTTATCGTGAATAGTTGCCCTTATCTGGTCAAAAACTTTATCAATCAACATGATACTTTATTTCTATGAATGTGGTTTCTCATATAGAAACTATCTGATTGGTTCTCGAATAACAAATAAATATAAATTTCAAGTCCATGGTTTTAAGTTTTCAAGTTGTCAAATATTAATTAGATGTATTTTATCTTCATAAGTCATGATTTTTTTATAAATGTATAAACACATGTCTATAGGCAAAAAAAAGAAAATTAAAATTTGAAAACATACTTAAGGTACGGGATCAATATGATCATATTTATAATTAAACTAAAAAGTTTAATTAAATATTAATTTTAATTAATTAATTAGTATTTATAAGAATAATTAGTTACACATGAATGAGAAAGTTAATCTTGACTTAACACAAAAATTTAAGATAGAGAGATGAAGTATCTAAGTAGCAAAGTTAGCATTGACCTTGTTTTGACTTAATTTATAGACTAAATTTCAAGGCTTAATTTATAGATTAACTTTCAAGAGTTAGTTGGGGAAATTTCAGCAATATTCGAAACTATTTAGTTGGAAGTTTTGTTTTGGTCATTGTGAAACATAGGGCTGACAAAAATGTATCGTGGAGAACCAACCAACATGTTATCAACCGTACCAATAAAGTTGGTAGTCAACATGTACCGTACCAACCAATTCATATATATATATATATATATATATATATATATATATATATATATATATATATATATATATATATATATATATATATATATATATATATATATATATATATATATATATATATATATATATATATATATATATATATATATATATATATATATATATATATATATATATATATATATATCAATTTCAATTATCATATTTTTATGTTTTAAATAGCAGTAATAACTAACAAGTCACACTCGGAAATGAATTACTAAAACAGCTCTTAATACTAATTCTATTTTCAAACAATACTAGATATTAAAATCAAACTAATAACACAAGCGACTAGCACGTACACGATGATAAGTTAGGGAAAACAATACTAAAAGAAAAGTTTTTGGTGTATAACAATACCAATATGTACCAACCAAACTTGTTGGTTGCCAAATAAGTTGGTACCAAGTATATTTGGTACGGTACTGGTAATTAAAATTTTGTGTCAATTGTACGGTATACAGTATAGAAGAAAAAAGTCTGGTACCGTACCAATTCCACCCCTAGTGAAATAAGTGAAGGTTAGCGATTTAAGTTGCAAAGTGTGGAAATATTAGAACATGTCCACATTCTCTCCCTTCATTTGAACCAAAATGACTAGAGAAGGCTAAAGTGTGTGTGTGTGTGTATGTGAGAGGGAGGAGACAAAGAAGTGTGTGGTGATTTTTGTGCTAGAGGAAGATTTAGAAGTAAATTTAAATATTAGTTGAAGATTAGAAGCTAAAATCACCTCCTTCAGACACTAGAAGGTATAATTTATTCTTTTTCATCATATAATCGACCTAGTTTGGAGATTTTCGTAAATCCAAAGTTCTTGTTGATCAGGAGGATATTAATGAATTTCTATCTTCATTTCAACTATTTTTTCATTAATCTAAATTCAAACCTCTCATTTACTAATTTATTTGGAGGTTCATTATTATTTTGAGTTTTCAAATCCTAACAATAAGGAATTTGAATTTTGACTCTTATATGTATAACCTGGACCGATCAATTGGTGTTCAATGCCTGATGCGAGATATTTAATTAATTCCCATATATATATATATATATATATATATATATATATATATATATATATATATATATATATATATATATATATATATATATATATATATATATATATATAATTTATTTTTGTGTAACGTCTCAATTTCAGTTAACCATTTGTTTAATTTCTTATTTAGTTAAATCCTATTCTAGGAAATGACGATAATTTAATTATTTGTTATATAATAATAATAGGTAATAATTATAAAAATGGGTTAAAAGTTAAAATAAAACTTGAGGGACTAGATTGACATTATAGATAACTCTAATATAAAGAAAGAAGGAGGAGGGAGGTTGTGCTTTATAGATAACCCTAGTTCAATCTTATTCTCCCCATGTACAATGTCACGACCACCATCACGCCACCACCATCGACTTCATCTTCTCTAAACCTGCAAACAATCAACACTACCACTTGCAACAGAAAACATACAATCATTATCTTTCTTTAGACCTGCAAACAACAAACACCACCTTTTGTAATAAAAATACATAGGGGAAAATGAATAAGAAATTGGATGATGGGTATGTGTTTGTTGCAATCAGAAACACAGAAGGATTATTGAAGAATGAAACGCGATCTATCAGTGATCCGTCGGTGATAATCGGTAATCTGTCGGTGATCTCTCGATAATCCATCGACAATCCATCGGTTTTTGCAGGTCCTTCTTCCTTCATCTGATTTTCTCATTGTACTCATTGTTAGATGATGAACAGGGGATTTCGATCATCTCCATTTTGATTAGGGTCAAGATGAGCATTCTTCAAAAAATGATTATATTATTTGAGAATGATAGTGTATTATATCAAGAATGAAGTGTATTCTTTTAACAACTACTTGTATTATTAAAGAATTTCTGTATTATTTGAATAATGAAGCGTAAATAAAACATGTTTTCTTTATTTATTTATTTATTATTTCCCTTTTGATTAGGGTCAAGATGACCATTCTTCAAGAATGTCTATACATTTTCTCAATAATGTTTGCATTATTATTTAAGAATGTCACTTATGTACTTTTAATTCATGATATATATTCTTCAAGAATGAGAATGATAATAAAGAAAATTGAATCCAAATCGATATTTGGAAAGTTAGGATTCATTGATTATGAAAACAAGAAATCAAATCGGAATCACCGATAGATCACTAACAAATCATTGACGGATCACCGAGGGATCAGTGACGGATCATCGACGAATCAGTGACGGATCTGCGTTCCATTCTTCAACAACTATATAACAACTTTTATTTTACTCCAATTAAATAAATAACACTAAACTGAAATATACATTTAACTAAAAATTAAAAAAACATTAAATTTCCTTCAAAATAATGGTTGATATATGTAGAAAATGTCACGATCGAAATTAAAAAATAATCAAAAAATAGTTTTAAAATTAATTCAATATAATAGCTGAAAAAATGATAATAATATTAAGTATAACAAATTACATCATTTTTAAGATTACTTAATTAAAATGGATGAAAAAACAAATTCCTTCAAAATCTAACAAAAGAATATTAGTAAATAATTATTATTGTTTATAGGGTCGTTTGTCATTTCTCCTCTCTTTCCTATCTTTTGGCTTCCTTCCATTCATAGAAAACATAAAGTAAACATACGAAACACACGTTCCATTATATTTTGGTCAACAAAATTCATGCATAGTTTGAAAAACGATTGTATATTTTTATATCTTGAATTATTACAAAAATGCAATTTGGTTTTTAATAAGTTCTACACCTAATTTATCTTCTAATTTATGGTACGCAAACATAGTATCTTTAGATTTTTTTTAGATGTGCTTAAATGGCCCCCTCTCAAAGACTATATTTGGAAATTGGGAAGGCACCAGACCGACCCTGTATATGGTCAATGGTCGTATGACTTTGCGAAGAACTATATTTATCGTGAATAGTCGCCCTTATCTGGTCAAGGACTTTATTCTATAAGAAGACGAGGTGATTAAACTACATGCCATGTTGGAGTTTTGGCTTCAATATGTGATCAACCTAAGACTTTATTCTATAAGAAGACGAGGTGATTAATCTTGAAGCAGACATGCTACATGCAGTCTTACTTGGTCTTTGCTCAAAGCATGTGTCTTCTCACTTCCCACTTTCCCAGTCATTGCCGAGTAACAGATTCCGTATGATCTTATAAAGTATGCAATTTAATATTTTACATGTTACAAGAAGTCATAGATCGATGCGGAATTATAATTAATGTATGTATTATAGTAACAAAATATTTGAGGGAAACATTAGCATGCAAACTGTTTGTAATTATAGTACATATTGTTTAATTGAAGGTATGGACCCGCATATCCCCTACACCATGGCCGCTTTATAAGGGAGGGCGGAGTGGCTGCGGGTTCGTGGCAGAAGAGATGGCGGCACCGCCGGCCTCGCCGGTGGCCTTGCCCCGCCTTCGTGGGTTTGTGAAAGATAGAGTGAGGCGGGTTGGCATGCAGGTATGTGAACCCGTGTGTGCTGCTTGATATATAAAAAGAAAATTAATTCTTTTGATAAAATTTCCCCCATCCCTATAAATATCCCTTTATATACTCTTTAAAAATCATACATTTATTTCTCAATTCTATAAAATATAAAACTATATACACAGTTTTAGAAAAAATGGCTGGCCTTGGAAATAAAAATATTCGCTAGCTGGGGATGGACTCCAAATGAATAGGTGGCTTTGGCAACCGTCTACGTCGACATCAATGGAGAGGTGCATTTAGAAACCAACCATCAATTATGAGAATGTATGGTGGAATTGTTTCACAAATAGATAATCAGAGTATGCATTAGCTTAAGTGCTTAACAGTAAATGGAAGGATACGTCCAAAAAAATGACACAGTTTAACCAATTTTATTTACACTTATCGGTCAACCAATCAAACAGGACAACCGATGACGAGATCGTTGAACATACCTTACAACTACATCGGGTGACAAACAATAGAAACTTTACGCACATCAAAGCATGAAATGTTGTGAAAAATACATCTAGGCGGTCTGCTATTTTTTAGGTTTAATTTATCGTATTTAAGTTTTAATTATCGCATTTAGGTTTTAATTTACCGTATTTTGTTTTTTTCATTTTTGTAATGATGTGCTTTTTTAATTTAGTGTTATTTGTCTTTTTTATATTATTTAGTACCTTTTAATATTATTTTAAATATTAAATTAAATGCTATTTTAATTTTTTTATTTAATTAATCAATTTAAATATAGAAAATATGATGTGACATTACGGGTTGCAAGAGTTGAGAAAGATCTGCTTCCATGGTTGAAAGATGGAAATGAGATGAGAGAAAAAAAAAACTGATATAGAAAATATGATATGACATTGCAGGTTCTATTCTTCTCCGTCCTAATTAGAAACATGTGTTTTTATATTCAACTGGTACATGTATATTTATATTTATATCTTTAACTTATTTATGCTATTGATCTATACCAAAAATAAGTTACCTACAGGGACGAACCCAAAGAAATTTCTAAAAGATGGCAAAAAAAATCTCCAATTGCCGATTTATATAATTAAGAAATCAAATTTTTTCACAAACCTGATAAATACAAACAAAATGTTTTGTATACAAATTTTATCATGACGTGATGAATATGAAATACAATAACTTATTATATTAGATGTTTCACTAAAATAACACATAACTACAAGAGCAGACAAATCAATTAAAAGGAAGCCATATATCAACAAAATTAAAAAATCCCATTAGATTAGGGTTTTTGTTAGAGTGATCTCAGATTAACGTCTCTCACTCTTATAGTGATGGACTCCTTATACATATGTCGTGTCATCTCGCACACATTTGGGGAAATATACATCACAGTAAAAATGTTCAAACTCTTGAGCCAAAACAATGACAAATGTATTGTTCATCGAATTACAATCTTCATTTTGGCAATTATAATCATCTTCGTTGGTATCTTTGAACGCTCGTGCAACTCTATTACTGTTACTAGATTTATTGGATGATCTTGAAGACATTTTTTTTTAAATTGAGATTTAGTAAGATGATTTTATGGAGGTGTGTGAATTAAACATGCACTTCATTTTTTATGTACTGAAATCTAGATGTATGTTCACGCATTGTAAAAAGGTAAAATTATATGATAAAAACATTTGCAGGATTAGATACAAACATGAAAACTTTTGATCCATAAAACCATCAAGGGGACGTGTGAATGTGCTTGAACGGATATAAACATGATAATATCCCCTCGAAATATGGAATAAATCGCCAATGAATGAATTAAAATGATCAAAGGTGAAATGATACGATGATAGTGCTCAAATTTACATTGAGTGAAGAGAAATTGTGTAAAGTCCATGTCAATGTTTGATCAAGCACCGAAATAAAGAATATATATACAAAGTAGTGAAATATGTACAATGTGTGACTTCAACAATACGTCGGTAAAAAGATACTGGGTAAAAATATGGACTAAGCGCTACTGAACCATAAGAGTGATGAATGTACTGAAGTGTCGAAGGGTATGATAATTGCCGAAGGATGCAAGTTAATATTAAAGCGATCTGATAATGAAAAATGTGCGCAACATCCAACGAACACAAGTGCAACATCTCCAATCTGAAATAATGAAGCCGTATGTACCGATGCGATAAAATAGATGTTCCAAAAATATTTTCATCATCTGTCGTACATCTAAAAGTTTAAAGTGCAACTTCAGTAATAATCGTGAATACCTAATGCTTCGTTAGATCAAAGCCCAAAAAAATTTTCTGTTAAAACTTCAGGAAAAAATGGAATGGATCAAATTGTTGAAGTGGTTCAACTTCTGTAAGAAATGACCCAAGATATGTTGTGAAGCCCAATTTACAAATCAAATGTATAACGCCCTAAAATCCAGAATAAAAATTTTCGTTTTAAAACGGTTCAAATACATAAAACGGGTTGATAAGTAAAAAAACTATCCAAATCAAAACTTGATATTCAAACATATAAAATCGTATATAATAAAAAGATTTGCAAAGATTATCCAACAGAAGAATTGATTATCAAAATCTCAGATGCAGTACGATCGCGCCGTACTCCAAGTTCAAGCCAGCAAATACCTAAAAAATAGTTAGGGTGAAAGAGTAATCACAAAGCTTAGTGAGTTTCCCAAAATACCACGCGATTCATCACATAAACACAATCATCACCCTCGGGTGCCTATATACGACCGGTCAAGCATCGTCATTTATCATGCAGCGACCCTAGGGTTTAAACATCCTCGAGTGCTCAGGTACGACCGGTCATGCATCGTCCTTGATCATGCAGCATCTCTCGGAGTTATCAACTCATTCTTTGATCTTCGGGTGCCCAGGTACGACCGGTCATGCATCATCCTTTATCATGCAGCAACCCTCGGATCGATCAACTCATTCTTTGACTCTCGGGCTTGCCCTGATCCATCGATAAACACTTAATGCACATATAACACATTATTACACACAGCAATTTAGCTACCTACGCATGTAACTTCACCCATAGTTTAGTGAGAAGACTCACCTGATCTGCTACCTCAAGCTAAACAGCACTCCACGCGAGTGCCCTCAGATACCGACAATACGAACTTCCTAACAAGGATAAACTCCATTTAAAACTTCCTAAACCCTAAACAAGATAAACCTCTAAGACCGGTATCCCAAACCCTCAAGTTTGACCAAAAGTCAAACTGGTCAAAAAGTCAACGGTCAACGGTCAACAGCCAGTTAGCGTCGCTATCTTCCTTAGATAGCGTCGTTAATTGTGAACAGTCCCCGAAAATCCATTAAGCTCTTAATCCATTAAGCCATGGTCTTAAACCTTCCAAGAACCTTCCAAACAGTCCCTAGATCCATAAAAATCGTAACTTTACCATCTAAACATGACCATGCATGCATAAGGTCATGATCTTGGTCTAAAATGGTCAAAAATCAACAAGACAACCAAAGAGAGTTTGACTTACTCTCTAAATCAACTTAATGACTCCAAATCAGGACTTAAAGGCATAAAGTTCTGAACTTTATCCTTCCCAACAATGGACAACATCAAAAAGGCACCATTACTCCATTTATATCCATAAAATCCCTTTTAAATCACAAGAAAAACCTTAAAAATGCATAAAGGTGGGAACTTTACTCAAAATGGTCCAGAAAATGCAGATCTTTGAAGATTCAACCAAGAGGAGCAACTTCTAGCATCACCATCAACCTTCTAACACCATCCAGGCTTCAAAAACCCTTCCAAAGTGACCAAAAATACCAAAAACTCGTCCAAGAAGGTTTAGAGAGGGAAAGAGACGACTTGGAGGTTGAAATGATTAAAATGGCGGCTGCCCTAGGTCATAGCACCTTTATATATGGCCTAAACTTCAAAATCTAGGGTTTTGGCCCAAAAACAGCAGTTAGCGTTGCTAATTCTTCGGTTAGCGTCGCTAACGCTAACTGAGATCGCTTAAATCCACTAACCTGAAGCACATTAGTGACGCTAAGAAGCACATTAGCGACGCTAACCTCTTTTCTCCCAAAATTTGATTTCTTTTAACTCAAGACTTGGCATTTTGGGATGAGGGTCTTACAAAATGGGTCTGAATAGTTTAGAAAGGGATCCAAACATTATCCGAATTGCAGCTCAATATCATTAAGCCCACATTCGCGATAATATTCGGTAGTTCAAAGCCTGTGTGGTTCAAAACCCGAATATCATTACCCTTTCACAAATATTGGAATCGACAACAACTACGCCTCACTTCTCCTTAGGAAAATGAAAAAACTTTGCCATCGTTTTCTATAAATCACAACATCAAGTTGCCTTCACCACAATCCCTTTCGTTCTCTCCATAGACTTTGCCTTCTTCGCCAATATCCCTTCCCCTTCTCAACTAAATCGACATCGTTTTCAACATTGTTCAAGGTTTCATCATTTACTGAAGGTAATATTGCCTTCGCCATTAACAAAAACGAATGTAAATCCAGAACTAGGAACTTCATTATATTAAATAACGACTCCACATTTTATCTCTTGATCTTTTCCATTTACGTCATTGTCACTTGACAACTCCAAAATCCCAAACACTTGTCAACAGAATTAAAATTGATTTAAAGATCAAAATAGGTTTTTGATAGTGCTTTATTTTTACAATAAAGCACTATCTTAAAAGACAGTTTTTATCGCATAAAGACCCTCAGAAACACAAGAAAACCTTATTTTCTTGTAACTCGAAGAAACACAAGAATTTCCTTAAAACATGCAAAATGCTTCTCTATAACAGATATGGTTCAGACAGACCCGTCTAACCTACCTCGTCTGTAACCAATTAGATCGTATTTCATATAAGAATGCATGTTTTCCTAAACATCCATGCAAAAGCTCATATTCCAACGGCAGCTCCTAATGCACACCACAGACTCCCAAAAGTCTGGCGGTGATAATAGATCTACTGTCGGGTCATCACTAGCCCAAGCTAGCCATTTGTTTTCGCATAGAAAACATCTCACAAATCACGGGGAAAGCCTATTATGATATCATTATTTCTCTCAAAAGAATTCTGATTAATTTGTCTTTAGTCCCCAGACATCCTCACTAAAATTGCAAGCCAACGAGAGAATATCTCATTTGTTCATACACTGCACATCACGGCCCACAGCTGTGTTGCAGATGCAAATCTGCCAGAACTATGGTAATTACCATAGGAAATCCTAATAAGCTCAACATCAAAACAGGCTTATATTAACAGGTGGCTAAACATGCATTACGATTCATGTTTAACTTGAACAGAGTTCTCCGGAGCTGCTGGTGTGAGGAAAACACGAGGGATTTGTGTGCTAACTTTAAATGGCTTTATTTCAGGAACGAGAATGAACCAAGACCCAAGAAACTCTGATAAAACAACCAAACCCGAGGAAGCGATACTCCGAACCAAAGAGAAAAAATGCGAAAAACTCATAAAAGCTACAGCAATCGCGACATGACAAGAGCTATGGTCGCGACGCAAAGAAGGACAAAACACAAAGAGAAAAAACACGAGGGATTTGTGTGATAACTTTAAATGGCTTTATTTCAGGAACGAGAATGAACCAAGACCCAAGAAACTCTGATAAAACAACCAAACCCGAGGAAGCGATACTCCGAACCAAAGAGAAAAAATGCGAAAAACTCATAAAAGCTACAGCAATCGCGACATGACAAGAGCTATGGTCGCGACGCAAAGAAGGACAAAACACAAGAATCCAGACTCTGCAGCAATCGCGATGCGACGGGAGTTATGGTCGCGACGCGAAGACATGAACGCGACAATACCAAACTTCGATCGCGAGACTACCAACAAGACGCACTGACCAGACAAGTGGCCGACAAAAAGCAACACACGACGCACCCTCGCGACGCGACGGTCACATGGTCGCGACGCGAGCACTGAAGTTCAGCAAGTATAAATAGATGCATTCTATGGACGTTTTTAGACACCAATTTACACCAATTCTCATAAGAATACTCCAACACTCTCAATCAGTTGTAATATCTCGAAATCTCTCTTAGTTAGTTGTTTAGAACCAATAGATTCTCCATTTCGGTGGTAATTCTAGTAGTAATTCAAGATAATTCGAAGGGTAAAAGCACCAAGCTACATGCCGAGGAACACCAAGACTATCGCCACGATCATCACTCGAATGGAAGGCTAATCTCTTCAGATTACTTCCGGTAATGTTATCATACCTTTAGTGTAACATGTTTTTACTTTGATTCCGAACAAATGTTTTACTATTGTAACTATTAAACCCTCATATCCTTGAATACAATTAGTAAATCATTTGTGTTTACTTCTACTTGTTATCATATTTTCAAGACATAGTATTATCAACTTATTATTCGTGCCCATCTCATATAAATAACGAGTTAAGACGAATAATCACTTAATATACTTTGTGCCCAATTAATATGTTAATAAGTTGTAATGTTACTATTATTTTGATAAAACATAATATTGTCATACCATTGTTTGTACCTAATCTACCAAATTGTTAGACAAAGACAAATAACTAAACCGGAAGTAATTCTTTCTCTATTCTCAAGTTACTATTTCAATATTATTACCATCACAATCAACATTTACTTTACAACTCGTTAAGGATTAACCACTAAATCCCTGTGGACTCGACCCCGCTTGCCCTATCTACGTAGTAATAGTGGGTTATAAATTGTTTTTGACGCGTGTGACGATAGCGTTGTCAGTTTTCATAAAAAATTCACCGTCTCCGGTAAGAACATCCACGAATGTTCATCATTGTTTACCAAGAAAATTATTAACATTATCATCGATTAGTACACACAAGCCACAAGTTCTGCTCAACATGGATTTTCAATTACAAATCCATATTCTCATCAAAGCCATGTAATAAATGTCAGTTATGAAAATCGAAGTTAAATGGTGTTCGTATCATTATTCTCGATTAACTCGGGAATTTCATAATCGATGGTAGAATCAGACCAGAGCAATTGAGAAAAGTTAATGAGATTGTGTTAAACAGACTCAATTGATTATTTACTTTGAAAGGATCACTTAATCAAATAGAAATATATTATAAATGTCTTGAAGCAAGATGAAAACGTGAATAAATATCTTGAACGAGTTTTGAAATCATATTTGGTTTGTACTCAGTTATTGAACAAATGATCTTTGAATCAACCCAATAATCGAGATGAAAACTAAAAAATATGAGAAAATATCAAATCAAATATGTGTAAAATCGTTTTCCATTGAATCCAAATATGAGAAGCAGAAGCATAGATTTGGAAACACTACTAAAAAAACACCTTTAATGAAACGCAATGCGTGTCATGTAGGGGTACAGATGACAGACAAATGTATGTCAAGGAAGCCCCTGTCATAAATATTAGATGACATACATTTGTGTGTCATAAATTTATGACACACATTTATAACTTACATCTAGGACCTACATTTATGACAAATATTTATGACATGCATTTATGACTTATATATATATATATATATATATATATATATATATATATATATATATATATATATATATATATATATATATATATATATATATATATATATATATATATATATATATATATAGGTTCAAATACATTTTCTAAATATTGTGTGATTGTAAGACTAAATCTGGTTCAATCATTTCATAGGGGTAATTTCGGAAACTCAATAATTAAATAATTATATTTTAATTTTCCACTAATTTAGGCATAATTATCTCATTATCTCTCTCTTCTCTCTTCCTATACGCTCATAAATCTCTTCTCATTATCTCTCACGTCTCCTCTATTTTGCCGACCAAGAAACCCGATTCCAGCTCTTCTGTCGGCGATTGCTCCTCCGGCCTTTGCTCTTCCGGCGGCGACTGCTTCTCCACCTCGCCCCTTCCCCACTATCGAGTCTTGCTTCACCCTCGTCTCCTCTATTTTGCCGACCAAGGAAACCCGATTCCCACTCTTCTACCGGTGATTGCTCCTCCGGTGGCGACTGCTTCTCCACCTCGCCCCTTCCCCATTATCGAGTCTCGCTTCACCCTAAATGGTGTCGCCTTCTTCACAAACACTAGACACCGCCTGATTGCAAACCCTAGAATCACGTAATCGGTAATCTGCAATCACCCAAAATTAGGGCTTCCTGTTTTGTACCTATGGATGAAGTAGGAGGAAACAACAATTGATGAGTCTGAATAAATCGAGAGGGGCAATACAGAGTAATAATCTCAACAAAAAGGTGAGATTATTGGTAATCTACAATCACCTAAAATCTCAACAATTGGTGTAAGAATATTGGTATATCGTTGCTTTCTCCATCGATGCCAACCTTCCTTCAAATGGTTATAAAATAAAAACATATTCTTTTTACTAAACTTGTTTACGTTAGGAAAAATTTTTATATGCGTTGGAAATTTTTGTTGAAGATATCGCACTAATCTGTACTATATGTGTTTTCAACTAATGTGAATTTCATACATATTGTATTATGATGTCTATTGATTCGTTTATAATAACGATACCTTTGATTGGGTTTCTTTAACATCAAAACTAATATCTTGAAATATTAATATTTTAAATTTTCTATGGAGAATTGATGGAAGTGAAGATGATCGGGAGGGCCGGTGGTGCCGGAGGAGGGATGCTTACGAAGAAAATGACGATAATTTTTGGGGGTTGTGGTTGATGGCGAAAGACGAGACGAAACGATGTGCAAAGAGTAGGGTTCCAAATGCTTTTTTTACGAAGAAAATACAGACCCTGTATTTTGAGTTTTCTTTTTAGAATAAACTATTCTTTGAGAATGTGAATGTATAAAGTGTATTTTTTGATAATGTAAATGTATTCTTTGAGAATGTTATGACAAAATAAAATAAATAAAGTGTATTCTTTGAGAATGTGTGAGTATTCTTTGAGAATGTAAACGTGTATTCTTTGAGAATGAGAGCGTGAACGATTATTGTTTTGCTAAAATCAAGTACGTAACTGAGAATAGTCATTCTTTAAGAATGGGAGTGTATTGATGTAATCATACGTAACTAAAAATAAAATCGTGTCCGTGATCATAGATTTTGTTGGTTAAAACATAATCCATTCATTTTTTAAATTTTGATTAATAGACTAAAATACCCTTTCTAAGGGTTTAATTGTAAGATCTGATAATTTAATTACAATATATTTACAGCTAAGCCCCTGCATCTAAACCCGTAGATAATATTGATCGGACGCTGCACATTTGGTTCTACAGTCACACAGTAATTGTTAAATGTATTTAATATTATATATATATATATATATATATATATATATATATATATATATATATATATATATATATATATATATATATATATATATATATATATATATATATATATATATATACTGTAAATTTACTAATCGTCAAATTAAATCCTATTTAATGCCTCGTAATACAAAATAAGATATTATATATATATATATATATATATATATATATATATATATATATATATATATATATATATATATATATATATATATATATATATATATATATATGTGTGTGTGTGTGTGTGTGTGTGTGTATGTGTGTATGTGTGTGTCACACCCCAAACCGTATTGGCGGAAACGTTCGAGGGTGGATGACTTCATAAATAATATCATAACAATGTCGAATAATAGTGATTCCAAGTAAAAACAACCATCATAAAATAATTGCAAATGTTTAATAGTTTAATGTTGCATGTTTCAAATACAATTACAAATGATGTCAAAAATAAGCAAAACGACGTCGTAACGTCCCTTCGTATAGCTTGTAGTTTACCTTATCAATTTCATGCGAATACAAGTGGTTGAAAAAGTGTCAACAGTAAGTTGGTGAGTTCATAAGTATTTGTGTAAGGAAAGTCCTTTTGTTTGTAATTGAAAGTAATGTAAACCAAGAAAATCCAATATTTTCTCATAAAACTGCTCAAATCTTTAAAAACCCCAAAGACTAAAATGTATAACATAGTTTGTATTTTTAAACCCGTTAAAAATGTATATTTCCACGTAAACTATATAAAAATATAAATTTGATTATTTTCCCATGTGAGACACCCTATAATCATGCTGTGACTAGTTGGCCTGCTACGACGTTTTTCAGGCGTCGGAATGTTAGACATTTGTCACCTCAGACCTGCAGGTTTAGCTGTAGCTAACAGCTCAGGTGCGAGGTTGTCAATCCCGTATAAATCTATACACAAATATCACGCTTTCTTACCGAGACTCTGGTTATAAATTCAGGACTTATAGTAGGTACTTATAAAAGTACTGTGAAGATCCGTCTCACAAAAAATGTATGTATTCAATCAACTTGTTTACGTAAAATTTGTATATGAAAAACCCTTTTAATTATCCATTATCATTTTTCCCATGATAATATAGTAATGTATAATAATTATATAATTTTATATACTTATTTTGTCTTATTCAAAATGTCATAATAACCTTGTGTTCATAAACTATTCCTATAATAGTCTATTTTTAGTATACCGTTGTAATAATCATATTTTTACGAATAATAACGAAATAACTTATTCAAACGATTATAAAT
Organism: Cichorium intybus; assembly: GCA_023525715.1. Classification (NCBI taxonomy): domain Eukaryota; kingdom Viridiplantae; phylum Streptophyta; class Magnoliopsida; order Asterales; family Asteraceae; genus Cichorium; species Cichorium intybus. Next base: position 50,281,146 of record CM042016.1, on the reverse strand, counting down.
ATAATCTTTTAAGATATTTCCCATAAAAATGGTGTAATAACGTAGTTATAACCATTTTTGCTAGAAAGTAGTATTTCCGGTTACAAAAACGTAGTTTTTACTAGTTTTTGTTTTTATGACGTTTATATCAAAGATCTAGTATTTTTACACACTTTATTTATAGTTTTGTACCTTTTACACAAACATAATATATCACAATGTTTATAACACACAGATCTAACCATATTTCATGTCAAAAACGTTTTTACACAACTACTAGTTTTATAAACTTGTGTAAATCATTATTTATAGCATATACACATATAATCTTGTGTAAATCATTATTTTTAACACGTGAACTTGTATTCTCCCCCAAAAAGTTTAGAAAAGATGAAATTGAGGGGTATGAACTCACCGTTGTTGCGTGCTTTTCTTAAAAACTAGTTTGTTCTTGCGGGTTTGACGGTAGAAGCAAGGATCTAGGCTTCAGAGCTCGAATAACCCTTGGACAAAGCTATTACCCAATGGTTTTACGTAGATGTTAGAGTGTGTAATAGGAATAAAACTTGTGTAGTAATGTTTAAAATCACAAAAGAAATTAACTTACCAAGAATGGGATGATTTACACCTAAAATGGTGGAAGGTGGTGGTGGTTTGAGGTGGTGGTGGTTTGAAGGGGTGGTGGGGAAATGTTTCAGCCGAGAGAAAGAAGAGAGATGAGGGAGGATATTGTGTGTGTTGGTTTGTTTCAAATGAGTGTAGTAAAACATGTGTTAATTCATTAGATTTTTAATTAAATGTAAATTTAGCTCTAGTTTTCTTTATAGACTATGTATTAGGAGTTGACTTTAGGATGTGAGAGTGTGTTGGGAAGGGCTTCATCAGCCGATGGGTAAGGGGGGGGGGGGGGGTAGGGTGGGTTGGTTTTAAATAAAATGGTAATATACTTATATAAAATGTGTGATTTTTATAAAATCGTAAGACGTTTTAATGAAATTTTATGAGTTTTTGATGAAACGAAGTTCTAAATAAATATTGTGTATAAAAACATTGTAAAAAATTTAATTAGATTGATTCGTATCTCGTTAAACGATGAAATACGCGTTTAAGCGCAGTATTCTTCCGATTACGCGATTTTCGGCATTTTACCGAAAATTGTATTTGGCTTTGAAATTAAATACTAGATAGTATTACGTTCCATAATATATGATTTGTTATTCCATATTTGATGTTTAAGGCACCACATTTTGTATTTTGAGTCCAACCCTGTGTACATTTATCCGTTCACAGCGGTTTAATCGTTGTAACTTTCACATACGAACTCCGTTTTCGACGTTCTATATATCCACAGGTTTGTATTTACGAGTACATCGTTTTAATAATATTATTATTCTCAAAATAATAATTGTATGATTATCGAATTTTTACGCTATAGTAGTTTACTATCCGTATTTCCCGCGTTTTCTCGATAATTGTTTTGAATTAGCGTACGTAGTATTATAATGTCTTATAATACATCGTAAAATTATGGAAAAATTACTTTTCAACATATGAATTAGCGTACGCTTTGTTTGAGTATAGTTGACTTTTGTTGACCAAATTGACAATTGTCACTATATATATATATATATATATATATATATATATATATATATATATATATATATATATATATATATATATATATATATATATATATATATATAAAACAAAGAAACGTCATCATGTCAAATCGTTAAGTTATCAAAATAATTGTACACTAAATTTAACAAACAAACATAAAATTATCCTTTCTATTCTAGTGGCTTCATAATTTGATGGTGGTTCTTTATTAGCAGAAGCTTCTTCGTCGCCCATCACTCTATTTCTCATAACCGACTTTGGAGATATCTTTAATGTAGCATATTTAGTCTATTCTTTAACCACCTAGTTAATAATCATTATTTCAAATTGTTAGTATATATACTAAAACCCCATAATATAATATACTATTTAAAAATTGGAAATTGAAAATACCAAATAACATACCTGGTTCGACGTGAAGTAGAGAAAAAACAGCAGCATGCATGTCGTGCTTCTACAGATCCTTTTGTTGATTTGCTCTCATTGACCTGAAATAGAGGAAAACCTATAATAATAATAATACTAATAATAATAATAATAATAATATAACAACTTGGAATTGTCTATTAAGTCCTTCCCTATTAAGTGAAAATACCAAAAAAAATCAATACACATTTCATTTTGTTGTCATGAAAAAGTCATCCAAACTTTTTTTTTCTAACATTGTAGAAATGGTTGGTTCAGTTCCAGTTCCAGTTCCAGTTCCGGTTCCGGTTCCGGTTCCGGTTCCGGTTCCGGTTCCGGTTCCGGTTCCCAAAATGGAGTCAGGTACCCTCACATGCTCACCCCAAATTAATATTATACATTACACTTCTAATCTAGAAATAACATGTATCTTATATCACCTTCCAATCTAGAATTAGTCTGTAGTTTCATGTGATAAGTGACATAAAAACATTAAAGGAAGGAAAGTAAGAAATTGGAATCAAACAGTACATGCTCAACCATAAAATATTTGTGAAAGGTTAGTCATACTTGATGCCTTTCATATATGCCAATGCAACTATGCAATATCTACTTTAGTTCTCCAAGTGGAAGGCCATATGAACCGCTTTTTGTATTCCAACTGAGTTTCATTGCAAGCAACATCAAGAACTTGTTTGTACTTCTCAGAAGAATCACCAAATGAAGCAGTAGGACTACTAGCGGCTATAATTTTGATTCCACTTTACATAACTATCAACAATAATGTAAATAAAACAAATGCAAATAAAAGAAACAATCTAGCACTCCATAAATTGATATGGCATATAACCAGCCTAGCCTATACGTATGGGTACTAGGGAATGAAAAGAAAAGCAACTACTTCTTTCTCAAGGGCAAATCAATGTAAAAAGAAGTGAACATTATGAAATCAATCAATGTAACAAATAATATGAAATCAATTACGTGTTTGAGAAATCGCTTAAGTGGTGAATTGATTCTATAAAATCAATTGTGTCGTTGACTAATGTGAACAGAGTCTATAGACTATGAAATCAATCGTCCATAATATTAACGTAATCCATAAAATCAATTCAAAATTAGGCATGTATACGTTATATAAATTGGATTTGCAAAATCAGTTACCTGAAGAACAAAAGTTTTGTTACCAATTAACTATTGAAGTCGGCATTACCAAACGACAAAGAAGTTGCTGTCGATGTTCCAAATTGTCGTTCCAGTATCCCTGAAACATGAACCATGAGATAATCGGCACAAAAGTGAAATCGGTGAACATTCCGATCTGGGATGCAGTACACGCGAACTAGAACACCGATTATGGGTAGTTGACAACGCCTATTATTATCAAGTATTTTAATCATTGTTGAGCCTTATTTTTGTGATTTTATATCATATATGCTGTGGTATTCTCATTTTTTGTGCCAGTGCTAGTTTGGAAAGAAACGTTACAAACAGGGGTTAAATGCATACAAATTGGAAGAAGTTGGAGATAAAGACAAAAACAGTCGCCTGAACACGCGCGCCACAGGGAAGCCTGAAGGCGCGCCGCGCTGAGTCAACGATAAGGCGGTGGGAAGAATTCAAATGACGAAAAAACGGGGATAAACCTATACGCGCGTCGCGGATATCAAGGCTGCTCGACGCGACCACTTATTTTCCACAACTATAAATAGAGGCCATTAGGTCGAAATCAGAAGGCAAGGAACGAACCATAAGGTGGATCTGAAGCTTCTTTGACTCCAAGTTTCGGTTTTCAGTCGCCATTCGTGGTATTTATGTTTCTTCACTTAGTTTTCATATTAATTTAGTTGTTTTAGTAGTGTAGCTTGGTGTTTTTGGGTGTGACAACCATTAGCATTAGCTTAGAACTTCTGATTTTCGTTGGTTTACTGTTTTGGATGTTTGGATCTGAGTTTTATGCAATCAATCATTCAGTTACATGTTTATTGGTGTTTTTGGTATTTTTGATGTTTGGATGTTTATTGGTTGTTGCTGTTTCTGAATCATATTTCTGATTTCAGTAAGCAAGTTAGATTAAGTTTTGGTTTTAGTTTCATTTAAGTTTATGCTTGGAATTGGATTGTGTTTGGATTTTGGTTTTTGGTAAAATAGAGACTAGTCCCTCTGGTTGTAGCGTGACACTGCAACTGGTAATCTGTTATATATCTTGACCACGTAACTCCTATGGATCGACCCTGACTTCCACTGTACTAGTGGGAGTGAGGTTTTACTATTTTTGACTGCACGACGACCTAGGCCTGTCAAATTTTGGCACCGTTGCCGGGGAGTTGTGAGCTTAAGGTTAGGCGATCTGTAGGGATTTGTTTTCTGATTTTTTTGTTCAATTTTAGTCTTTTGATTTTTGGTATGTGTGCGTCCTCATAATGGGCGATTACATATATCCGGATCAATATTATGAGTCTTATGAAAATCCGGCCGACAAGTATTACGATGATGATTGCAACAATGGATCATTCGACGATAATGGATGGCGGACCGAGGAGTCATCTCAACCTGAAAATTCTGTAATTTGGGCCCAATTATTGGAACTCATGGCTAACACCTACCAAATTCAGAAGGATCAGGCTGATGCTCTTGTAAGATTGCAATGGTCATTAGATAAGTTGGAGGAAAATTGGAAATGTTCACCCTCGCCAGAACCTGAGGCGAGTAATTTTTATACCAATGATAATGTGTGTGAACTTGCATCACCTGAATATGTGATGGAAGGGCATACACCTTGGGAAAGTAAAGAAACCACCGAGAGGGTCGAAAATGTTGTTAAGGAAGAGGTTGTAGGTGACAATGCTACCTCTGCCTCAACATCTTTTGATGTTTTTAATAATGTTGAGCTGGTGATGAGTGAGTCTATACCATCACCAGACAATTTGGTTGATGAGGATGTTGTGGAGGGGGCTGTAAGTGACAGTACAGATCCCAGCCCAACAACTCCCGAAATTGTTGAAGCTGTTGATACTATTGGGGAAGGGGGAGTAGATGACAATCCAACCCCCGAACCTATAACTTTTGAAAATTTTGAACATCTTGAAAGTAAGGATCTGGTGATGGGTGACTTTATACCACCACCAGATGAAACCAGTCGCTCACTCTTGGTACTGATCCACCTGTTGGTCGATGATCAAGAAGATGAGGCAGACGAGTTGGTGTTTGAAAACACTAAACATGATTTCCTTGGCACTCAGGATCCATTCATGAATGGAAAATTAGATGTAATCAATACCATTGATGAGGACATATGGAAGCATGCTGATATGTTGCCTTCCAATCCGATTCGATTGGAAAATCTTTATTGGTACTGTAGACCAAAACCACAAACTACAGATGACACGCAATATGTGACCAACAAACGAGGCGCAAAACAACTACTGGAAGCATCAATGGGAGCGCTCCACGTCAAATTCATGATCTTGAAGAGATATAGAAGGAAGGATCGAGCTTGGAGGTTTAAAGCTACTTCCACACATTCGCGGGAAGTAATCGGAAGACGGCGCCAGGGCAGCAGCAGGAGAACCGGCAAGCCATTCGATCCAGGAAAGCGGAAGGAGCATGGGGTCAACAAAGGGACGGCGGCGACTGAAAATCAGCAAAAGAAGATGGCGTACTATCCACCGTAGCTGCAGGAATCCGTCTGGCTGAAGACGTTAAACTTAGCGCTTGTTGGGAGGCAACCCATCCGTTATAGGTTAGGTATTTTGATTCTTAGGAGTAATTAGGAATTTATCATCATCTTCGTTATAGGTGTTATTGGTTCGAGGCAAGTGTGGGGTCACACGAAGGATTTTGGAGAGTTTGAAAGGCCACGCCGCGGTATGGAGTTTGGCGCGCATCGCTTACGCAAGGCAACCCGATGCGCAGGGGTTGATTTGGGGACGCGCGCGCCGCGGGAAACGATCGGTCTTTTTTTCTCTATATAAGGTACGTCGCACACATAAACCCCCACGCCGCGCCTCAGAGCTCCGATCAACCAACCTATTTATCATGTTTTTCTCGTCTATTTGATTCCTACGATCGAGGTATGTCATTCTAACTTGTTTTTACTAGTTAGAACAAGCAATTAGGCCGTGAAATTGATTGAATTCTTCAAAACTAAAAAACTTAGAAATCGACAATGCTGGGCTCGTAGGGTGTTTTGTTTGCAAAAATAATCACCCTAGAGGGGCTAGTCAGTGCTTAGGCTACCTTGTAGTGGTATTGGATCGAGTTAACAGGTCAAAAATCATCGATTTAGGGTTTCAGTTCATAACTGCCTTCGGCGCGCCGCACCCATTAAGCTAGAATATTTTTTGCTTATTATTTGTTCAAAAAAACATCATATATTGTATATTGTATAAGATATGTAATATTGCCAAAACCTTAGATAACATGAGAAAAGTAGTTATTTTTATGATTGTCTCAATAAAACATGAATAACCTAAAGAATTATCGAAAATATAGTTGTGTTTTAAGCTATTAAGCCGTTGATTAAAGTTATAAACACTCAAAGTTGCGTTGAACATCGAAAACAACTTATTATCTTTGTTTAACATAATTCCTTTGCAACATAATATTATAATAATTAGTTTAAAATAATGTACATAGAATATGTATGAAATATCTAGATTAAAATCTTAGCTTGTTCCCAAAGTCAGATTCTCGTAGATTTTTTTTATTCCTTGCTTAATATACAACTTTATCCTTCTAGAACGTCAAGCCTCTTGTTTTACTATACAATCTAATTTACATTTCTCTAATCATGTTATCACTACTTTGACGATAACATTTCCACTGAGTTTGCACACATTTAGTCTTCTTTTTACATATTCAAAATTAATAAAAGTCGTACACTAAAATCTAAAAGCAAAAAAAACATAAGTATATAGAGTAAATTACACGAATGGTCCCTATGGTTTGGGGTTACTTACACGTCTAGTCCCTAACTCTTTTTTTTAACTCGGACGGTCCCTATCTTTTAATTTTGTTACGCGCTTGGTCCCTGGCTGACATAAAAAGTCTATTTTGTCCTTATCAATTTCTTTTGTGATTTTTTTTAAAAAAAATTGTTTCTCAATTTAAATAAAAAAGAAAAATAAAATGACTATATCCCACTCCACCCCCGATTCTCTTTCTCTCTCCGATGAATTGCCGGATTAAATGGAGATCTGATGGTTTCCTTCCCGATAACACAAACATGCTACTACAAAACTTCAGCTTCAAAAATCAAAAACCCCGTGAAGCAGAAATGGAGATGGGGGAAGGAAGGGACGAGATCTGATGGGTCTTTGGTGCGTGATGCTGAGTACGAGAACGAAGATACACATACACGACTGTGTGTGCGTGTGTTGTGCGATTCAAAAGGCAGGAGACGAGAAAGAGACACGCTTGGTCTCTGTGATTTACGCACAATATCAGAGAGAAAGAGAAAGAAAACACGATGGAGGGGTTGAACTGAGAGACCGAGTGACATCCTAGGCAACGAGAGGGGACAACCATTACTGCTGTGGTCGGTTTCTCTCCGGAAAACGCGATTCACGGTCAAACCACCGCTGCCGGCGGCGATGGTGGTGGTATGCGACGGAGAAACAGCCGTGAGTGGCGGATGGATGCTTTAAGGGTCCGACGATGGTAGTTTTAGGAAGTTGCAGCGACAGTGCCGGGATCTAGGGTTTCTACACCTCTTTTGCGTCTGAGCCTTTCATGATTCGAAGATGCGTGCAAGAATCGACAAGCATTCTCACGGCCACAATCCACCACCAGAGTTCGACAGGTTTAGACGGGATCTATAGTGATATGCCTCGATTTGAAACTCAACAAATGCCTAATCTACCCAGTTGCGTCTAAACCACGACAAACAACAGCCGGTAGCCCATTGTTGTTTCCCCTACTGCCTTAGCCGATTCAGACGAACATAATCCTCATCCACCGATTGTGGTATGATTTTGAATGTTTGGTTTTCGATTTTTTGCATCTGGTTTTTTTTTTTTTTCTTTTTCATTTTGCAGATTTTGGTTTTTTTTACTACATCTAGGTTCACTTGTTTACTGCACCTGTGTTCATTTGGAAGATTTAGAAGATTAACGGGATGATCGGAGATGGGGTCGGAGAAGTTGATCGGAGATGAGAGCCAGAGCTGGAGATGAGAGAGATAGAGAAGAGAGAACGTGAGAGAGAGGGAGAGACAAATTTGATTATTTAATTTTTTTAATTTAAAATTAATAAACAAATAACAGAAAATCAAAAAATAAATTATTAAGGGTAAAATGGTCTTTTTATGTCTGGGAGGGACCAAACACGCAACAAAATCAAAAATTAGGGATGGTCCGAGTTAAAAAAGAGAATTAGGGACCAAGCGTGTACGTTACCCCATACCACAGGGACCATTCGTGTAATTTACTCAAGTATATATGATATGGATAATAGCCATATCTACGAAAAATATCAAATCCAATTTACTTGCTTGAGTTTAGTATCGCACCAGGAAAGCTACGGAGGGAGGTCAGGAACCTCATTCCCGTTTGAACACAAGGCCTACTCCCTCGGAAAAAAGAAGAGAAAAAAGTCTCACGTTGTTTTCTTTCAATACTATGTATTTAGGAAAAAGAAGGAAGATAGGGAATAAACGTGTAGAGAATTGTTGCAAGGGAATGGATGAGTGATTATATATATATATATATATATATATATATATATATATATATATATATATATATATATATATATATATATATATATATATATATATATATATATATATATATATATATATATATATATATATATATATATATATATATATATATATATATATATATATATATATATATATATATATATACTAGTGGTGTACCCGCGCAATACGGCGGGGCGTTAAAAGGGGGGGGGGGGGGAGTAAAGTTTGACGATTAGTTTTCTTTCAACGGTTAGTTTCCATTGGGTATGAATTATTCGGTTCTTGGGTAATCTTTTTTTTTTTTTTTTTCGTTTAAAGCTACTAGTGGTGTACCCGCGCAATGCGGCGGGGCGTTAAAAGGGGGGGGGGGGAGGGGTGGGGGAGGGGGTTGGGGGAGTAAAGTTTGACGATTAGTTTTCTTTCAACGGTTAGTTTCCATTGGGTATGAATTATTCGGTTCTTGGGTAATCTTTTTTTTTTCGTTTAAAGCTATAAGTACGTTGTTGTATATATTTAATTATCACAATACAAAATAAAACAAAAAAGGTAATCAACAATAGAATCTTATATTATAAGAAGGAAAAACTAATAAAATGTAGAAAGAATGAAACCTAGATTATGAAATCGACAGTCCAAGAGGTATTTCTAACACTTGCCATTCAACATAGACAAAGATCACTGGATGTACATCTGAATCAGTCCACGTGCCATCAACATCCTGTCATAGAAAGAAAGAAAAATTGGCCATCACTTGTTGGTAATCGGATACATGGGTAAGGAATAGGAATAAATCAAGTAATATTCGAGGAACCAGTCTTGTGGTGAGACGACAACAGAAAATTTATCGTTGAAGACGGTGATGGCTTTATTAAAACTCGCTGTCAATATTAAAAAAAATCATCTGGAAGCTTGTCAAAATAGAAAGAAATCGTTAAATATACATACCTGATTTAGGGTTTCTAGAGGGGATATGATATTCTCGAGGTTGAGATTAAGGTTTACATATGAATACGAGATTGAGAAACAGATTGAAGGAGAAGAGGTTATATAGCAACGATGATTCTAGATTCGATATTTGAATTTTAAAGGCGGGTATAAACTTGATAGATGTGATTATGGTGAAAACATGATTAAGTTCCGTGATGTCCGGCTTATTTCACTCACGTTGGGTTGGGATCACATAGGATAGGAGGGATATAAAGAGATATAAGCCGAGAATAGAGATATAGGCTTTGCTATTTTGTACACTATGCACAATATGTTGGATCTCTTAATTTTAAGAGTTTCTAATTTTAGAAATCATTTTTCCTTTTTAATGTAGTATATATATATATATATATATATATATATATATATATATATATATATATATATATATATATATATATATATATATATATATATATATATTCAATACGTTGGTAAATTGTATCATGTACCGTACCACCAATAATGAATAAGTAACCACTATCGAGGTGCTCCAATGATCATTACTTAAAATCGAAGTATTTTAAATGGGGTTGTGAAATATTAAAATCTCATATCCTTCGATTATGGGTGACACATAGTTCTAAAAAAGATAAAATAAATATGGTAAAATAATTACGGCTAGAAATTTTATAAAAAGAAGGTTATCAGGAAGCCGACAAGCAGTTTATAAAAAGAAGAGTAAATTACACTTTTGGTCCCTGTGGTTGGCAAAAAATATCACATAGGTCCTAACTTTCCATTTTCAACATTGAAGGTCACAAAGGTTTGCGAAAATTACCACATAGAGCCCGGGGCATATAAAAAGACTAAAATGCCCTTTTTTATTTCTTTTTTTTTTCTTTAAATTTTTTATTTATTTTATTAATAAAAAAAGAAAATACCCCACCCACCCCCACCCCACCCCACCGGCCACCCCACCCCCTCTCTCTCTCTCTCAAAACTCATCACCAATCCATCGTATTCTTCATGTTTCTCTACAGTAATATGGCGGAGATTTGGATGCTTTAAATCCAAAACCTCATCTCCCACGGGTACAATCAGTGCCTTAATGTTAACAGAATTACACACAGTCGAAGATGCATCTTCACATTCCACCATTGAAGCAAGCTCAAGCAACAGCAGCATCAGTCTCTCTAACTCACACAGGTACGTAGCTGGGTAACTTCTTTTGTTCTCATCGGGAAAAAGGATCGAAGGAGGGTTAATCGGGATGCAGGTTGCCGGAGAGTCATGGTCGGGGAATGTAACACATGGAGGTTTGAATTTTGCTAAAAACATCAAGTTTGACTTGGCCTTCAATGGCTTGTACACATTGCAGTGCTGCTTGTACGTTGCTAGATAATGAAATTCAGATCGTATATGTTTCATCTGAACATCACTGGCCTCACATAGGGAAGGGTTGGTCGGAGAACGTTGGAGTTGGGTTATCGATAATGCGGTTCGTTACCAGGAAACTAGATCGAGAAAGACAAGGTCATGACTTGTGTTCGTCGAGAAGCAGGGTTAAAGGCATTCTTGCATTCTTATCATTCATTTCCGAACCAGGGTACTTGAAGATGATAATGAATTCAACCCTCCACTTTTGATGCCCTTGTACGAATTCAACTCTAGTATTCATTCCCACTGGTTTCAACATAAATAAAATTGGTGATGTTAATTTAGGTCATCATTATGTTCAATCAGATGGGTCCATGGAGACAGATATACATTGTCTGAAATGATTAGTTTTTGGGTTTATGAAGTTCTGTTCCGATTTCTCTCACTAGTTTCATCAATGGTGTCTTTGAAGGATTAGAGAGAATGGAAGAGAAAATAATCGTTGGAGAAGGTAGAAGGGGTTGCATCGCTTGAAGATCGTGGGTTTTTCAGTATGTGTATGTGTGGGTAGTTTGAGTACCATGTGAGTTGAGGAAGAAGAAGATGAGAGAGAGAGAGAGAGAGAGAGAGAGAGAGAGAGAGAGACGTGGGGGTGGGGGTGGGGGTGGGGGTGGTTGGGGTATTTTCTTTTTTATTAATAAAATAAATAAAAAATTTAAAGAAAAAGAAAAAAGAAATAAAAAGGGCATTTTAGTCTTTTTATATGCCCCAGGGCTCTATGTGGTAATTTTCGCAAACCTTTGTGACCTTCAATGTTGAAAATGGAAAGTTAGGACCTATGTGGTATTTTTTGCCAACCATAGGGACCAAAAGTGTAATTTACTCTAAAAAGAAGGTTATTTGTCATTATATATTGAGTTTCTTTTAATTGTAATGGGTAGTTTCTTTTAAATGACATAATTTGCATTTTGAAGCATTATTGCGTCTGGTTTCATATAATTGTAGAGCAAATAATGAGCAAGAAAAAAAACCATCGATGTAGTTTTTATTTAGACAATTTTTTCTTTGTCATTTTTGCTTTGAAGTTTAACGATTGTATTCATTATTTGGATATAACTTATATTTTAACATCTTATTATTATGATGTAAGCCCCCTCTATTCTAAAATCCTAGCTCCGCCCTGCTGACAAGAACAAAAATACAAAGAGTCAAGAATTAAAAGATAAAACAGAAACCAATATTCCACATTCTTCATGGCAATGATGAAGAGGAAGGGGAGAGTCGGTCTCATTGTCGAACATCTCTTCGGACCAGAAAATCATTAGTGGGAAAGTCGTTAACCGGTATTCGTGGCCTTCCAAGTTTGAGGATACCAAGAACCCTTTTTCTCTAATTTCTCCTAAATTCCTTTTGTTCCATGATGGAGTCTAGATATTCTCAATTAAACGAGCCAAAAGCTTTGTCAATGTCCAACTTTGAAAAGCATGGCTTTCTTGTTAGCCTTCTTTGACCAACTACACACTTCGTTGATAACAATGGGGCCATCTAATATATTCCAACCTTGGATATAAGTGGATTGCTCGCAACTCACCAAGGATCCAATGGTTTTTTAAGTGGATTCGCAAAAAGTTTCGAATTATCTTTTATCAACCATCCTACGAGACTAATGGGTATTAAGTCTTTAAGGGTAGGGGATCCCTTAATATAGGGATGAGTGAAATAAAAAATGAATTACATTCTCTATTTATGAAGCTTGATGATTCGAAGTTCTTGATTGTCGTGACAAAATCCATTTGAATAACCTCCCAAAGTTTGTTTTATAAACTTAAAAGTAAAGCCATCTGGACGCGTAGCATTTAAACATGTATAACTCCACTCCACCTTTATAATTAATGATTAGGAGAATTCAAATTCCATGTTATTGCGATGTTTCGATGATAATGTGTTGAAGAAACTACTTAGAAGCTTAGACCAAGAAACAATGCACAGTACAACACGAGATGACATGAATCAATTTCCTAGAAAACAGAGAGATTAGTTTATATTTGTTCTCTAACAAGCAGCCTGTTATTCTCGTCTTTGCGGAAGGATGGCTTGGTAGTTGGTACCCGCATCTTAAAAAAGTAAAAATTGCCAATTGAAATAATCAAATGCGAGTCTTTTAGGTGATCTTGTAATCACTGGACTTGGTTGCTATTACACGTTAAAAATTGACACATAATAAAAGTTTAGCCAGGCGTTAGCATGCATAACTTGTTTATAATAGATAATGAAAGTACGAGACAAATAAACAAAATTTAAATGGTTAAAAGCCTAGAAAGATCGAAAGTTATACATTCAGATGCTTACACTCTTAGAAATCAGTTTATTTTAATAACTAAAGATTATTATTCTGATAATATTTTTTCTAATAAAAATAACAACTATTTGTAAAAATTCATAATTTTGTTTAATAACCTGTTTCGATAGATAACTCAACATGTGGTTTTATCGATTGTGCTTCTCTAGCAACAACTTTATTTCATCATTACAATGTTATAAAGAAATATATAAATAACGAGAAATGAGATCACTAATGTGTCAAAAACTAGTTTCACATGCAAGTTCCAGCTAGTGGAATAGAACCATCCATAAATATTCAATTTTCTATAACAAAATCAATATATTATAATATATCAAAATTTTCATAGTTATAACAATTATTGTTTTCCAAATTCACATAATATATTCCCTACACTTAATGTTAATACGTGTGCTTCCATGACAACTAATTAATTTTAAAATATTATACCAAACCAAACTAAGTAACTAATCAATTTTAATTCTGCCAGACTAAAACTAGTTTATTTAAGTTAGTTATTAGGAGAATAAATTTAACAATTCACTTTATTCTACTAATGACGTAAACGATTACATCACTTGATATCAATTCGGTATTTCTAGAAGGAAAAAAGAAGACGTAAACAACTCACACCCTTCTCTATAAATACCTCTGTGTACCAACGTCACATTCATCTTCTTGTTGACATTGACATACGATCATAAAAACACCAAAAGATTACGGAATTTTGCAGAAAAATGGATCAACAGTGGGAAATCGAAGGTTCGGGATTCAGTCCTAGCTTCAGTTTTTACTCTTCTAATACTTCAACATCCACGGCAGCCGCCAAAGTCATCCGTGAAGAACAGGCAGCTCGATTTCACGAATTTGGGGATGTCGATGAAGGCGATTTTGAGTTTTCATTGGAGGTAAGTGACGATGAGGTTTCCGCAAATGAGATCGATTCGCGAGGCTGGACTGTTTTTCCAGTTTTCAATCGCGATCTTCTGGTGAAAGATGAAGAAGATCGTGAGGGGAAATTGAAGGTTGATGATGAGATTCATGGTTCTGATTCCATTACTAGTCCTCTACGAAAGCTGTTCATTGATGAACGAGAAGATTGTTCGTCGTGTTCGTCATCGGAAGCCGACGAATTGGAAAGTCTACCTTCGGGAACATACTGCGTGTGGAGGCCTAAGACGGACGGTGGATCGTCGCCGGTTTTGAGAAAAATTAAGAAGAGTAGTTCTACAGGATCTGGATCGAAGAGGTGGGGAATCCGGTATTTGCTCCGGCGGAGTAACAGCGAAGGGAAGGAACCGGTGGTGTTGTTAACTCCTAAGAAGGTTGATAGACCAAAACAAAAACGGAACTCCGGTGAGGTTTCCAAAGTAGCCGGCCGGTTGAAGTCTCAAACTCCTCTTCATGTTTACATGCAAAAAAGAGCAGAAAATGAAGTCGGGAAGAGGAAATCGTATCTAAGTTACAGACAAGTGGGGTTGTTTACAAATGTTAACGAAATGGGGAAAATGCTTCCATTTTAGAAGAATTAAACGCAATTTTGTTTAATGATAATATTGAAAAGTTCAATTCAGCGATTCAATGTAAATATGTTTCAATGAGAATTTTCTTGCTTGTTGTATACATGAGAAAATCTCATAAACAAGAGACCTTTTAAAATGTAAGGTTTTAACTTTTAACCATAAACTATAGCATGACTAATGTTTAATTTATTTGTAACTTAAGATGTTTCATAATCAGATATCTAGTTTCTGCATATTTGAGGCTGCCCAAAATTTCTTTCCATTAATATGTGAAAATAATTGTTGGATAAATGTTCGAGTTATTTTATTGCTATTCTTCATATATATATATATATATATATATATATATATATATATATATATATATATATATATATATATATATATATATATATATATATACTAGTGGTGTAACCGTTCAATGCGGCGGGGTGCTAATAGGGGGGGGGGGGGGGGGGTTGGGGAATGTTCGCGATAACTTTCTTTTCTGTAAATAGTTCCTTTAATCAATATATCATGTTACAAAGAACGTACAATGCATCGGCGATTTGTTTCCTAGTGGAGTACCCGACGATGCGGGTCAATTAATTTCTTTTAGCGAGTGGTTTCCTTTTGAAAACATGCATAATACCAACGTTTGTATTAAAATAAAATTGACAATAGAATGTTTAAATGGGATGTTTAAATGGGCCGATTTAAAGTCTTTGATAATGATGTTTGTACGTGATGTGAAAAATAATAATAATAACTTTTTGCTTGGTTTTATGTTTTGTGAAAAATTGAGATTTGCATGTTTACGAACAATTTAGTCATGTACTTATAGTAATTGGGGTATTGAAAGTTATCATGTTTGAATAATCAATTCTACTATTGGTAATCAACCATACATGATAACTAAATTTATTTTCTTGTGTAAATTTAAAATATAAATATATCGTATGTAAAACGTTCATTTTAAGTTTAATGATTAAATATTAGAATCAACCATTCATGAATATCTTGTGTTTTTTATAAGATTAGAAGAACAAATTAAAATCTCACGAACCTTGATTGGTAATTACTAAAATGAAGAATTGTGTTGTGAATTTACAGAGAAAGGAGCAAAATTACTTGCATAATTAACTTGGCAATTTAATGGAACCATCTAACCAATTGTAGATAATTAGCATTTCATATTTTCACCTTTAATAAATCAACGTAGAACATACCAGGTTACCATCAAAATAATATCAAAAGTCAAATACATTATCTAGAAAAGAAACCAATTAAGGTTTAACGTGGAGCCAAAGCAATAAGTTAAATACATATACTCATAGATTTACATATTAATCTATTTCTTTCCTATAAGATACCTATACATAAAAAATGACACAGAAACTAAATACACCATTTGATACAATTCTAACATAACTCAAACCCTATTTGATATATGGTCATCTTTTCAACCTGAAATGTAAGAAAAGAGGATGTATATGGTCATTTTTTCACCTCAGATTTGCGATAAAGGTTGTAAATAATAATTTGCTTACATAAAACATACCTGATGTGGTGCTGTGTAGTGAAAATGAGGTTCCCATTTCATCAAATACCAGCCATCATCACTGCATCCCATGATGCCATCATGAAAGTAAGATGCTACGATAAATTAACAAATGGAAGTATGTTGCTATTTCTCCCATTTACCAAACACAACCAATTTGAATCATAAACTAACGTAGTTACTTTCATTATGGTTTATCTAATAGAAGAGATGATGGGGTACCTCATAAGAGAGCCCATGCAAAACAGGCCGAAAACAAAGAATATATGGGATTTTACTGGAGAGAAAAATTCCAAATACAATGCAATACAATCTGAAAGAGAAAAATGCACCCACCCGTTTGACAAAAAAATTTATTTCTGTATCTTTTCAATTTATTCTTTCCCGTGAGAAAAATGCCAAATCCAGTGCAATGCACATTCCAATAAGCACACCATTGAACAATATTTACTTTCTTTCCATAATGTCTTTTTTGAGAGCTACATTACCGAAGTAAATTATCAAAATATTAATACATGAAAAACCTTTAGCAGCCAAGATTTGGTCAATGACAAATGATTTTGCCCTTGGCAAGGTGGTCCAGAAAAACATAAACAGGAAAAGAGAGGAGGAGGAGATTAGCAAAAAGGGACAATTCTCCCCAAAAAGTTTTTGAAAGATTAGTCAAAGTTGGATGAAAATACCCCTACAGAGTAGATTAGAAAATTATAAGCAAGAGTAAGAAGTGGAAGGACTGGCAAATACAATGGGTTATGGTTTGCTGTTGAGGTGTTCTGTTAGTTACATACAAATAATGACTGAAATTTGAATGGAAATTATTATCATTTTATGCCAAAGAGTGAACAAATTTGCCCCTGAAGCGAGATCAATATTACCCCTGTAACCAGACCTTGAATTTATTTCTGCACCCACAACTTTTATTAAAAACCAAAGGAGTGTGTTGTAAATAATTGCTTGAAGATTTATTAAAAACATGTAGAAAATAAAATTTAATATATTTTTCCTGCATATGTAGCGCCCGACACCGATTCACCTTCCCCACCATTTCTTCTCTGCTATCACCTGCTAAATGTGAATGCTTTGAAAGTCATCAAAGGAGGAAGCAAATGGCTGCTTCTCATGCATGTCTCTTTTCTTTGATTTCATACTTCACTTTCACATTAGCTCCCAAGCCTATAAATACAAGGCTTTGAGAAGCAAACCAATGCACCACACAAACACAAATACAAAGAAACACAAACACATAGATAGATATATCACGATTTTGTGAGATAGCCTTTTGTGCAGAGTCCAGTTTGGCAGCCAAAAGTGCGAGTGATATTTTCTTGTGAGTGGTCAGACTACAAGTGTAGTTTAGCCTTGTATGATTGTAATTTCTTGGTGTTAATAAAACCCTCTCTCTCTCGTTCGCCCGTGGACGTAGGTCGTGATTCCGTGACCGAACCACGTTAAATATTGTGTTTCGATTTTACAGATTTTTCTTGGTTTGCCGTTATTCTCCATTTTATTTCCGCGTGTTTTACCGGAATCGTTTATCGTTTTTCGGAAGTGCCTAACTTGTTTTGTTATTCCTAACAAACTGGTATCAGAGCTCCGGGTTTAAAGGAAGTAGTATCTCGCGTATGCTCTGTGGTTGCAGCTTAGTCTGATCTTCCACATCAGAAACGAGGTTTCGATTGGCCTTATAAAATATTATTTTTCGAGCTATGGCTGAAGATGGGAAAGTTAGGATCGAAAAATTTGAAGGTCACGATTTCGGATTTTGGAGAATGCAAATCGAAGATTATCTCTACCAGAAAAAATTACATCTACCACTGTTCGGAACAAAACCTGAAGCGATGGCGCAGGAAGAATGGGACTTATTAGATCGACAGGCACTTGGAGTTATAAGGTTATCATTGGCAAAAAATGTAGCATACAATATTGTCAGTGTGAAGACAACCTACAATCTCATAAATGCGCTGTCTAATATGTACGAAAAACCTTCAGCGACAAATAAGGTTTTCTTGATTCGGCAGTTGGTGAATCTGAAGATGAAAGAAGGCGGCTCGGTGACAGACCATGTGAATGAATTCAACTCAATAATATCAAGATTGATATCTGTTGATATTGGATTCGAAGACGAAGTACAGGCGTTGCTGTTATTATCTTCGTTGCCTGAGAGTTGGTCTGGTACAGTAACAGCAGTTAGCAGTTCAGCCGGAGGTGCTAAGTTGTCATTCGAAGGTATTCGCGACTTAATCCTTGGAGAGGATGTGCGAAGACGGAGTGCCGGAGAATCTTCCAGTAGTCTCCTAAGTACAGAAGACAGAGGAAGAAGGCCCAACAAAGGAGGCGGTGGTAGAGGAAGATCGAAGTCGAGAAAGAGAGGTGGTCAGAAAAACAGGACTGATGTTACCTGTTGGAACTGCAAAGAGAATGGTCATTTCAGAAATCAGTGCCCAAAGCCTTCGACAGACAAAGGCAAGAAGGAAGTCAATATGGCAGTAGATTCTGAAGATGATGCTCTCATTTGCTGTGTTGAAAACTCAACAGAATCCTGGATCATGGATTCTGGTGCGTCGTTCCATGCTAGTCATTCGAGAGAAGTAATGCAGAATTTCCGGCAGTACAAAGGAAAGGTCAGACTAGCAGACAACAAGAGCCTGGATATTACAGGTGTTGGGGATGTGGTCCTCAAGACAACTTTAGGAACAGATTGGACTTTGAAGAATGTCAAGTTCATTCCTGACTTGAAGAGGATGTTAATATCCGTGGGGCAGCTTGATGATGAAGGTCACCATGTTACATTTGGTGATCATCAGTGGAAGGTGACAAAGGGGAATTTAGTTGTTGCTAGAGGACAGAAGCGGGGTACACTTTATATGGTGGAAGTTTCTGATGCCGAAGCACACGCTGTTGAAGAAGTTGGGGCATCCACTCTATGGCACCAAAGACTTGGGCATATGAGTGAGAATGGAATGAAGATGCTAGCCTCCAAAGGAAGAATACCAGAGCTAAAGACTGTGAAAGTCGATTTCTGTGAGCCATGTGTTCTTGGCAAACAGAAGAAAGTCACTTTCAAGAAGGTGGGTCATCAGCCCAAGTCTGTGAAGCTGGAGCTAGTTCATTCAGATGTCTACGGTCCCACTTCAGTTTCTTCAGTGGGAGGATCCCGATACTATGTCACGTTCATAAACGATTGCACAAGGAAGGTTTGGGTTTATTTCTTGAAGCATAAGTCTGAAGTTTTCAGCACTTTCAAGAAATGGAAAGCTACTGTGGAAAATGAAACAGACTTAAAGATCAAGTGTTTCATATCAGACAATGGGGGCGAATACAGTAGTAAAGAATTTGTTGATTACTGTGCTGACCAGGGAATCAGAATGCAGAAGACGGTTCCAGAGACACCTCAGCAAAATGGAGTAGCTGAGAGGATGAACCGTACATTGAACGAAAGGGCTAAGAGCATGAGACTGCATGCAGGTTTACCCAAGATGTTCTGGGCAGATGCGGTCAACACAGCTGCGTATTTAATCAACAGAGGACCCTCAGTCCCCATAGGGTTCAAGATTCCAGAAGAGGAATGGCAAGGTCGTGAGATTACACTCAAACACTTGAAAGTTTTCGGTTGTGTCTCTTATGTCAAAGTTAAAGACTCGGAGAGAGACAAGCTAGAGGCAAAAGCAAGGAAATGCACTTTTATAGGCTATGGGTTGGACGACATGGGGTACCGCTTCTGGGATAACCAAAATAAAAGGGTTATCAGAAGCCGGGATGTGGTGTTCAACGAGAACGTCCTATATAAAGATGAACTTGCAGAGAGCTCAGGCAGAAACAAACAACCAGAGAAAGCAGAAAATCAAGTTGAGTTTGAAGAGATCTCTGAAGATGACGTTGTGAAACCTATCAGTACTCCAGAGATAGGTGAAAGTTCAGGAAGCAGTGGGAGCTCTGATGTATATGGAGATAGTGGGAGCACAGATGACAGTAGTTCTGAAGATGGGGTTGCAGATGATGCAGAGACCTCAACTCCTACTGTTCGTAGATCCACTAGAGTACGAAGACCTCCAGTCAGGTATTCTCCTTCAGGAAATTACTTATTGCTGACAGAGAATGGTGAACCTGAGTCTTATCCAGAGGCCTTAAGGATGAAAGATTCCATACAGTGGAAGAAGGCTATGGAAGACGAATTGAGCTCACTTGACAAGAACCATACTTGGTCCTTAGTCAAGCTCCCAGCAGGGAAGAAAGCACTGCAGAACAAGTGGGTGTTTCGGGTAAAGGATGAGATTGATGGCAGTAAAAGATACAAGGCACGATTAGTGGTCAAGGGGTTCCAACAGAAAAGAGGGGTCGATTATAATGAGATCTTCTCTCCAGTTGTGAAGATGACTACAATCAGAATGGTCTTGGGTATTGTAGCCTCTGAAGATCTCCATCTAGAACAGCTAGATGTGAAAACAGCTTTTCTCCATGGCGACCTGGAAGAAGACATCTACATGGTACAACCAGAAGGTTTTCCTACAGTCGGTAAGGAAAATCTGGTGTGTAAACTGAAGAAAAGTCTGTATGGATTGAAGCAGGCTCCAAGACAGTGGTACTTGAAGTTTGATAGCTTCATGCAAAGGAGTGGGTATCGCAGATGTGAGATGGATCACTGCTGTTACTTGAAGAAATTCAGCTCCTCTTACATCATCCTGTTATTGTATGTTGATGACATGTTGATAGCTGGATCCGACATGCAGGAGATCAACAAGCTTAAGAAGCAGTTGTCCAGAGAGTTCGAGATGAAGGACCTAGGGGCTGCTAAGCAGATATTGGGCATGAGCATAGCCAGGAACAGAGTTACCGGTACATTAAAACTTTCGCAAACAAAGTACATCAAGAAAGTTTTAGAAAAGTTCAGCATGGCAGATGCCAAGGCCAGAAGTACACCTTTGGGAAGTCAGTTAAAACTCTCAAAGAAGCAATCCCCAAAGACGGAAGAAGACAGAGAACAGATGGCTAAAGTTCCTTATGCATCTGCAGTTGGTAGTTTGATGTATGCAATGGTATGCACAAGACCAGATATTGCTCATGCAGTGGGAGTTGTTAGCAGGTTCATGTCAAATCCAGGAAAAGAGCATTGGGAAGGAGTAAAGTGGCTGTTACGCTACTTGAAAGGAACAGCTGAGATTGCCCTATGTTTTAGGAGAAAGGGGTAGTCTTAGAAGGGTTTGCCGATGCAGATTTGGGTGGATGTGTGGATTCGGGTAAGAGCACAACAGGTTATGTGTTCACAATCGGAGGTACGGCAATCAGTTGGATGTCCAGGTTACAGAAGAGTGTTGCTCTTTCAACCACAGAAGCAGAGTACATGGCTATTGCAGAAGCAGCCAAGGAGCTTATATGGTTGAAGAACTTCCTATCAGAACTTGGAATGCAATAGGAGGATTGTGTACTGCATTGTGACAACCAGAGTGCAGTTCACCTGGCAAAGAATCCGGTGTTTCACAGTAGAACGAAACACATTCAGATGAGGTACCATTTCATTCGAGAGTTAATCAATGATGGAACTCTGAATCTGAAGAAAATCCTTGGAACGAAGAATCCAGCAGATATGTTCACCAAGGTGGTTACCACAGACAAGTTGAAGTTTTGTATGACTTCAACTGGCCTTCTAGAAGTTTGAAAAGGAGGGATGGCAGGAACGAGAGAGATTGGAAAATCATTGCAAGAATTGGACGACAGACTAAGTTGTTCAAGCATTCAAGTGGGAGATTGCTAAATGTGAATGCTTTGAAAGTCATCAAAGGAGGAAGCAAATGGCTGCTTCTCATGCATGTCTCTTTTCTTTGATTTCATACTTCACTTTCACATTAGCTCCCAAGCCTATAAATACAAGGCTTTGAGAAGCAAACCAATGCACCACACAAACACAAATACAAAGAAACACAAACACATAGATAGATATATCACGATTTTGTGAGATAGCCTTTTGTGCAGAGTCCAGTTTGGCAGCCAAAAGTGCGAGTGATATTTTCTTGTGAGTGGTCAGACTACAAGTGTAGTTTAGCCTTGTATGATTGTAATTTCTTGGTGTTAATAAAACCCTCTCTCTCTCGTTCGCCCGTGGACGTAGGTCGTGATCCCGTGACCGAACCACGTTAAATATTGTGTTTCGATTTTACAGATTTTTCTTGGTTTGCCGTTATTCTCCATTTTATTTCTGCGTGTTTTACCGGAATCGTTTATCGTTTTTCGGAAGTGCCTAACTTGTTTTGTTATTCCTAACATCACCACCATCAGTAATGGTACCAAATCTGAAACATTAAACCCTAACTCGTAATGGTGAGGGTTTGCCTGTATTAGTGATTTGGTTACAGGTGTGTGTGCGCGTGTTTGCACAGATAGATGTAAAGAGAGTATTGGCGGCGGCGGTGGCTCATATGTATGGTGGTGGCTGTGGAATGTAGTGTGCCATAGAGGTGGTCCGTTCAACACTCTGCAAATGCCTCTTCACTTGCAGATGGGAAATCAGAAAGAAAAAAATAACAATGACGGTGGGAGGATAGAATAAAGAAAAGAAGGAGAAGAGGTGGACTCACTATAGGGTAGGATTAGGGGCGAATTGGTAGTCCACGGAGAAGCTCCAAAACCTGAAACACAAAAAAAAATCTAAATCAAAAAACATAGTACCAGATTAAACACCAAATGATGAAACAGGGAGAAATGATTAATAGGTTACCATGGTCAAAAGATAAAATCGTTGAATAAATAAGACGATAGGAGAGAACGTAAGGTACGGGTTTTGCAAATATTTTAGCCTATATATCCGGAATATTCAACTGACAGGTCAAACATCACGGATATGCATAAGATGATTGTATTTTACGCATCTGACTTTATACCTCTTAAAAATTAAGAACACATGTAGCATTAAAGGTTTGTAAATTGTGCGGAAAAAGTTGTAAATATGTGCTTTATATATGTATTATGTGCATAAAATGTTGTACGACTTAAAAATTCAACAAGTTTGCTTTATAAGTAGTAAAATATATACATATATATATATATATATATATATATATATATATATATATATATATATATATATATATATATATATATATATATATATATATATATATATATATATATATATATATATATATATATATATATATATATATATATATATATATATATATATATATGAATAAAGAGTCGTAAAATAATTTGAAAAGTTTCAAAGTATTTAATTGATAACAAGTCGAAAAATAAATAAAATATGAATAAAGAGTCGTTTTGTCTAAATAGTGAGATAGATGTTATAATTGAAATATTTATAATAATCAAAGGGTTAAATGTGATTAATGCAAGAAAGATTAAGGACCAAAAGTGTACATTAGGATTTAAGTTTTGAAAATAAAGTTTTCATGCGTAACTCTTCACAGCTACGTATACGTATGTGTTCCCGATATCTATGCATAGACTTCTTGAGGAAATATTGAAGAGTTTTATAGCAAACAATGAACTATAAATTTCCTAAGTTCACATGCAACCCTAAGAAAGATCTATGTTTTCTTCTATGAACATATAATAATAAACCTAAAGGCCAACAATAATTTCTAAAGTATAAAACAGAAGAACCAACCTTTGATTCTTGATCCAGAAGCTTAGCAGCACAAGTGTCCTGTCTCAAATGGAGTCACACCCAAGCAATGGAGGAGAGAAGATAGTAGAGTATCCATAGGGAGAGAGAGTTGGCGCAGGTTTAGGGTTCCCCAGGGGTTCCCTATTTATAGTATCAGGTGGCAAATCTTAAAACCCTAGAGCCCAACTTTGGCAAGCCTTTTATCAATTGGACAAGGCTTTATTAAACCCTAATTAGGGTTTCGAGATTTATGGTGTCACCACCAAAATCTCGCCACTTCCACCCCTGTACACTGGCCAGTCAATATTCAACTATTGAATAATTACAGAACCAGTCCTTGCACTTTTAATTAATTAAATTAATCACTAAATTAAATCCAATTAATTCTAGATTATTTCTAATTAATTATTATAGTTTCTAATTAATATATTAACACTTAAATATATTAATAAACTATTTATTTATTTCTATTGATTTATTAAACAATTAATAAATCAACCTTTCTCTCTACTGACTTCTACATGAATCCTCCTGCTATGAGGGCAACCCAAATGGACTTTGCTTCTATTAACCAAATAAATACAAATATAAAGTCATGGCTTAGACACCTAATCCAACAGTCTCCAACTTGGATAATTCTATGACTTTTAATTGTTCTTTTATCCTTAGATTAATTAACAGCTTGCAGCTTCCTAGAAACTGCTGCCGAACTCTGACCCAGTCAGTTCTGTCCATAGATAAGTGATCATATGATCCTTCGTCCAATAAGATATTTTCAGACATGAGACATGGATTGAGATCAATCTCTGTCTGATACTCTATTTTCCGATTTCCGATTCTGCTTATGACTTTCGGACTTCTAATTGAACACATCAATTTAGTCCAGGCTGGCGAGCACTTTAGTCAACTTCAAAATCATCGAGCGGCCTACAGATATTTGTTTCCCATCAGGGTCAAGGAACGAATAAGCTTTGACTCATATGCTTGTGTCTTTTACTTGTCAAAATCGTACACAACAACGCGTTTTATAACATCGAGTTACCGATGCGTTTACGCATTATCAATGCACAACCGACTCGTAAATTTCAACTCATATGTCTCCGCTTCAAGATCATAAGATATTATCGTCTCAAATTTGCTCGTGATGTAATCCATGAATCAATCTATTGAGCGCGGGTTTATCCAATACACAAATCTCTATTTCTAAGTACTTGTGAACGTTGTAGCATTCTTACTGCAATGTCTAACTCCTTAGACAATCTACAAACCATTTCACGACAGTATTCGTTCATACTTACTCCCGAAAAGTATGAGTGACTGTGGACTTTTGAATAATCAAATTATTCGGGAAGTGAAACATGCAAAATTGAAACTTAAAATCCGACTAGTAGATACTCTTGCTTATTACCAAGTCTCCACGAGGTAATCACCAAGTCGGATTCTTCATAAGACTATTATCGGTTTCTAGATTCCTTTTTAAGCTTTTTAATTCATGTTATGCATCTATGTCTATATGATCTTTCACTCTTTCTGTGTATCCAAATGTCATACATTGATACACTTTATCCAATCGGATATATATCCGACGATATTTCAATTTAGTCATATATTTTCATTCTCACTTACATCTCCATTCTGGGTACTGTAACTTTCCATGGTTCTTGGGATCTTTAGTCTACATGACTGCACCCTAAGACTATTTCGAGGTGTTACGATGTGCCGGTGACCCACACGCGCTCCATCAGAATACCAACGAAACTCTTTAACCATTAAGTCCTTTTACTAATTTGAAAAACTTTTTCAAATTACTATTAACATTCACCGCAATCATTTTCAATGATTTCTCACGTATGTGCAGAATCCATTAAGTATTCCTAGCCAGGTCATATCCTGAATCTGACTCATAATGCTCTAAGCACTGAGTCACCAGGACATGTTCATGACACTTCTGATCGATCCAAGAAGCTCGTGGAATTCGATCTAATCTTATTCCAAATCCTTTTGGAATCTTAGGATTACTTATAATCCTTGTGTCATGACCTTCAATAACTATTTCCTTTCGGAGACTCTTTCTCATGCATCTTGAATCTTACCAAGATCATGCTTACTATGGCTAGGTCTATACTGATGATAACATCTACCTGATAGATGTTTATGGATTATGTAAGTATATTGCACCTTATTTATATCTCTCATGCCAAATCATTACACTTTGAAATGATGGAAAACTCCTATTCCCGGGCTATGCATCTTAAATCTCATCAAGATCATCTTGGCAGAGTTTCGATCTATCTCATAGACGTTTACAACCACCTGAGTATGCCGTATCTCTATTAAGTCTTTCATAGCGATCCGTCTCTTAACACAAAGTCATTACACTTTGTAATGGAAAGAGACGTTTCCTAGAAACAGTATGTAACCCACATATGGAGATAATAGATAACAGCGATACTCCCACTGGCTTTGACACGGTATGGACTATTCACAAAATCCAGAACTTTGGCACATTTTGAGAATCCAAACCTTTCTGACATCTTAATGGAAATCTTTCAGCCCTTTCTCAAAATCCAATCCTTTGGCATATTTTTGAGAATCTGAATATCCTTTCTTGCGAGATGCCCGTGAGGTAATCCCGGGCCCATGTAACTTTGTACTGGCACACTCTTTGTGAGTCCCTATTAGTATGCCGGTGATCCACACGCGCTCCACTAATGACTTACAATGTGCCATACAGTATCCTTTCGGATTTCATCTTCTATTGAGATTGCTTCTCTCGGAGTCAATTGCTTGACTTTGAGTATCATCTCACTCAACCAGATGTTTTGAAGGTACGTTTATGTCCATGTTTCTTTCCTTTGATGATTCAATTACTCCCACTGGTTTTTAGACCAGGTGTAAAATCAATCAAACTGTCACATAGACTGTATCTCGTCCTAAGGTTCTCTTAATTGGCAGCAACCGGGTTCACCAATGCTTCCAAGTAGTCGGATTGTAAATCCGTACCAACTATAGTGTTTTACCACCAATCGGTATGTCACCCCGATCATAACTACTTATGATGGTGATCAGTACTACTGGTCAAGAGAAGATTATGTCAGTATTGAAACAGAAATCTGATTTCTGCTCTAAGCCTAGTGATGACTAAAGGTTTTTTCACTTGGTTAATCCTGAACTCATTCAGGACTGTCCCAACTCCCACTGTTTTCTTAGAACATGAGTTCTTTCTAAAAGAGCTCTTCTTTTATAGGTACAGAGGGATAGCTAGTGATACGACATTTCTGATCAGGTTCAGGCTAGTCATGAGGTTCAAACGAACACTACAAGACCCTGGACACTCTATGTGAAGTGGGACAATCCCAGCTTTACATTTCAGACAATGTCTTCAAGACCTACTTAGTCTAGGATGTGGTCGGAATATGGTTTACATGGTCTGACTGGTTTGGTATTCAATTTATCGGAAAATAATTTACAATGTATCTCATACATCGATGATCGAACTGTTTCGACCAATGCTCCATCATCTTCCCTAAGACACATTATAACTATTAATGTTTTTGGAAGAGAATGAACTGTGAAACCCTTTTCTCAGTTTGTGTTATCACTCAGGTTCTGTGGATCTTATACTTCCTTTGAAGTCCTTGAACTGTTCAAGGTTTCAGTTCAATCGCTTGTTTTGATAAGTGAAGCCATATTCGTCATACCGAATGACAAATATCGCGAAGTACAAACAATTGTGTTCTTTTTGAAGATTCGAGCAATACACAGCAGCTGATGTGTACGTTGCTCCTAATCTCAATTTCTTTTACATCTCTATGTAAACTTATGACTTTGTTAATTCTGTTCAAGACTTGCAATCTTCAGTTGACTCTAAGTTAACTGATTCCATAATCCTGTCCTCCGGATCTTTGGGTGATTCATTTCTTGTCATATGTGCTTTATAAAAAACTTAATCATCAATTGACTCTGAGTCAAATGATTCCAAAATCCTGTCCAACTGGATCTTTGGTTGATTCATTTCTTGACACATTAAGAACTCAATTCATCATGAGACTCTAAGTCAAATGATTCCAAAGTCCTGTCCAACTGGACCTTTGGTTGAATTGATTCTTATAACATTAACAATCATAGGGGACACAATTCCTGAATCCAAACACTTTGGATGCATCTATATTCAAGTTATTACTAACCATGCATTCAACACATTCGTACTACATTTCAAGGATATTTTAAACAACAGGTGTTAAAAGAAATTTGACAATTTTATTAAAACAAAATTCCTTGAACAATGTAATATATGATAGACAATGTCAAATGCATCTAATAAGCTAATAACAAGATTTTAATATCTAACTAAACTTCAAAACTGCATGAGCTGGAAATCCAATCCAAATGTGCTCCTATGCGCCAGAGTCCCGTCCCTTACTGATTCCCTGTATACAAACCAAAATGTGACTATCACATTATGTATCAAGGAATTATGGAACAGGAGTTTTGAGGTTTTTAGATATACCTGAGCTTTCAAAAGATTTTGACCTTGGAGCGTCTTTCAATCTTTCCGCGACTGTATCCGATTCTGTGGATTCCCAGTTCAAGACATGTCCAGACGATCTAGATCGTTTCTTGCTGTGTCTTTTCACTGGACTTAATCCAGAAGTAACTGAACCATTGGAGCTATGCCTATCCAAGAGTGACTCGTATAAAGTCAATAGTGGACGCATTTCCATAAAGGCCCTTTTCTGGTCTTCCTTTCTATACGTTTGAATGAACAGATCCTACTCACTAGTCAGTGAAGCGAGTAGAATGTTTATACTCATCTCCTAACTCATGGAATAACCAAGTTTGTACAATTTGTCTATGTACGCTTCAATCCGAAGAACATGCGAATCGATGCTACTTCCTTCTTTTAGCTTGCACTCTGCAAGTCTTTTGAAGATCCTAGCTCGTTCCTCTTCAACTGGTTTTTGGAACTTTTTCTCAACCGATTGCATTAACTCATATGGCCCTAAGGATTCAAAATCCTTGCGGAAGTCGGGGTCAATGGTCAATAGCATGAGGTCACGAATCTTTTCGGATTCATCAACTAAGAAGTCATACTTATCATAAAAAATCTTTATGATGACTTGTTCCGGTGGAACCGGGATCATATACTCGGTGAGATGAAGCTTGCCAGCAATGACGAGAACCAGTCTCCAATTGCGAAGCCATTCCTTACAGTTAAGGCTAGTCAGCCTTTCCATATTTTCGTAGGTGTTTTTGGATATTCTCAGAAATGGGTGAGGGAGGAGAGGGAGGAGAATAGACACTTGATTCAGACATCTACAATAAACAGAATTTATTAGTTGAACTAATCCTTTTAAATAATTACCCAATTTATTATTTATTAAGGCTAGGACCCAAAATACCCCAACTATGATGTGAAGAGGGATGCCGTAATCACAACATAATGGTCATTAAGGTAGATAATACACTTATCAATTTCATCTTATGAAATTCCTAGATCTGTTGAGACACATTGAATTATTCAGTGGCATGTTTAGTCTCGGATGTGCCCCACTGTTTGTGACTGGGATGCCGAGGATCACATACCGGGTGTGAATAACCATGCAAGTTAGCTTGGTACTCTCGAAGTCAGTTACCATCTCTAATTGACGTGCCGGTTAACCACACACGCTCCATCAATAATGGTAAAATCGAGAAACCCATTGCAACTCTTTGTGAACCCCTATTGGTGTGCCAGTTAGCCACACACGCTCCACCAATGTTTCACAAAGCGCAATGTGCAACTTCATAGATTAGCAACCAATTCATATTTTTGACCTAAAGTAACTAGATTGGGATTTCGTTCAAAGTTTTAGTACTTTGAATTATAGCATTATACTTTTAAGAGGCTTAGCGGTTCTATCAAACCCGTTCGACTAACGACACTCGACTGACCAGGAGAGCGGTGGGTGAGAGTAGACACCCATTAGACTACCATTTTATAGGCAGTCGCCTTATACCCTCTTTATATGACAGTTTCGTGAATGAGGCCAACTAACGGTAAGACTAACGAATTTTATCGTACATATAAATATTAACTTTTAATCATAAATATATAAGATATATTTTAATCTTATTAAAATATTTTAGATTTAATTTTAATCTAATTTTCTCAAATTTATAAGGATTTTTTGAAAATTTTAATTAAATCTTTAAGTAATTTAATTTATCTTTTAATTAAACTATTAATTAAATTAATTAAATCAAAAGATAGGTATCACAAATAAATCAAATTAATTACCTATCCTAAACCCTAATTTTCGAAAATAGCATGTAAGGGGTAAAAGGTTCCAGTTATTCTATTAATCGCAATTACCAAAAATAACAACCTACTTTCCTAGCATACACAATTTTCGCCAAAAGGGGGTGGGGGCTAGGGTTTTTCAAAACCCTAGCCACAAATGTCGACCAAGGCCTTCCAAGGGTTATATTTTTCGCAAAAACCCTTGGTCAAACAATCAGTTATATCAAATTCACAAGAAAACAAGCCAGCTCTGATACCACTGAAGGGTTTTATAGCAAACAATGAACTATAAATTTCCTAAGTTCACATGCAACCCTAAGAAAGATCTATGTGTTCTTCTATGAACATATAATAATAAACCTAAAGGCCAACAATAATTTCTAAAGTATAAAAACAGAAGAACCAACCTTTGATTCTTGATCCAGAAGCTGAGCAGCACAAGTGTCCCGCCTCAAATGGAGTCACACCCAAGCAATGGAGGAGAGAAGACAGTGGAGTATCCACAGGGAGAGAGAGTTGGCGCAGGTTTAGGGTTTCCCAGGGGTTCCCTATTTATAGTATCAGGTGGCACATCTTAAAACCCTAAAGCCCAACTTTGGCAAGCCTTTTACCAATTGGACAAGGCTTTATTAAACCCTAATTAGGGTTTCGAGATTTATGGTGTCACCACCAAAATCTCGCCACTTCCACCCCTGTACATTGGCCAGTCAATATTCAACTATTGAATAATTATAGAACCAGTCCCTGCACTTTTAATTAATTAAATTAATCACTAAATTAAATCCAATTAATTCTAGATTATTTCTAATTAATTATTATAGTTTCTAATTAATATATTAACACTTAAATATATTAATAAACTATTTATTTATTTCTATTGATTTGTTAAACAATTAATAAATCAACCTTTCTCTCTACTGACTTCTACATGAATCCTCCTGCTATGAGGGCAACCCAAATGGACTTTGCTTCTATTAACCAGATAAATACAAATATAAAGTCATGGCTTAGACACCTAATCCAACAAATATATTCATAATCATTACGTTCTTTTGCTCGACCCTTGATTGTCGCCTGAGAAACTTGAGAGGCACAGTGAGACGCCTTCCGTAGTATAAAAAGAGCGTGGGAACTTGTTGGTATAGAGAAAGGAAGATATATTGTCATGGTTACTTGTCAATCTCATCCTATCGATATTGTTTCATTCCTCGCTCTTGTGTCTCTCTCGTCTCTATATCTCTCTGTATTATTTACATCGAAAAATCATGCCTGTAAAACATCAATTTGCGAAGGCACTTTGGCTTTTCCCGTTATTTTTCTCTAACACTTTGGTTTATTAAAAATATTCTAATTATAATATCTATCTCACCATTTCGACAAAACGAGTCCTTATTCATATTTTATTTATTTTTTGACTTCTTATCAATTAAATATTTTGACAAGTTTCTAATTAGATTTTTGAGATATTTCAAAAAAGACACTAAGTTTTTTTTAAAAAAAAGTGGATTTTGACATGGTTTTTTTACAATTAAATCACTAAGTTTTCTTTTTTTCCTAATTAAGTCACCATGTTTTCTATTTTGACACCTAAGTGTCACATCAGTATGTCATGTCAGCGTCACATCATCAAAAAATGAAACATCACCATGTCATCTCAGCAGACAATCAGGTTGTCCAGTCAATTTATCAACAAAAAAAAAATTTATTAAACTTGTGATCTTGCTCTTGGGTTTTGATTTTGATCATATATTGCTTCAATTTCCATGTTTTTGTTTTTATTGATTGCATCAACACCCAATATTAAAAATTTGCAAGAATAGTTAGCATGAATTCATTCACGTTAAGGTATTGTACCTTACCTAGTCAGTACATTAAGGTAATGTACTTTTACATACTTTCAATTATCATTTGCAAATATATACTATCCTTTAGGGTCATTATTTCCTTACTTTGCATTAAGTTTAGTTCTTTTCAATACTTGTAAAATACTTTAGAGTATTTCATTCTAATTTATTTTCCACTCCAGTAGTTATACATTCCGAACCTGGTGTATTAGCATAATGCACTTTTACTTATTCTCTTCTTCTTTACATTTATCTTCTCTTTATCATATTACCATCTCATCAAGAAAGTGTAGAATTGTTCACACTTTATCATGTTATAACTTTCCATAAGTGATCATTTACTTTCATATTTCTAAATGTTTCATAGAAATTCCATACCGTCTTTGATAATCATTATTGTAAATGTGTACTTGTATCAAGACCGATCGTACATTATACTTTTAGAAACAGCAATCTAACTCGTTTTGGGTTCATACATGGGTTTCGATAGCTATATACAAAGCTTAGAATGTGGTGAGAATATAGCCTAAAAGTTTTCTTATTAATCTCAAAATTAATGAGCATGAATCGAAAGGTTAACTTTATGGGTCAAGTCTCCAAGTTAGAAGACCATCCTAGCTGCATACCATTAGGTATGACCTTCCTATGGGCTATGAGTTACCAAATGTAGCATTGCACTTTTCAAGAAGCATAGGGGTCATGTTTTTGTAGACCAATATCACATGGTCCTTGTGTGAAAGATTTGTGTAGTAATAACAACATACTTCAACTAGAATTCCCATTTTAACAATATATTTTGTCATCTAATTTTCCAAGGCAATATAATTTTACCTTATCACTTATATAACTATTATACCCTTTTACATGCTTCATTCATTTAGGTTTTAAAAGATATCACTTCATGTCACTTAATTGCATTTATATTTTATCGTCCTTATATTTGGTTCCTTATCTAATAATTTTTTGGGCATTATACTTTCACATTAATCAATACGTTTCATGATTCTTTAATCCTTTCTTATTGTGATCTCATGGTTGTCATCCGATGACAAACCAAACTTGTGGTTATCTACATTAGCTAAATGTATTATGTTTTTTTCCTTATTTAAGTTTATTTAATTGGACAATTATTTTCCCAATATATATTGCTTTAGTAAACATAATGACATAAATCTTTTATTTATTTCATAATGATAACTTATTTCTGTTAGTCAACAGTGTCCTTATTTACAAACCTAGGACGTTTGTAATGTATAATTGCATTTCATTATTTTCGGGTTTCCTAAATAGATGGTACATATCCATCATTTTTATGTTAAGATTGCATTCATACTTGGCTTATTCCAATAAGTACACACTACAGTGGTAAACCATTTACATAAGGCGTGACAATTATCATACATTAGAGACTATTATTTTGATATAATGACGATTTCATATCTATAAGTATTCAAGTTAATAAGCATAGAGTTCCCTAATTATCAAATCTTATCTTAGACCCAATCGTCCAATCATAAAATTCTTTAAGCCTAGGTTCGATTCTCGACATCTAACTCTCTTAAACTACAACTTTAATACCAACTTGTAACACCCCATCTCTGATGTGTAATAACTTGTTTTGAATTTATAAATGGAACTTACGAAGACTTGGGACTATTACATAATCAGGAAAGCGTACCTAATCGTATCATAGTATAGTTTAGGCAAGTTTAGGTTGTCGAACAGTTGGGAGACATGTATGATTTGGGTTAATGACCTCAACTATTTAATAAACTAATAAAAACAGTTACTACTAAACTAATAAACTGAAAGTAATAATTAAACGAACGAGTTAGGAATTGGTTTTTAAAAAAATGATAATGCAGAGTTTCCAATTGGATTTCGATTACCCCCTATTGTGTTAGGAACCGGACCGGGTACACGCAGCGGAAATACACTATCACACACACAAACTCACGGAAATAAAACAAGAAGAACACAAGGATTTTTACGTGGTTCGGATTCGGTGCAAATCTTACGTCCACAGGCTACAACTAGAGAAATCTTATTAATACTCACAAGATTACAATTTATAACTCTTGTTTTGAGCTCAAGTGGTGCATTTTCCTTCAAGTGAATGCCTATATTTATAGGCTTGAGAATGTATAAAATATATATAATTATACCCCTCATTTTTGAAAAACTAAAATCTTCACCAACTTCCTTTGAATTCAAAGTTTTACCTAACAATCTCCCACTTGAAGATTTTGAACAACGTAGTCTTTCTCTATTGTCATCCAACTCCAGTAATCTTAAAACAACCAAGTCTTCCAAGCCTCCAGCTACCAAGAACAAGCTAAACTTAGTCCAATTTCTCTAATTGCAGCCACCCCTCCATCTTCAAGTACTAGAAGGGCCAGTTGAAGCTCCCACTAGCTCCAACTCAGCCGTGGCTAATCCCACCACCGACTCATCCTCTGTCTCAACCGGTTTGGACACTCCACCAGCTCCAGAGATACACCGACGACCACTAACACTCTCCAAACTTTGCAAACTTCCAACAGGAGAGAATTTTTCAGTCTTAGTCTTCAAAACCCAACGGCTCTTTGTAACTGTACCCGGAACACACCCCGTGCTCCCACTGTCACAAAATGCCCTGAATGGTTTAGACTTTTCGACTCGTTCAGCTAAAATCCCCTTGGCTCCAGAATTCATGTTTGCAAAATGAACTCTCTTAGCACTAGATTTAGCGAACCAGATTTTGTCATGCTTAACGGGGACGGTCATACTTCCCTCAGCAGGTACCTCAACCATATATAATGACCCACGTTTCATACCTTGAGCAATCACCGAATTTCCATTGACCACCCTCCATTTACCACCACCAAACCTTACTTCCAGTCCTTGTTTATCCAGCTGACCAACAGAAATCATTTTCTTCTTCAGCTCCGGAATCACCCTGACATTCTTCAGGTTCCATGTAGTTCCCAATGAAGTAACCAGATCAATATCTCCCATGCCCGTTACTTGAAGCATCTCGTCATTTGCTAACCGTACCTTCCCAAAATCTCCTTCTTTTAGATTCACCATCGTTTCTCCGTTGTCCATGGAGTGAAACGAAGCCCCTGAATCCATGACCCAAGAGTCTACAGAACTTTCCATACTTAGTATCAGTGCATCATCCTCAGACACACTCTCAGCACCAGCAATGTTCAATTCTTTCTTTGGACATTGACTCTTAACATGTCCCACCTCTTGGCAGTTCCAGCACTTCACATTCTTCCAAGTTCTAGATGAACTTCTTCCCCGACTCCCACTGCTCCCACTATTCCTGCTATTCCCTCTACCTCTTCCGATATTTAATAACTCAGAAGAAGACGAGCCACCTTGATTCTTGCATCTGGTATCCTCGCCTAGAACCAAATCTCGAACCCCTTCAAACGTCATACCACTGGTCCTCACGGAACTCGTAACAGCAGTAACTGTTCCTGACCAGCTATCAGGTAGTGAAGCTAGTAGCAGTGAAGCTTGAGTCTCATTATCAAATTTAATTCCCACAGATGATAATCTGGACAGAATTGAATTTAGATTGTTAATGTGAACCGTAACAGAACTTTCCTCATTCATCCTTGTAGTGAATAACTCCCTCATCAAGAACACCTTGTTAGCCGCCGACAGTTTCTCATACATGTTCGTCAGAGCATCCATCATACCACGCGCCGTGGTTTCCTTCATGATGTTGAAAGCGACGCTCCTTTCCAACGACAATGTAATAACTGCCTTAGCTTTCCTGTCCTTTGAGTTCCACGCATCTTCAGCAACTTTTTCCATTTTCTCCGGTTTGTCTCCAAGTACCACGTCCAAGTCTTTCTGACATAGCAATGCTTCTAATTGCATTTTCCACCAGCTAAAGTCAGAACCGTTGAACTTCTCGATTACAACCTTGTCTTCAGCCATTACAACAAACAAGCGACAAATATTTTATAGTACTTTTGTGTGACAGAACAGTACCCTTCAAAGTACCGAGATACCTTTAATACAATTAATAGAAATTAGTTTCTGATGTGGAAGATCAGACAAAACTGCAACCACAGAGCATACTCTAATTTCTAAAACCGATACCTCCTCCAAAACCCAAAGCTCTGATACCAGTTGTTAGGAACCGGACCGGGTACACGCAGTGGAAATACACTATCACACACACAAACTCACAAAAATAAAACAAGAAGAACACAAGGATTTTTACGTGGTTCGGATTCGGTGCAAATCCTACGTCCATGGGCTACAACTAGAGAAATCTTATTAATACTCACAAGATTACAATTTATAACTCTTGTTTTGAGCTCAAGTGGTGCATTTTCCTTCAAGTGAATGCCTATATTTATAGGCTTGAGAATGTATAAAAAATATATAATTCTACCCCTCATTTTTGAAAAACTAAAATCTTCACCAACTTCCTTTGAATTCAAAGTTTTACCTAACATATTGTGCATTATTAATTCAATGAAAGTGCAACGGATATTGTCATGCTACTTAACAATTTCTAAAATGGTTAGTTTTTGGTCCTATTACTAATCCTATAATGCTAAAGATGCTAACATATTGGTCATATAATTAACAATCTTTATTATTAGTCTTTTGATTCATATTATGCAAGATTTAATATTTATAACAACTAAATGGTCATAAGAAGTACTTAATTACAAAATATGATTCATCTCATGCAATTTTTTAAACAAATTAAAGTTTCCTTTTTTGATAATCTAACCTAGGAATCAGTCCTTCACTAGTAACAACCATCCTATTTTCAAGATTAGTTACAATTCAAGCTATATGACTAGAATGGTCGTCAAAACCCCATAGACTCAGCAATAGATTATAAATACCACAACTTTAATATATAGGGATCAACGGTTAAACAAAATATAATAAATTAAATAGCTTTCCAACATCCAAACAAAAAAATCCAATCAAAACACTTTAGGTTTTCATCTCATCTAAGTGAAAACTAGGGTTTTTAGCCCATAACTAACACTAAAGAACATAAAGGAATCATGAGGAAGGAAGAAAACATGATATATTTGACTGATCGAATGATTGTCAAGTGACTTTTCTTGTAGATCTCCAAATCCTTACTCGAAGTTCGACTTCCAACTCTGAAATCGCCTCAATATGGTCTTCAATCGATTGTGGGAAGGTTATAAATCGAATGATTGGCCTCCAAAGAAATTCTAAGGTCTATTCAGAAGGATCTTGACCGTCTTAATAACGTGTCATGTAGGCTAGATCTACGCGTCGCGTTCTACTTAAAGATTTCCCATTTTCAGCTCCTTTTTCTCCAAAAATGCCTCACTTCGTTGATAATAATGGGGCCATCTGATATATTGCAACCTTGGATATAGGTGGATTGCTCGCAACTCACCAAGGAGCCAATGGCTTTTTAAGTTGATCGGTAAAAAGTTTCGAATTATCTTTACCAACCATCCTACAAACTAATGGATATTAAGTCCTTGAGGGTAGCGAGATCCCTTGATATAGGGATAAGTGAAATAAAAGATGGATTACATCCTCTACTTCTGAAGCTTGATGATTCAAAGTTCTTGGTTGTCGCGAAAAAATCCATTTGAACAACCTCCCAAAGTCTGTCTTAGGAACTATAAAATAAAGCCATTTGGACCCGTTGTATTTTCACATGCACAAATCCATTCCGCCTCTATAGTTTATGATTAGAAGAATTCAAATTCCATGCTATTGCGATTTTTAGATGATAATGTGTTGAAGAAACTACTGCGAAGCTTAGACCGAGAAACAATGCAGAATACAACACGAGATGACATAGATCAATTTCCTTGAAAACAGAGCGGTTAGTTTATATTTGTTTCTAACAAGCAGCCCCCTTATTCTTTCTTGTCTTTTGCGGTGGGATGGATTGGTGCCGAGTGGCGGACCAGAACACAATATTACGGGTAGCACACTAGAAAATTTTACAAAATGTTTATACTGCGCCATAAAATTTCAAGGGTAGCACGTGCTACCCCAAGAACCCTTAGGTCTGCCAATGTTGGTGCTACATCTTAAAAGTAAAAATTGCTAATTAAAATAATCAAACGCGAGTCTTTTAAGTGCAATGCACATCTTGTAACCACTCGACTTGGCTACTATTACACGTTAAAAATTTACACATAATAATTATAAAAGTTTAACAAGGCGTTACGTGCATGACTTTACTTGTTTGTAATAGATAGTGAAAGTACGAGACAAATAAACAAAATTTAAAAAGTTAAAAGCCTAGAAAGATCGAAAGTGATCCATTCAGATGCTTACACTCTTTGAAGTTAGTTTATCTTAATAACTAAAGATTATTATTCTGATAATATTTGTTCTAATAAAAATAATAGTTAATTATGAAAATTTATTATTTTATTTAATAACCTGTTTTGATACATAATTCAATATGTAGTTTTACCCATTGTGCTTCTCTAACAACAACTTTATTTCGTCATTACAATATTATTCTATTACTTATTTCGCGTGAACTTTGCCCCAGTTGAATATGTTACTGTCTTTTTTTTTTCCCACGCGTGAAGTTTGGCTTGGGGAATATGTTACCGCTTTAGCTTCTTTTCACGACACTTTTTTGGTGGGTTTTTTTGGGTCGGGACACGTGCTACGTTCTTCTTCTCCTGGGCATTGCCAACTGTTTTTCAATGAAGCCCTTCTCTTTCTTACTCGACGTTTCGTCTCTTTGCTTTCAGTTTGCATCCGGTTAATTCCCGTCTGTCGCCGCTGCGTTCCCTTTTTCTTGCTTTGGTCTTCCGGCGAAGTCACACCTTGCATTTCCGTCGTCCAATTAGCTCCTGAATAAATTGCAGGTACATTCTCTTATTACACGTTTCTACATCTTTTGGGTTTAATTTGTTGCTGGTCATAGCCAATTGTTCTTCACTGAAACCCTTTTCTTTCTTACTCGCCATTTTGTTTCTTTGCTTTCATTATAAAGAAATATAGAAAGTTCCAGGGTATGAACTAGCACCGATACCCGATAGATCAATACTTATTGAACTTATTTTGTTAATAATAGAGTAAATTACAGTTTTGGTCCCTGTGGTTTGGCCCACTTTTCGCATTAGTCCCTGAACTCGAAATCTCACATCATTGCACTTGTGGTTAGCTTTAACTTTCACTGATGGTCCTTCAGGGTGTTATCGTCTAATAAATTCTATCAAATAAGGGTAAAATGACTATTTTACCCTTAATTTATTTATTAAACAAAAAAAATCTCTCTCTGTCTCTCGTCTTTTGCTCCGACCACTGCCAGCTTTTACTGAATAATGGATATATATATATATATATATATATATATATATATATATATATATATATATATATATATATATATATATATATATATATATATATGGGAAAAGCCAACCGCAATCACTCGGTGGCAAGCCCATTTCAAGACGCCGGCACCGGCCAGTATCAATTTTAGATCTAAGAAGCTCAGATCATCTCCTCAAAAGAAATTAACTGAAAATCTCAAAATAATGAATAAAAATTTCGACTTGTTCGTATGAAGATAAGATAGCATACATTTAAATCGGATTGAAATGGAATTTAAAAGAAGAAAACTAACTTGTTGTTCAGAAGATTTTTCACAGCCACCATAGAGCCATCCTGTACAACACCTCTATACACAATCCCGTACCCTCCTTCTCCGATCACATTCTCCTTCTCACTGTGTAGACAAAATCGACTATAATAAATAATCGATTAACTTCAAGATCGAAGTATAAAACCCAAATATCACGATAATGATTCAACGGAATATAAAACTATTGAATAATCAACCAAGAATAGATCGAACGGTAAAAAGAAAGAACACAGGATATTTACGTGGAAAACCCAAATCGGGAAAAACCACGGGCGGAGGAAGCCGAGAACCAATTCACTATATTTTGTGGTGTTTACAAAAGGTTTGAAGAATATAAAAATACAAAGAGTTTAAAACTCTTATGTATTTACAAGAGAAGAGAAATGTTGTGTGTTGGTGTATTTTGTTTGAGATGGTTTCTAACCTATTTATACTAAAAACTTAGCATGCCACTTAAATAAAAAATGGCTCATTATATGCCATCTTTGAAGTTTTAGCTAGCCATTGTTGAAGCAGCCCTTTGAAAAATTCTTTGTTGAATTTTGAAGCATATTCCACAATCTCCACCTTGACTTCAAAATGGAACAAAGCTTGTATACCCATTTGGTAAAACCAACAACTCTTCAAACTTCAAAACTCCATAAGAAATTGCAATCACCATATAGAGAAAAAATTGATCCTGAAAAATTGAAATACTTCCTCCACCACGAGCCTAATCAGGCTCAACTGCGATCAGAAATACCCATTAAGTCCAAACATAGTTTGAACTTGGCTATTGGAAGACTTTTAGTGAACATATCAGCAGGATTATCATTGGTGCTGATCTTGTTTACCGTAATATCGCCTTTAGCAATAACATCTCTGATGAAGTGATAACGAACATCAATATGCTTCGTTCGATCATGGAACATTTGATCCTTTGTCAGAAATATTGCACTTTGATTGTCATTGTGGAATATGCTTCAAAATTCAACAAAGAATTTTTCAAAGGGCTGCTTCAACAATGGCTAGCTAAAACTTCAAAGATGGCATATAATGAGCCATTTTTTATTTAAGTGGCATGCTAAGTTTTTAGTATAAATAGGTTAGAAACCATCTCAAACAAAATACACCAACACACAACATTTCTCTTCTCTTGTAAATACATAAGAGTTTTAAACTCTTTGTATTTTTATATTCTTCAAACCTTTTGTAAACACCACAAAATATAGTGAATTGGTTCTCGGCTTCCTCCGCCCGTGGTTTTTCCCGATTTGGGTTTTCCACGTAAATATCCTGTGTTCTTTCTTTTTACCGTTCGATCTATTCTTGGTTGATTATTCAATAGTTTTATATTCCGTTGAATCATTATCGTGATATTTGGGTTTTATACTTCGATCTTGAAGTTAATCGATTATTTATTATAGTCGATTTTGTCTACAATTGGTATCAGAGCTATCCAGGTTTTCCGATAACGATTCATAAAAACTATTTTCAACCATGTCATCGATGAAGTACGATATTCCTTTACTTGACAGAAACACAAGATTCCCTCTCTGGCAAGTAAAGATGAAAGATGTGTTGATCCAAATGGATCTCCACAAAGCACTATTAGGAATGGAGAAAATGCCGGCAACTTGGTCGACTGAGGAAAAAGAAATGAAAGATTTGAAGGCGTCGTCGCAGATCCGTCTGCATCTATCCAACGACGTTCTCCAAGATGTGTTGAAAGAGACATCCGCAGCGGCTCTCTGGCTAAAACTCGAGCAGCTACTTATGACGAAAAGCTTGCCCAACAAGCTACACTTGAAGCAACGACTTTTTAACCTAAAGATGAGTGAAGGTAGTTCTTTGTCTGATCATCTCTCTACCTTTAAAGAGCTTGTAGGAAATCTGGAGAATATGGACGTCAAATACGAAGATGAAGACTTGGCGTTATTTTTATTATCTTCTCTCCCAGATTCCTACGATCACTTTCGTGACACCATTATCTATTCTCGGGACACTCTTGTCCTTGACGAGGTAATGACTGCTCTTGATTCAAAGGAAAAGATGAAGCAGATAGTTGGGAACAGCAGCAGCGATTCTAAAGCTGAAGGTCTCAACATCAGAGGGAGACCTAACGAGAGAGGTAGCTCTTCACAAAACCGATCTAGATCTAAGTCCAAAGCCAATCGCAAATATTGCAATTATTGCCACAAGAAGGGACATCTGATCGATGAATGTTTCAAGTTAAAGAACAAGGAGAAGGCAAAGGAAATAGCAAAGGGAAAAACAACCAATAACACCGTTGAAGCCGATGTTGCCGAAACTGGTTCCGATGGCGAGCTTCTATCCGTTTCGGACTACGGTTTAATAACCACGAGTGAGTGGGTACTTGATTCAGCGTGTACTTTTCACATGAGCTCCAATCGAAGCGTTTTTCATTCATATGAAAAGGTTAACGAAGGCCACGTTCTAATGGGTAACGACACTTCGTGTCGTATTATTGGACGGGGTACACTCAGGTTCCGCATGTTCGATGGCGTTGTTCGAACGATTCAAGATGTGAAGCACGTATCCGGTCTTAGGCGAAATTTACTAAGTCTCGGTACTTTCGAGAAGAAAGGTTACGAGTTTGTTGGCAAAGACGGGAAACTCCATATTTTCAAGGAAGGTTCTGTGGTCATCCGAGGAGTTAGAAAATCCGCAAACCTTTACATTATGGACGGACAAGTTATTTCTGGCGAAGCCTCGGTTAGTTCTAAATCCCTCTCCAATGTTGATCATTCTCGCCTATGGCATCTCAGGCTCGGTCATATGTCATACCACGGTATGAATGAACTAAGTCGAAGGGGGTTGCTCGGGGAGCACAAATCAACCGAACTTGAATTCTGTGAAGATTGTGTATTTGGAAAGCAGAAGCGAGTGAGTTTTATCGGTGGCAAACATACGACGAAAGGGCCACTTGACTACATACACTCTGATTTATGGGGACCAGCAAAGGTTACATCGAAAGGTGGAGCCTCTTATATGCTCACGATCATTGACGATTTCTCAAGAAAGGTATGGTCGTTCTTCTTAAAGTCAAAGGGAGAAGTATTCCAAACTTTTAGAGATTGGAAAGTATTGGTTGAAAAGCAATCAGGTTTTGAAGTGAAATACCTTCGTACTGATAATGGACTGGAATTCTGTTCTGAAGAATTCAACTCCTATTGCCGTAAGGAAGGGATTACACGTCACCGCACTATAGTCCACACACCACAGCAGAACGGTGTTGCGGAAAGAATGAACCGCACCATCATGGAGAAGGTCCGATGCATGCTCTCTCACTCGAAGCTACCAAAGTCTTTTTGGGCCGAAGCAGCTTCCACCGCATGCTATATTATCAACCGCTCCCCCTCACGTACTATTGGAAAGAAGACTCCGTTTGAGCTATGGTCTGGTAAGCCTGCTGACTACACAAAATTAATACCGTTTGGATGTCCAGCATATGCACGGGTTGATAATGGCAAATTAGAACCAAGAGCCATTAAGTGCATTTTTATTGGATACAAGACAGGAGTGAAAGGTTTCAAATTGTGGAGCCCAGAGCTTATGAAGGTCATTACATCAAGAGATGTGACCTTCGATGAAAAAGCCATGCTTCATCCTGTCTCCAACATTCAGACCAGAGAAAATGAAAATTCGGAAAAAGACAAAGTTCGAGTGGAGGTGGAGCTTCCTTTAAATTCATCTTTCGAGGACAAGTCTCATGAAGGTGTCGAGGTTTCTCAACCCTCAAATAATCAACAATCCTCTTCTCATGAGCCAGCCGAAGCTCCAAGCCAACCTCACAGTCCCTCCATTGCAAGAGATAGACCTCGCAGACAGATTGTACCTCCAAAGAGATATGTTCAAGCCAATTCTGTCGCTTATGCACTTACAGTTGCCAATGAAGTTGAGTCTGTTCTGGAGCCCACAAGCTACAACGAGGCCATTCAATCCAAACATTCTAATAAGTGGATGGTTGCCATGCACGAGGAGATGGAATCTCTTCAGAAAAATGGCACATGGGATCTCGTTCCAGCTCCAAAGGGTAAGAAGACAGTTAAGTGCAAATGGGTCTACAAGTTGAAGGAGGCTATCCACCCTGGTGACAAACCAAGATATAAAGCTCGTTTAGTAGCCAAGGGCTACAGTCAAATCCCAGGTATCGATTATACCGACATTTTCTCTCCGGTTGTGAAACACACGTCAATACGTGTCTTGTTGGGATTAGTTGCCTCTCATGACTATGAGTTAGAGCAACTTGATGTTACTACAGCATTCTTAAATGGTGTGCTTGAGGAAGAGATATATATGCAACAACCTGAAGGTTTTGTAGCTCCTGGCAAGGAAAGCTACGTGTGCAAATTGAAGAAGTCTCTTTATGGCCTCAAGCAATCTCCGCGACAATGGTATAAAAGGTTTGACTCATTTATGACCAGTCACAAGCTGAAAAGGTGCACCTACGACAGCTGCGTTTACTACAAGAAGTGTGATGATGGTTCAATGGTCTATCTACTTTTATACGTGGATGACATGTTAATTGCAGCGAAGAATATAAAGGAGATTCAAAAGATAAAAGACCAGTTGAATGTTGAGTTTGATATGAAGGACTTGGGTGCTGCCAAGAAAATTCTAGGAATGGAAATAGTGCGAGACCGCAGTGCAAGAACTCTATACCTTTCTCAACAAAGCTACATTGAGAAGGTTCTGCACCGTTTCAATATGCATGATGCAAAAGAAGTCAGCACTCCTTTCGCAGCCCACTTTAAGCTATCATCCGCCTTAAGTCCTACCACCGAAGAAGATCTAGCATACATGGAAAAGGTACCATACTCCAGCGCTGTAGGATCTCTTATGTATGCTATGATTTGTACACGTCCAGATTTATC
This sequence comes from Cichorium intybus, assembly GCA_023525715.1. Classification (NCBI taxonomy): domain Eukaryota; kingdom Viridiplantae; phylum Streptophyta; class Magnoliopsida; order Asterales; family Asteraceae; genus Cichorium; species Cichorium intybus. The sequence goes on along the minus strand of CM042016.1, from coordinate 50,236,467 downwards.
ATATGCGGTAAGCATGGTGAGCAGATACATGGCGAATCCAGGAAAAGAGCATTGGGCTGCTGTTAAATGGATTTTTCGGTACTTGCGAGGTACTTCATCTTTATGTCTGCGGTTTGGCAAAACCGATAGTGGAGTACTTGGTTATGTGGATTCCGATTATGCAAAGGACTTGGATAAAAGACGATCGATTACAGGGTACGTGTTTACTTTGGGTGATTGCGCAATTAGCTGGAAAGCGCAGTTACAGTCCACCGTAGCGTTATCCACCACCGAAGCCGAATACATGGCTACTACGGAAGCAGTGAAAGAAGCCCTCTGGTTGAAACGGTTGATAGGTGAGCTTTCAAACAAGTTATCCGTTAAAACTGTTTTTTGTGACAATCAAAGTGCAATATTTCTGACAAAGGATCAAATGTTCCATGATCGAACGAAGCATATTGATGTTCGTTATCACTTCATCAGAGATGTTATTGCTAAAGGCGATATTACGGTAAACAAGATCAGCACCAATGATAATCCTGCTGATATGTTCACTAAAAGTCTTCCAATAGCCAAGTTCAAACTATGTTTGGACTTAATGGGTATTTCTGATCGCAGTTGAGCCTGATTAGGCTCGTGGTGGAGGAAGTATTTCAATTTTTCAGGATCAATTTTTTCTCTATATGGTGATTGCAATTTCTTATGGAGTTTTGAAGTTTGAAGAGTTGTTGGTTTTACCAAATGGGTATACAAGCTTTGTTCCATTTTGAAGTCAAGGTGGAGATTGTGGAATATGCTTCAAAATTCAACAAAGAATTTTTCAAAGGGCTGCTTCAACAATGGCTAGCTAAAACTTCAAAGATGGCATATAATGAGCCATTTTTTATTTAAGTGGCATGCTAAGTTTTTAGTATAAATAGGTTAGAAACCATCTCAAACAAAATACACCAACACACAACATTTCTCTTCTCTTGTAAATACATAAGAGTTTTAAACTCTTTGTATTTTTATATTCTTAAAACCTTTTGTAAACACCACAAAATATAGTGAATTGGTTCTCGGCTTCCTCCGCCTGTGGTTTTTCCCGATTTGGGTTTTCCACGTAAATATCCTGTGTTCTTTCTTTTTACCGTTCGATCTATTCTTGGTTGATTATTCAATAGTTTTATATTCCGTTGAATCATTATCGTGATATTTGGGTTTTATACTTCGATCTTGAAGTTAATCGATTATTTATTATAGTCGATTTTGTCTACAATATCAAGCTCATTCAAGCTGTACCACCTGCCCCACTGCTGTAACACCAGAAAAATCCAATCACAACATGAAATATATCCCGCTCCTTGGAGTTCTTGACAAAAACTGGTTCGCGGCACCTTCAATCTAGTTCATGACCAAGTCAAGAAACGTAGGGTTGAGGGTCATTGCATATGAATCGATGAGTGCAATTCTTGACGCGGGGTTTGGGCTTCAAAGAAAGAATGGGCTTCAAACCTACATTGGCGATTTGGCATGAATCAATTTCTTCAAAATCCCGTCTATATGCCCTTCGACATTATGCCTGCCTCGACATTGGCGTGATTCAATCTGGATAGTTCCCTCAACAATATTTAACCAGATATGCTTTCAATTCACCGTTTCTTTCACCTCACGTAACCAGATATGCTGGGCCAGTCACGAAGCTCCAATTTGTGTCACCATATTCGGCTACAGCATTACGAAGCTCCTCATCTTCAGGAGTTGTCCATTCGTTTTTAATTATGGAAGCATTTAGACTACTTTAAAACTGCGATAAACACTGAAAACGCATCCTTTTTGTTCCAAGTGACTCAGCAATTTCTTTTTCGAGTGTATACAAGAGCTTCTTATCTTCACTTAGACTCCACGGGTCATGGTTAATCAACGGGTCGTCCATGTTCATCCAAGAAACGTAAATTGAAAAATCAAGAAAAAGCCATTTACTCCCATAACCCAAAGTAGAATTAATCATAAATTGAAAAATCAAGAAAAAAAATATGTACTTTTAATACCAACGTACTTTCATATGACCTATATGTAGGTTTCCATTTGGGTCTGGTGGAAAACGTGTGAGAATTTTTCCTCCTGTTGTCTTTAAATGTTTTTCTAATACTGCTTTTGAATTGCAAGCTCTTAATACAGGTCTATCACTGAAAAATACTTCTGTATGCACCTGTCACACAATGATTAAACAAATTGTCATAAATGGCAACGTACTTTACTCTTTTTCCCAATATAGGCAACTTACTTTGTTTTTACGCCGTAATAGCAACATACTTGCATTTTCTTTATAAAAAATAGCAACGTACTTACTACTTGCATTTGTCCACTGATAATAGCAATATGTAACAAATAAACTACATTGGCTATATTGGTAGCATGATGTAGGTACGTTACTATTACTTTATCTTTCACCCATAATAGCAACATACTTGCATTTTCTTTATAAAAAAAGCAACATACTTACTGCTTGCATCTTTCCAATAATAGCAGCATGTAACAAATAAAGTACATTGCTTATATTGGTAGTATGACGTAAGAACGTTGTTATTACTTTATCTTTCACCCATAATAGCAACATACTTGCATTTTCTTTATAAAAAAATTGCAACGTACTTACTACTTGTATCTTTCCACCAATGATAGCAATATGTAACAAATAAAGTTGCCTATATTGATAGCATGTAAGTACGTTGCTATTACTGGGTAGTATGTTGCTATCAAGGATAAAAAAGCGTGTGTATGTTGCTATTATGAGTAAATAAAATGTACATGTAAATAAAATGTACATCACCTATACTGTGGTAAAATAAAAAGCTAAAGTATTTTGCTATTTTCAGCAATTTGAGTTGATAATAAAGATTTATAAAAGAAACCCATGAGTCAATATAAAAGATAGCTTTATAATTCTCTTCAGGTGAAGGGAATATTAAATAAGGATTAAGTTCTTCTTCAGATGGTGTCTCTTTGGGAGCTTCTTCAAGGGTACTTTTGTCCTGTTGAAATTGTATACATGAGAAATACAAAGGGATATTTCTTTTTTGATATTATTTTAATATAATATGCAGTCAACTATGTCCGACCTCTACTTTAACAGGCTTCTCTTTCTTCTTTTTAAGACGCTTCGCATTATCTGCTGCAGTTTTTTCACCAAGTAAAGCATATAGCTTTGAATCTATAAGACTCTGGTAAAAGACAGATGAAATATACTAATCAACTTGTAGAGTAAAGAAAATATAAAAAAGAAAAAAGAAAACCAAGTTTTTTACTTATTTACCTTAACAATCTTTGGATCTGGCCAAGGCTGCTTCTTTCTGACATGAGCAAATAGATCACCAACCGAAACCAAGTTGACGCGCCTCCTCTAATGAAAGCTCCAAAACACGCTTAGCAGGAGGTGTGAATGGGATTTCAACAGCAACAAATCCACTACCCCTACCAATAAACTTTTCTACTTCCACGCGGGCATCTTTCAAATTAATTCCCATCGATTTCAGCACTTTTGCATCAATACCAGTGCCCTCACCAATGAGACCTAATAAGATCTGTTGAGTACCAGTACCTACAAGAATCGAGAAATTAAAGACTCACATACAAGTAGTTTTAAGTTTTTGAATGGAAGTACCTTTGAAGATCATCAGTGCGTACCAACTATACACGCAAGGATAGGTAAAAGATGTTGCAGGTGCTAGCTTACAATGTTCAAGGATGGTCAAATGCAAAATGTGGGACAAATTTTGGTAAATTAAATATGTCCCTTCTGTTCCTGCTGCTATGAGAAAATTTTAGTGTTGGTTAATGAAATTGGTTCATGATGATTGCAGTCCATGAAAGAGAAAAACTAAGATGGAAACCGATATGCAAAAGAAACATGTGTACAGGTGGTTGATTTCTTCATTGTCTCTGTGTTTTCAACTTCTTACGAGTTCTCTTTACGTTTTCTAATTGCTGCTAATTTCCTTTGATAGAGACATGAGCTTTGTTTTTACCGAATTATGATCTTTTAGTGTTTTTTGTTCTTTTAGATCCTGATATGGACACATATTCACACACTGAATGCAGATCTCTTATTCTTTCATAATTGGACTAACATGACTTTTTGTGTTTTGCGGATTCAACATAAGTTCTTTCGGTTGAACACATATCTGACTTTGATAACTACGATTTTCGTTCCAAATATGCTTTTATAGACATAAAGAGGTGAAGTTTCCAAGTCTCCATATACCACATCAAAGGTTTGATATGCCAACAATAGATTCTGTGATAATGTCAACAAAAACTGCATTGAAGAAAGGGTAAAGTGTATGTATGTAATTTCACATTATCTCAATAATCACCTTTAATTTATTAGAAACAAAGAACTTGTGAGAAGTGGTGGTATAACCTGAGAAAGGTTTCTATAATTTAAGGTGCCAGATTATGGGTCCATTAATGCCCAAACCTGCCTCCAACAAATTAAAAAAAATTGTAAAAAAAAAATAATTGTGTTTCGAAATTTAAGTTAACTATATCACAAAATCTCATATCGATAATGCATGTCAAATTAATAAAATAATCGAGTGATTATACTAAATATTCTTCCAAGTAGTAGGTACATAGATAACTAATAAGTCTGATTCTTTTTTAATTGTTGCAAATTTAGAAGTCAACGTATAATATTCTCAAATAAACATTCATTTTTTAATTCAGTATAGGTTGTAGACACAAAGGTAAAATGGTCATTTAATTCAACAAAGAAACAGGATTTGTCACACAGAACTTTTGACAAACAGACATTATTTATCCATTCAGCACTTTATCAATACAACATTTCATGGAAGAAAAACAAGAAACAGAGTCAGTGTCATAGGTATAATTATTTGAATATCAAAATGTATTCAACAATTCTCTAAAGTCTAAACAAATACGCATTATTGACATGATAGGTATAATTATCCCTATATCATATGTAAGTATTTCATATACTAATATTTTCTTTCAACATCAAATAACGGTTAATTCTGCACCCCAAAAAAAATCCAGGAAAAAAAAATAAGGACCCAATCCCATTAACAGATATGATCATATGAAAAGGAGTAAATATTGTACTGGGGGAAAATCTTTTAATTTTGCAACCAAATAGATGAGGAGTACATGGTAATTGATGGTAATTGTGAACTTAAGCAAAAATTAACGCATGTTCATGAACTATGACCATACTTCGCCATAAACAGAGCACTCAAGTAAGCCCCAAAAATTGCAGACCTAAATCTATAGTCAAATCTATTGATCAAGGCATTACTATTTAACCAATTTATAGATATACTAAAACTAAGTTAAGCTGGATTACAATTTCGAAAAAGAAACACACAAATTTGGCAATTAATATACAAATTAAAACTACTTTTTGGTCGATTAAACGGTGGGTTTTCGTCACCCAATCAAATTGTGATATTGGGTATAATTCTTTTACCATGAATTTCCATATTATTAAAGAAAATAATGAAGTAGTGAGTGTGAGAGAGATGTCGAGAAGGAAACCTGGATTTGTTGATGTGCAAGGCTAGGTAAACCCAAAATCGGAAGAACCCTAAATCGATTTACAAAGTTAAGATGAGTACCTGGTCTGGTCTAAGTAGTGACTATAGATATCGACCTTTCTCTTCTATCGGCTGTTTAACTTGTATCATAAATTTCTGAGGCTTCGTTCTCTAGTATCGCAGGACAAAAAATAGAGATCAGATTAATCAATTAAATGATATTGGAAGAATCATGAAGATGGAGATGAAGAAATTTAGAAAAAGCTTGAGTTGTGGGTAATAACTCACCAAGAAGTGAGGGCAAGCCGAGGCGGTGTTGATGGCGTAGAAGGCATAGCAGGTGTGCGATGGTGTCTAGGGTGGTGGTGGAAACCGCTGCCGCTGCATCTACGGCATGAGAGGTGATTTAGTGATGTATATGATGGAACTTACGAGGGGATGGAAAAAAGCTTTGAGTGGAGAGAGAGAAAGAGAGAGACAGAGATGAAAGGATCGGAGGAACACGTCAAAAGGAAGCGGGAACGTAGCAGCCGGGAAGACGTCGAAAGGAAGCACCACCTTAACCCTCTCCACCCCGGCCAAACCTTTTAGAAAACTTTGGTTTTTAATATATAGACTATAGAGTAATAATAACTTCTTGGAAATATTTAAAAGATACAAATAACAAGAAATGAGGTCATCAATGTGTCAAAAATAAGTTTCACATGCAAGTTCTAGCTAGTGGAATAGAACCATCTATTAATATTCATTATTTTTTTTATAACAAAATCGATATATTATAATATATCTAAATTTTCCTAGGTATAACAATTATTGCTTTCCAAATTCACATAATATATACCCTGCAATAACTTCACAATATTTTAATTACGTCTGACCAAAATTATTTTATTTAAGTTAGTTATTAGGAGAATAAATTTAACAATTTACTTTATTCCACTAATGACGTAAACGATTACATCAGTTGATACTTGATACCCATTCCCTGTTTCTAGAAGGAAAAAAGAAGACGCAATCACGCAAACAACTCATGCACCCATCACACCCTTCTCCATAAATACCTCTGTGTACCAAAGTCTACTCTATCTCATTCATCTTCTTGTTGACATTGACATAGGATCATAAAAACACCAAAAGATTACGGAATTTTGTAGAAAAATGGATCAACGGATGGAAATCGAAGGTTCGGGATTCAGTCCTAGCTTCAGTTTTTACTCTTCTAATACTTCAACATCCACGGCAGCCGCCAAAGTCATCCGTGAAGAACAAGCAGCTCGATTTCACGAATTTGGGGATGTCTATGAAGGCGATTTTGAATTTTCATTGGAGTTAAGTGACGATGAGGTTTCCGCAAATGAGATCGATTCGCGAGGCTGGACTGTTTTTCCAGTTTTCAATCGCGATCTTCTGGTGAAAGATGAAGAAGATCGTGAGGGGAAATTGAAGGTTGATGATGAGATTCATGGTTCTGATTCTATTACTGGTAATCTACGAAAGCTGTTCATTGATGAACGAGAAGATTGTTCGTCGTGTTCGTCATCGGAAGCCGACGAATTGGAAAGTCTACCTTCTGGAACATTCTGCGTGTGGAGGCCTAAGACGGACGGCGGATCGTTGCCGGTTTTGAGTAAAATTAAGAAGAGTAGTTCTACCGGATCTGGATCGAAGAGGTGGGGAATCCGGTATTTGCTCCGGCGAAGCAACAGCGAAGGGAAGGAACCGGTGGTGTTGTTAGCTCCTAAGAAGGTTGATACTCCAAAACAAAAACGGAATTCCGGTGAGGTTTCGAAAGTCGCCGGCCGGTTGAAGTCTCAAACTCCTCTTCATTTTTACATGCAAAAAAGAGCAGAAAATGAAGTCGGGAAGCGGAAATCGTATCTAACTTATAGGCAAATAGGGTTGTTTACATGTTAACGAAATGGGGAAAATGCTTCCATTTTAGAAGAATTAAACGCAATTTTGTTTAATTATATGACTAATTGATCTTGAAAAGCTCAATTCAGCGATTCATTGTAAATATCTTTCAACGAGAATTTTCTTGCTTGTATACATGAGTAAACTTCATAAACAAAAGACCTTTGAAGATATAAGGTTTTAACTTTTAAGCATAAAGTATAGCATGACTAATGTTAAAATATATGTAACTTAGGGTGTGGGAGTAATAGTGTATTACATTCACATCTCGCTCATCCAATTTGTCACAATTAGTGGTGGACCTTAGTGGTAGCATGGGGTAGCACGTGCTACCCCTGAAATTTTTTCGGAATAGTAGCAAAAATTTTGATTTTCGTTGTTTTATATATAGGTGCAACCCTTGGAAAAAAATTATGTTACCCCTGAATTATGTAGTCTAAAATTAAATGTTTAACTAAAGTTTAATTGAAAAAAAAATTATCATAGAAATAATCATTTTTGTATTTCAAACTAATTAAGCCCAAATACTCAATACTATATTAAAATAACTCAAATCAAATTTTGGTAATTGAGGCTTTACAATTGGATTTGGACCACTAATTAAACTAGTCCTCAATAGAATAGAGAAAAGAAAATATCAAGCACAATGACTTGATGAGGGGAGGACGTATGATCGATTCCAGCGTAAGTGCGTAACTCTGAAGACTCCTCTTGTGACTGATTCGTGGTCATGATGAGTCAGATGTCTCTCTTTCTAGAGAACTTTTCATAGAAGTATTATCTTTGATTAGAGAACATGACAAAAGCATTTATAATGTTACTTTAGAAAAGGCTCCCCAAAATGAAAATTTGACATCTCCGAAGAAACCTTGTCAAACATCTTCAAAGAAAATACCAATATATTTTGAAAGCTGCTTCATTGGTAAAAGGGACAAATGAAGCATTGCTAGGTTTAAGAAATGCTGAGTTTCCACAAATTTGAAGAAATTATGTTCTTTTTTTTTGTCAAAGACATAATATTGCAATTGTGGAAATGTCGGAAATTTTGTTACTTCAAGAAACTGTACGACTAATATTACTAATCAACATCATTTTGAAGTTGTGATTTGTAACACGGTTTTGGCTATACAAATTCAAGAATTCGGGGATCGATTTAGTGAAGTAAACACCGAATTGATAGAAAACATGGCGGCTTTGAGTCATTGTGATTCATTTTCTAGGTTTAATAAAGAAAAGTTGTTAAAGTTAAGTGAGATATACCAAAATGATTTTAATGCATCGCAACGAGTTCATCTTAGCGGTCAACTTGATATATATTATCACTCTTTTCTATGTGATGAAAAATTTGCTCAATTGAAGAGAATTGCAGACCTTTCTCGTTTGATGGTGGAAACAGGGAAACATCGTTCTTTTCCTTTGGTCTATAGGTTATTAAAGCTAACTTTGGTTTTGCTCGTTGCAACTGCAGCGGTTGAAAGATGTTTTTCCGCAATGAAACTCATGAAAACCGATTTACGTAATTGAATGAGTGACGATTTTTTGAATGATGCTTTGATTTGTAGTGTAGAAGCGGAAGCACTTATGGATGTTAAAATAGAAAATGTGATGAGCTGATTCCGAAAAATGAAATATCGGAGAGGTCATCTTTAGAATGTAATTTGTACATTAGTCTGACACTTTGTCATTTTATCATATTAAATGAAATTTTAACTTTTAATTTTTATATTATTATGTAATATGCGAAAAAAATTAGACTAGTGTGCTACCCCTGAACTTTTGGTCTGGGTCCGCCACTTATCACAATAGCTTTCTCTCTCTCATCTTACTTTCATCTTTCCACATCCCACTCCATCCCACAGCCATGTAATCAGTTCTCACCGAACCCACTGAATTCGCGATTCCACATCATATTTTTTATTATAAAATTAATTAATTAATTACACAAATTAATTTAACATTAAATTTAATATTCAAATTAATATTAAAATGCAATAAAATATTAAAAAAGCCAAATAACATTAAATTTAAAAGCACATGGTTACAATATTTAAAAAAACCATAAATATAAAAAACAACCTAAATATGAAAATAAAATCCTAAAGAGCGTTCACAAACAACCTAAAATTCACAAAATAAAATATTGACGATTTTTATTTTTGGAAGAACCGCGTTTTTTGGAATTGCCTCGGCTAGAACTCATTTTGTAAAAAAGAGGGTTTTTTTTTTTAAATAATAGGAAATGATTTAGAAAGATGTTGAGAGAAAGAAAGAATGGTGAATGTGTGAATTTTTTAATAGGTATGGAGATGGTATTTATAGGGAAAGGAGGATGGTGGTTTTTAAATGATTAATTTTTTTATATAAAGCATTGGTTTCGGATAGATGGTGAAGCCACACCAAACCGATCCCACACAAACCCGATCAACACGGTGCAACTATGATGGTGGTACCACGACGGTACCGTGGGTACCGTCGGTACCGCGCCTCAAAAAGCTTGAACCCGCTCGAACCCACCATGTATTCCATCCACCCTTAAGATGTTCATAGTTTCTGCATATTTAAAAGTATGTGGAATATTTGAGGCTGCCAAACACTTCGTTCCATTAATTTGTGAAAACATCTTGCTTCATTGGATAAATGTTCGAGTTATTTTATTAGTATTCTTTCTAGATATATAAATATGAATAATGAAACAATTTCGTATTATGGGAATCACTAAATAAACACCCCCATTTTTACTTCATACACACATTTATTCAAAGTCAAATTCTTTTTACTGCATTGTTTTCCGAAAAAAGTAAACATGATTAGTTAAAAATAGTTTGACTTTTGTGTAAGGTATCATATAATATAATCATGAGGGAATCAGTAAATAAACACCCATTTTTTACTTTATACACAAATCTATTCAAGCCTAAAGATGTTTTCATGAATTCATGACAAACTTTTATTTTCACGGACGGTGGATCACACCGGTCACAATATCAAGGAGAATATGTTCCAATAGCGATATGGCATTTTTATAATTTTGAACCAAGTTTTGTTACTAGAAAAAAGACAATTTAAGGTACACTTTACATGTCATTAAAATATACAGATGACACAAAAATGTGTTATTGATGTCTGAGTTATAATTAAAATATAAAACACATTTGTCTGTGATAAATTTCGAATATACAATTACGACTAAATGTTTACGTCCGACATTTTGTGGGGCGTAATTTTTGCGTTTTGTTAATATACGACAGACACTTTTTAACATACATTTTGTATCTCATGGTTTTACTTTTTTTATTATAAAAATATAGTTTTTTTAGATTTAACAATATTAAAATGAAATCACACATCAAATTTAAATTCCTATAATCTCATAATATAAAATAAAATATAACTAATACAAATACAATCCATTATATCTAGAGGTGAGCATGGTACCAGACCCACCGAACCGGTACCAAAAATACCGATCCCGAAATAACATAAAAGTGGGTACCGAGTATCGGACCGAATTATAAGGTATTGTATCGGTATAGGTACCGGTACTGGTTCGGTACCTGTACCTGTTCGGAAAATAGTTTAATTTGAACATAGAAGTGGGAAAAATACGGGTACCGGACCGAACCGGTACAGGTACGGAAACCGAAATAGCCCAAAATTAAGTACCGAGTACCGAACCGAAGTATAGGGTACGGTACCAATTCGGTACAGGTACCGGTACCGGTTCGGTTCGATAACATCAGGATTTTTTCTTACCCCTATATTATCATATATGTTTCTAATTACTGATAATCATTACATCTTATATTCACATTTTAACAACTTACTTTAATTCGACCGTATTCATTTGTTTTACCAAATTGCTTCAAATATCATGATAGCACAATGACTAAATTAAGAAGTTCATTCTGACATCATTTCAAAATCATTTCTTTCGTTAAGCATGCTTCATAAAGACCTAATAGTCATTTTAGGAATTTTTAGCTTTTGCCCCACTTTCTTGACAACTTAACCATTTTTTTGCATACGTTTGCTTAATTTCATGTTAAATAGTTTAAACATGTGCCAGTAGTGTGTTTTGAACATGTATAAAGGTTCATAGTGAAAAGTTTTCCGCAACCATGAACTAAATAACCTAAGTTCACATGCAACCTAGAAAAGATTTATGTTTTCTTACTTTGAACATGTAACTAATTCCTAAAGGCCAAACAAAAATTAACTAAAAGAATAAATCAGAAAAACTAACCTTTAGTTTTAATCTTGAAGCTAAGCAGCACAAGTATCCTGCCTCAAATGAGATCACACCTAGGGAGCCAGAGGAAGATCACGAAAATTCCAGAGAGAGAATAATAGAATGAGCACTTATAATGAGGTCTAGGGATCCCTATTTATAGGGAAACATGAAACCCTAGCCGTCAGCCATTTTCCGGATTATACGTACGCGCGTCGCGGCCTTTACATTTGCGCGCCGCGCGCCGCAATTCAACTATTGAATTTGTACGACTTTAATCCCTGACTTCCTGATTAATCTAATTAATGCTACAGAAATTAATCTAATTAATTCCTGATTAATTATTAATCAATCAATATAGTTTCTAATTAATATATTATTACTTTAATATATTAACAAACCATATCTTTTATTTCTATTGATTTATTAATCCCATAATAAACCAACCTTTCTCTCTACCGAACTTTCTACCAAACCTCCAGCTATGAGGGCAACCCAAATGGACTTTGCTTCTATTAATTATGTAAATACAAATTATTAGTCATGGCTTAGACACCTAATCCAACAGTCTCCCACTTGGATAAGTCTATGACTATAATTACCAATTTAACCTCTAATTAATCAGCAAACTGTAGCTTCCTAGAAACTGCTGTCGAACTCTGACCTAGTCAGTTCTGTCCATAGATAAGTGATAAGATGATCCTCCGTCCAACAAGATATTTTCAGACATGAGACATGGATTGAGATCAATCTCTGTCTGACACACTGTTTCCCGATTTCCGATTTTGCTTATGACTTTTAGACTTCTAATTGAACGAATCAATTCAGTCCTGGCTGGCCAGCGCTTCAGTCAACTTCAAAATCATCGAGTGGCCAACAGATATCTGTTTCCCGTCTAGGTCAAGGGACGAATAAGCTTCGACTAATATGTTATATCTTTTACCCGACAAATCACTCACAACAGCACGTTTTATAACACCGAGTTACCGATGCATTTTCGTACTATCAATGAACAACCGCCTTGCAAATTATAACTCATATCTCTCAACTTTAAGACCATAGGATATTATCGTCTCAACATTGCTCGTGATATAATCCATGAAGCAATCCATTGAGCGCGGGTTTATCCAATACTTAAATCTCCATTTCCAAGTACTCATGAACGTTGCAGCAATCTTATTGCTATGTCTAACTCCTTAGACAATCTACAAACCAATTCATGACAGTCTTCCTTCATACTTACTCCCTAAGAGTATGAACGACTGTGGATATTTGAATAATCCAATTATTCAGGAAGTAAACATGCAAAAGTGAAACATAAAATCTGACTGGCAGCTACTCCTGCTTATTACCAAGTCTCCACGAGGTAATCACCAAGTCGGATTTATCATAACTATTATCGGTTTCTTATTCTCTTTTAAGCTTTCAATTCAAGCCTTTTATATCTATGTCTATGACCTTTTCACTCTTTCTATGTATCCAAGTGTCTAACACTTATACACTTTAATTGTAGATAATCCAATCGGATACTCTTCCGATGATATCTCAATTTGTCATTCCGTCTTTCTCTCTCACAACTCCATTCTGGTGATGTGTACCGTGACTGCCCATGGTTCTCGGGTCTTTAGTCTACATGACTACACCCTAAAACAATTTCGAGGTGTCATGATGTGCCGGTGAACCACACGCGCTCCATCAGAAACCAACGAAATTCTTTAACCATGAAGTCCTACAGCACCACGTTCTGGTGTAAACAATTACCGATTTGAAAACCCTTTCAAATCAATTACCCTAATCATTTCCCAATGATTTCTCACGTCTGTTCAAAAAATCCATTCAGTATTCTCAGCCAGGCAATATCCTGAATCCAACTTACAATGCTCTAAGCATTAAGTCATCAGGATATGTTCATAACACTTCTGATTTGTCCAAGAGGCTCGAGGAACCTGATGTAATCTCATTCCAAGCCCTTTCGGAATCCTAAGATTACCAATAATCCTTGTGTCATGATTTCCGGAAACCATTTCCTTTCAGGGACTCTTTCTTATGCATATTGAATCCCATCAAGATCATACTCTCAACGGCTAAGTCAATACTGTCAGTCTCATCTATCTGATAGATGTCTATGAACTACGTGAGCATGCTGCACCTTCTTTGTTTCTTTCATGCCAATTCATTACACTTTGCAATGACAGGAAACTCCATTCCTGGGGTTATGCATCTTGAATCTCATCAAGATCATATTGGCAGAATTCTGATCTATCTAATAGATGTTCACAACCACCTGAGTATGTTGTATCTCTTAAAGTCTTTCATAGCGAACCGTTTCTTAACACCAAGTCATTACACTTTGTAATGATAAGAGACGTTTCCTAGAACCAGTATGTAACCCACATACAATGATAGCAGATAACAACGATACTCCCACTAGCTTTGACACCGTTATATGACTCTTTCGGACTATTCACAAAATCCAGAACTTATGGCACATTTTGCGAAACCGAAATCCAAACCTTTCCGACATATTAAAGGAAATCTTTCAGGCTATTCACAAAATCCAAACCTTTTGGCCTATTTTGAGAATCCGAATATCCTTTCTTGCGAGATGCCCATGGGACGAATCCCGGGGCCATGTACCTTTTGTAATGGCATGCTCTATGTGAGTCCCTATTAGTGTGCCGGTAAACCACACACGCTCCACTAACGACTCACACTATGCCACGCAGAATCCTCTTGGATTACATCTTCTATTGAGAGTGCTTCTCTCAGAATCAGTTCCTTGACTCCAAGTGATGACTCATTCAACCAGATGTTCTGTAAGTACATTTCTATGTTCCCTTCTTTTGATGATTCAATTACTTCCACTGGTTCCTAGACCAGTTGTAAAGATCAATCAAACTGTCACATAGACTGTGTCTCACGGTAAGGTTCTCTTATTTGGCAGCAACTGGGTTCACCAATGCTTCCAGCAGTCGGATTAATTATCCGTACCATCTTTAGTGTTTTACCACTACCCGGTATATCACCCAAATCATAACTCCTTATGACAGTGACAATAACTACTGGTCAAGCGAAGAGAGGGTATGTCAGGTTTAACAGGAATCTAATTCCTGGTCAAGTCCCAGTGGTGACTAAAGGTTCTTTCACTTGGCTAAGCCCTGAACTCATTTAGAATTATTCTTACTCCCACTGTTTCCTTAGAACTTGAGTTCTTTCTAAAAGTACTCTTCTTTCAAAGGATAACCGGAGTGGCCAATGAAACGACATTGCTGATTAGTTTCAGGCTTTTCATGAGATTCAGACGAATGCTACATGACCATGGACTTTCTATGTACTAGTGGGATGATCCCAGCTTTACATTTCAGACAGTGTCAACATAACCTACTTAGTCTAAGATGTGGTCGGAATATGGCTTCTGCGGTCTGACTGGTTGAATATTCAATTCATTGAAATATTAGTCGGAAATGTATCCAGTGTATCTTATACACCGAGGATCAAAACTATTTCGATCAATGCTCCATCATCTTCCCTAAGACACATTATAACCATTAGTGTTCTTGGAAGAGGATAAACTGTGAAACATTTTCTCAGTCTATGTTGTTACTCAGGTTCTGTTGATCTTATGCTTCCTTTGAAATCTTTGAACACTTCAAGGTTCCAATCAATCGCTTATTCCGATAAACGAAGCCATATTTGTCAAACCATTTGGCAAATATCATGAAGCATAACTAATCGTGTTCTGTTCGAAGATTCGAGCAATACACAGTAACTTATGTGTCTGTTGCTCAAAATCTTAATACATTTACAGTTCCATGTAAATTTATGACTTTGTTAATATCGTTCAAGACATGCAATCATCACCTGACTCCAAGTCAACTGATTCCAAAATCCTATCCATTGGATCTTTAGGCGATTCCTTTCTTGCCACAATTAATTTTATTAAGCACTCAATTCATCATGTGACTCTAAGTCAAATGATTCCAAAGTCCTGTCCAACTGGACCTTTGGTTGAAGTGATTCTCATAAAATTCACTTTAACAATCATAAAGAACACAATTTACAAATCCAATCCCATTGGATGTATCAACATTCAAGTTATTACCATTTACGTCATCAACACATTCACACAACATTTCGAGGACAATTAAAACAATCATGTTTCAAAAAAAAATTTCATTAAACTAGAATAATCCTCAGAACAATGTACTATGCGAATCCATGTCGTATGTATCTATAAACTAATAACAAGAACAAATATCTAGCTTAACTCAAAAACCGCACGAGCTCCAGATCCAATCCGAATATGCTCATGTGCGACACCATCCCGCATCCTCCAGAGTTCGTGCATACAGAGCAAATGTGTGAAACACATCCTGTATCAAGGAAATGAGGATCAGGTGTTCTGAATTCTAAGATATTTATGAGTTTACCAAACGGTTTGGCTTTGGAGCATTTTTCCAATCTTTCCGTGACTGTGTCCCACCTTGTGGATTCCCAGTTTGAAACATCGAACAATCGGTCCAGACGATCTGGATCATTTCTTGATGCACCTTAATACTGGACTCAATCCTGAAGCAGCTGAATTAATGGAACTATGCTTCTCCATGAACGATTCATACAGAGTCGACATTGAATGCATTTCCACGATTGTCTTATCCGGTTACCCTTTCAGTTCATCTGGATGAACAGATCAGTGAGTTGAGCTAATGCTTAACTCCCAATCACAAAGGGAAACCAGTTTTATACTGTTCGCCTATGTATCCCTCAATCTCGGGAACACGCAAACTGGTGCTACTTCATTCTAGCTTGCAACTTCAAGCTCTTGAAGATCCTAGTTCGTTCCCTTTATTCAACCAGTTCACGGAACCTTTCCTGAACTAGCTGTGCTAACTTATCAGACCCCAGGAATTCTAAATCCCTGCGGAACTCGGGGTTAATGATCAATAGCATAAGGCAACGAACTTCCTTGGACTCAATAGTCAAGGAGTCATGCTCATCACAAGCTGCTGTGTGATGCCATGTTTGGGAGCGGACACTCAGTTTGATATGGTTCGCCAGCAAAACTAAGAACTATTCTCTAATTGCAAAACCATATCATATAGTCAAGGCCAGTCAGCCTTACCATATTTAACAGGTGCTTTCTGAAGCTCTCAGAAATGGGTGAAGGAGGGGAAGGAGGATAATGACACTTTCTTCAGACATATATAAAATTTGAATTTATTCGTTTAATTCATCCTTTTAAATAATTACCCAATATACATTATTTAACAAGGCTAGGATCCAAAATACCCCAACTATGCTGTGAAGAGGGATGCCGTAGTCACAACACAGTGGTCATTAAGGTAGATAACTTTTATCAATTTCAATCTTATGAAATTCCTAGATCTGTGAGATTCATTGAACTGTTCAATGGCATGTTTAATCTCGGATATGCCCCACCGTTTGTGACTGGGATGCCGAGGATCACAAACCGAGTGTGAGTAACCATGCAAATTAGCTTGGTACTCTCGGGGTCCATTATCATCTCAAATTGATGTGCCGGTTAACCACACACGCTCCATCAACAATGATAACACCCGAGAAACCCATTGCCACTCTTTATGAACCCCCATTGGTGTGCCGGTAACCCACACACGCTCCACCAACGTTTCATAAAGTGCAATGTGCAATTTCATTGGTTAGCATCAAATTCACATTTTTTCTAAAGTAACTAGATTGGGAATTCTTGTACGGGTTCTAGTACTTTGATCATTATACTTTTAATGATTAAGCGGTCCTATCAAAACTGTTCGGCTAACGACCCTCCACTGATCAGGCGAGTGGTGGGTGAGAGTGAACACCCATTAGACCGCCATTTTATAGGCAGTCTCCTTATACCCACTTTATAGACCAGCTTTGTGAATGAGGCCTACTAATGATTTGACTAACCAATTTATCTTATACATATGTATTAACCTTTAATAATATATATAAGATGTATTTTAAATCTTTTAAAATATTCCTGGTTTATCTTTTAATTTCCTGAAATTTAACTATTAAATTTCAAATTAAATTAAACCTTTAATTTGATTTAATTTATCTTTTAATTAAACTATTAATTAAATTAATTAAATCTAGATATTTTAAACCTTTTAAAATATTTTAGGATTTATCCTTTAATTTTCGAAATTTAACCATTAAATCAAAATTAAATTAAATCCCTTGAATTATCTTTTAATTAAATAATTAATTAAATTAATTCAAATGTAGATATGTTTTTTCAAATTAATCAAATCAATTTAAACCTATCTTAAACCCCTAATTATCGAATTCAAACAAACTGGGTTTAAGGTTATCCATTTAATTAACCAATTAAAGTTACCAAAAATAGAAAACCTCCTAAAACCCTAACCAGGAAAATCGAAAAAGAAGGGGGGAGGGGCTAGGGTTTCAAAAACCCTAAACCCCAAAATCGAAATCAGGCCCAAAAGATTTATAAACAATAAACTCAAATTAGGAAAACTATTACAGCCATTCAATAAGAAAACAACCTGATGTTCTGATACCACTGAAAGGTTTTCCGCAACCATAAACTAAATAACCTAAGTTCACATGCAACCTAGAAAAGATCTATGTTTTCTTACTTTGAACATGTAACTAATTCCTAAAGGCCAAACAAAAATTAACTAAAAGAATAAATCAGAAAAACTAACCTTTAGTTTTAATCTTGAAGCTAAGCAGCACAAGTATCCTGCCTCAAATGAGATCACACCCAGGGAGCCAGAGGAAGATCACGAAAATTCCAGAGAGAGAATAATAGAACGAGCACTTATAATGAGGTCTATGGGTCCCTATTTATAGGGAAACAAGAAACCCTAGCCGTCAGCCATTTTCCGGATTCTACGTACGCGCGTCGCGGCCTTTACATTTGCGCGCCGCGCGCCGCGCGCCGCAATTCAACTATTGAATTTGTACGACTTTAATCTCTGACTTCCTGATTAATCTAATTAATGCCACAGAAATTAATTTAATTAATTCCTGATTAATTATTAATCAATCAATATAGTTTCTAATTAATATATTATCACTTTAATATATTAACAAACCATATCTTTTATTTCTATTGATTTATTAATCTCATAATAAACCAACCTTTCTCTCTACCGAACTTTCTACCAAACCTCCAGCTATGAGGGCAACCCAAATGGACTTTGCTTCTATTAATTATGTAAATACAAATTATTAGTCATGACTTAGATACCTAATCCAACACATAGGACCCTTTAAACCAAATTACGTTTTAGCATTTCGACACTTTTCTATATTTAGGCATCCTACTTTGTCACAATGTGTTTTTCTTTAGCATTAGGATGCCATTTTATTAACTTTCTCGTTCATATATGTTTGTAGGTTGATACATATTCTTAGTATCAATGCATCTCTCATTTTACTCCTTTATACTATTTTTGGTATTTTGACCTGGTAACATTCCTAAAAATAGAAACTATTTTTCATCCTAAATTGTCCACAAATTTGGTTCCAAATCTATATGACATTATGTAAATGTCATTGCAATTTCATTTCGTACTCATATGCACTTGTACGTGCTAAAACGGTCACTTTTTGTTTTGATCACGACTAGTTTGACCATTTTAGACTTAAGGCATGTTACCTCACTTCATTACTATTCTTTGGTACTACTTTATCTTCATGCATATTTTCATGTTAAGGGATCATAATATGCAAGCTTTGGGTCTTTCCCAAAACTTTTGTTTTTAATGTTTAAAATGGTCTTTTTTAGTTATTTTACCATGTTCAAGCACTTTGTGGTCAATATTTAAGCATTTACTTCTATTTATATATTTCATGCCTATGAACCAATTCCAAGTTCCCTTGTATTACATGTATTTTACATTATATGTCCAAATATTCGCATTTACTTATCTGAACCGTTATTTGACAATTTACTGTAGCTGTCCCATTTTTGTCTTTTACATCTAAATGATTCATTAAAATATAACTTACCAAAAACTTGCATCTTATACTTAACATCATGAAGTAATAACATATACTTGTCCAAAGAGCAAACCTTAACTAGCTTCTTAGCATAGGCATGAAATTCCAGTTCTTGTGTGAAATTATAATTGTACAAAAAGTAAAAGTTGTCCATTTTTACTTAATTATATTTATTAAGATTAATAACTTAAATTTATTAATTCATTGATCATGTTTCTAACTCATTACCAAACGTATTTAATGAGCCTAAACTTAATTTCAACATACATCAAAGATACCCGAAGTAACTTCATTTTACAACCTATGTTTGGATCCAATTAAAAGGTCAAAGTTTCAAAAAAAAAAAAAAATTCATGTATATACTTATGATCCTTTCATAAGTTTCATTTGGCACAATGTATATCTAATAGATTTCACTAACCCAATATACATTCAAGAGATTTCCATTTCCGTTTCAACATTTAACTTCCAATTCCAATAATGAATCAAAATTCTTAATTTCTAAGGATATCTTAACTTAGGTTTTAGATTTTACTTTCTGATTTTCTGAATTAATCTCAAATGCATTAACTTTTGACCACCACTATCGCTGGCAGCATATTACCACAGCCAAATGAAACAGCACCACTGCCTTCTGCCATGAAGAACATCGACAGCAGTAACACCATTGTTGTCCGTCATTCCTCTTCAATTTGCCTCTCTTTCTCGATGTTATATCTCTTAGCTCATAACCTTCTTTCTCTATTCTCCTCCTCTTGAATTCTGATCACGAAACAAGCATACACATAATTTTGACTTGTTTGTTCCCATTTATTTTTTATGTTACTCTATGCCCATAAGAATAAGAAAACATGGTTCTCTCTGTTTCCATATTTGAAATTATTTCACTTGTGTTTACACGTAAGCCCCTTCATCTTTTCTACTTCTTTTCCATTTCTTTTATTATTTAGACTCAGTAAATTTCTAGTTCTATTTTCCTCTTTATTACTAGTATTATTATTATTATTTATTTTCAGAAAATAATGCTTGAAATACCTAAATGTTAACTTATTCCCATTAATCACTTAATTATTCATAATACATCTTATTCTAGAAAAATGATTTATAGTTTATTTTATTTTCGAATAAATTTCCATTAAATAAGAATTTAACATGCATAAACATCTTTTTGGGTTTTATGGGCTAAGAGTTCTAAAGGCCCAATGAAATACTTTTGAATCCATTAGAATCCTAGATCGATATCTTTTACTTTTAGGATGTTACAAATATCTATCTCTGACAGGATTTTGTCCTCCCACTAATTAAATAAGAACGAGCTTGTTACTAACGGATCAATACATCTTTAGGATTTTCTTGAAAATTTTCCATTCTCCAATTACTTTTACATATTGATAATCAAATATTAATGATGCTACAATGTGTGAAGTTACTCCAATTTCGTTTGTCATAGAGTTTTACTTTTCAAAAGTCAACATATTGTCTAGTCAATCTTTCCAATCCACGGTTTTCTTGCATCTATATACAATTGCTTCTTTTTTATTTTTCTCTCTAATGTTTGATTAGATTGCCACTAAGACCATTACTCATATTGCAGGAGTTTTCAATCTTTCACCTAATGTAGCATTCTACTTTACAACTTATATTTGGTTCCAAATTAGTCATTCATGTGTCCATGAAGTTTTCCTTCCTTTGCATTCTTCCATCTTGCTTAACTTGAACTATTATATTAGACCCTGCATAACTCTAAGAGTTTAATGGACTGGAGATGGCCTTAGTACCTTGCACACGTTTTAAGTCTCTATCTCAATGTATTTAGGAAAGAGAAGGAAGTAAAGGAAGACCAGTTCTATCTGTTTAGGGAATTGTAGGAAGGGAATGGAAGAGAGAAATTTTTTTATACGACACTAATATGATTTCATAAAAAAGACCCAAAGATGGATACCCATTATCCTCAACATGTTGGTATATTGTATCATGTACCGTACTACCAATAGTGAATAA
This sequence comes from Cichorium intybus, assembly GCA_023525715.1. Lineage (NCBI taxonomy): Eukaryota > Viridiplantae > Streptophyta > Magnoliopsida > Asterales > Asteraceae > Cichorium > Cichorium intybus. The sequence goes on along the minus strand of CM042016.1, from coordinate 50,214,813 downwards.
GTAACCACTATCGAGGTGTCCTAATGATCGTTACTTAAAATCGGAGTATTTTAAATGGGGTTGTCAAATATTAGAATCTCATATCCTTCAATTATGGGTTTTGCATAGTTCTAACAAAAGGTAAAATAAATATGGATTAGTAAAATTAGGAATTGTAATTTTTTCTAAAACGTCGAGAAATTTTATAAAAAAAAGGCTTGAAGGAAGCTGGAAAGAACAAATTACAAAGGATCAAGATGTAAAATTTAAAAGGTTAAAAGCGTAGAAAAATCGAAAGTTATACGTTTAGATGCTTACACTCTTATAAGCCGTTTATTTTAATAACTAAAGATTATTATTCTGATAATATATTTTTAATATAAAATAACAATTATTTATAAATATTTATAATTTATTTAAATATCCTATTTTGATACATAACTCAACATGTGATTTTACCCATTGTGCTTTTCTAGCAACAATTTTATTTCATCATTATAATATTATAAAGAAATATAGAAAATTTCCAGGGTACGCGCAAGCACCGATAGCCGGTAGATTCATAGAACTTCTTTAGTTAATAATAACTGCTTGAAAATATTTAAAAGAATATAAGTAACGAGAATGAGGTCATCAATGTGTCAAAAATTAGTTTCACATGCGTTCCAGCTAGTGGAATAGAACCATCCATTAATATTCATTTTTTTTTATAAAAAAATAAGTATATTATAATATATCTAAATTTTCCTAGTTATAACAATTATTGTTATTGCTTTCCAAATTCACAAATTCACATAATATATACCCTATAATAACTTCACAATATTTAATTACGCCTGACCAAAATTATTTAATTTAAGTTAGTTATTAGGAGAATAAATTCAACAATTCAGTTTATTCTACTAACGAGTAGGAGCCCGTGCTCCGCACGGGTTCGGAGTGCTGGAGCACGGGTCCGGATATATGTAAAAAAACAGCGTACTTTCTTTGGTTTGTTTATTATAGCGTTATACTTTCATTAATTTGTTTATTATAGCAAGTTTCTAAAATAAATAAGGCTTAAATGCAAGAAGTTAGAAAGTACTTTCATTGACTTTAATATTTTTCCTTATTAACTGTCAAAAAGGTATAAATAAAAAAAGTTGTAAGAAAAGGACAATCAAACTGTCCAGCAACACCTAGGAAGGGTGAAATCCATCAAACACAAAATTTAAAGAAATCTGACGGAATCGAATCATGTCCATTTCACAATGAAACACACAATGGAATGGAATGTCGAATTCCAATTCCGCGGGAATCCACAAACCCAACCTGCCATCCAATTTGAAAAGGGTATAAATCAGCGCACTAATAGTAGAAGATAATGATACCTGCCTGCCATCAGGACGACCATATTTTTCAAAATTCTCACGTGATAATTGGACCTGTTAAATCCTGATAAGCCTTCGATATATATTCCACAAAATAATTATGCGACTCTGAAAAAACAAAAGAAAATTTATGACCATTCACCAATAGACATAAAGTGTAAGAATCCAAACAATTGGTCAAAAAAGTCAACGTGGTTCAGGATTTTTATCAGAACGGAAAGCCTCCTATACGCCTTTTTAATTTCTGAATCTGTAGCTCCATGTTGTAATCCCACTTCATGACTACTGCTTTTTATATGGTATGCCAACAACACCATAATCACCCAAAGCATTAAAAGACTCAAGTTACCATAAGTTGAAAAGTTCGATATCTGTTTACATAAAAAACCAAAGAAGGAATTCAGAAACGGATTAATAAACTTGAATGAAAATGTTTGGAATTATAAAGGGATAAAAAAGAACTCACACACCTAAATATTGACTTGCGGTATTTTCCACACTGCAAGCAGACTGAACATTAGCACTTGGTGATTTTAGCTTGCAGCCATATGAATCCACTTACAAAACCAAAACTTAATTAACATGACCAGAAAAAAAAAACAATTCTCAATCTACCAACGTATCAAAATCCATAAATTCCTAAACAATAAACTCTAGTTAAGATCAATGAAGTATTTGAAATCCCAATATACCTAAAATGTTGAAAGCTTCGTCTTTCTCTTTAGAGTAATATAAATGAAACTTGAAAGCGGAAGTTTGATTTTGTTTAAATCATACTCTTCCATTTCTGATTCTTCCTGCTCATACAAAACCAATTGTTGGTAGGCATGTCAAAAGGCAAACATTATAGAGATAAACATGATTTTATTTTATAAATTGAAAAAAAAGGGAAAAGTAAATAACCAAATCAAGTCATTGAAGAGGAAAAAGAACAAACTATAATGCAATGATGGTCTGATACAAAAAAAAACATGAAACTTCAATAAAACCACATCCTAAATTAAAATAAGAGAAAACTCTCAATCGGATGTGTTGAGAAGCCTGTTAACAGTACTCGATAATTATTGCTAGCATACGAACATCACTTAATAATTATTGCTACCATCTCATATCCAACTATCAATGAAAAATCAAGATGGCATATGAATATTACTCGATAATTATTGTAAAAACCTTGGAAAATTAAATATCATGACAAAGGTAAAATATATTTCTGGTAGAAACCCTTTCAATATGGAAAATTTCACATTTTGGCAAATGACGATTACTCAGAGAAAATAGAAAAAGCAAAGAGACTTTAAAACCACCTTACAAGGTGTCTTGGCCCCATTGGGTTGTGGGGATGAAAGAGGAAACAGTGATGCAGTTGCAGCTGTAGCAAGCATCATTCAAATGTTCAAAAGCTGGATTCACTTGAAGGTTTATCCCTTCATGATAAGAGATTCACCAGATCAGAAAGTTTCTTGAGAATTCAATGTAGGGAGGAAATTAGATAGCCATTTAGATGGAACAGGAAAAGAGTTGTCGGCCATTATATGTAAACCTTCTATGCCAAGCTGAAGATGTGTGGATAAAACTGACGCATATCTTACTTGCTTTATACCTCAAATACAAATCAACTGATTATAAGCTATGGAATGAACATAATGCCCGATTAATTTCCCATAAATCCATCAAAATAGAAGTAGTACGGGAATTAGTGCCGATGCAGGATAATTTATAAATTACATATCTTAGTTGCTTCATACCTCAAATCATTGGCTTGGTTCACAAAACTTGGTATAAAGAGTTTTACAATAACCCCACTTTAAAGTGTCAAAAGCTTCATACCTCAAATCATTGGCTTGGTTCACAAAACTTGGTATAAAGAGTTTTACAATAACCCCACTTTAAAGTGTCAAAAGCTTTAAAAAGATGAACAAACTCCCTACATTGATCAAACCAACATAATTCATTTATGCCATTAAAGTTTAATGCCACAAAGACTATCTTTAACAATGAATACATCCAGAAAGTAAATAAGGAAAACACTATGGATTACAAAATTGCATAACTTCGTTTAACAGCTAAATAAAAGGCAACTTCTGCAGAATCTAGTTCTTTTCCCACTAAATAGAAACAGTGATTAAATTAAACACAACAAATTGAACTGTAATAAAACAGATAAATCATACTAATAATTAAAAATAACCAAAAGGGCCTGATTTGGAAAAAGGAAAAAAAACAGAGTGCACAGAAACAAACGGTTGATACTGAGAATAAACCTCAAGGAACATTTATGAAACTAACACCAGCATATTCTGCTCCTGGAACATTATCATGATTATAAACAGAGCAGATGAATTTGAGTGCTTTAAGTACTCACCGTCCTCATCTGTACTTTACACATTAAGAAATTCTATAACCAATGATAAATCAAACAGTTACATTATATATTCATGAATGGATGAAATAGTATGTTTATTTAATTTGGAATTCTTCGTGAAGAAATGCAAGGGGACTCACTTTCGAGAGAAGTGAAGCATGCCTCCCGTGAAACCGCCTGAATTGCCCCTATCTGTACCACATATTACACCATTCCCAATCAATTAAATGTAAATAAGAGAGACAGATGTATGTATGTGTATGTGTTATATAGAGGATGAGGGTGGAGGGGCTTACACCGGTGGCCGTAATAAAGCTTCCAGCGATCCGATCGAGAAGAGGATGAACAAAATCGAAGAGACCTCCGGCTTTGTCGAAGCTCCTTAGTTCATCCATCAACGATCAATATGCCAACGTCTCACCTACGACAGACCAGGGGATGTAGAAGACGGAAACACGAAGAACGCTAAATCCAGGGAGAATCAGTTGGGGAGGATGCGTGAGAGTGATGAGGAAGGAAGGAAGCGGTGGAGAGCAAGGAAGGTAAATCGTAAAAAACATAGAAGGTTGTAGATCCGAATCAAGCAAAACGTATCCACATGAACCGGAGGAAGATCCGCGTGTCACGTTTGGGAAAAAAAAAAACGTACACCCCAAGCCCAAAATTCACGCAAAATAATTAGTAGATAAATGGCGTAAACGATTACATCACCTGATACCATTTCCCTGTTTCTAGAGGAAAAAAGAAGACGTAAACAACTCACACCCTTCTCTATAAACACCTCTCATACCAACGTCTACTCTATCTCATTCATCTTCTCGTTGACATTGACATACGATCATAAAAACACCAAAAGATTACGGAATTTTGCAGAAAAATGGATCAACAGGTGAAAATCGAAGGTTCGGGATTCAGTCCTAGCTTCAGTTTTTACTCTTCTAATACTTCAACATCCATGGCAGCCGCCAAAGTCATCCGTGAAGAACAGGCAGCTCGATTTCACGAATTTGGGGATGTCGATGAAGGCGATTTTGAATTTTCATTGGAGTTAAGTGACGATGAGGTTTCCGCAAATGAGATCGATTCGCGAGGCTGGACTGTTTTTCCTGTTTTCAATCGCGATCTTCTGGTGAAAGATGAAGAAGATCGTGAGGGGAAATTGAAGGGTGATGATGGGATTCATGGTTCTGATTCTATTACTGGTAATCTACGAAAGCTGTTCATTGATGAACGAGAAGATTGTTCGTCGTGTTCGTCATCGGAAGCCGACGAATTGGAGAGTCTAGCTTCTGGAACATTCTGCGTGTGGAGGCCTAAGACGGACGTTGGATCGTCGCCGGTTTTGAGTAAAATTAAGAAGAGTAGTTCTACCGGATCTGGATCGAAGAGGTGGGGAATCCGGTATTTGCTCCGGCGAAGCAACAGTGAAGGGAAGGAACCGGTGGTATTGTTAGCTCCTAAGAAAGTTGATAGTCCAAAACAAAAACGGAACTCCGGTAAAGTCGCCGGCCGGTAGAAGTCTCAAACTCCTCTTCATTTTTACATGCAAAAAAGAGCAGAAAATGAAGTCGGGAAGAGGAAATCGTATCTAAGTTACAGACAAGTGGGGTTGTTTACAAATGTTAACGAAATGGGGAAAATGCTTCCATTTTAGAAGAACTAAACGCAAACTTATGTGACATGTGTGTGTGGAGGTCACAACACACACACCCACACACATGGAGGGGGTTTATTTAAGATTACCCTTTGTTTAATTATATGACTCTAATTGATCTTGAAAAGTCCAATTCGGTGATTCATTGTAAATATCTTTCAATGACAATTTTCTTGCTTGTATAGAAAATTTCATAAAAAGACACCTTTTAAAATGTAAGGTTTTAACTTTTAACCATAAAGTATACCATGACTAATGTTAAATTATTTGTAACTTAAAGATGTTTCATAATCAGATTTTTAGGGTGCGTTTAGTTGCGGAAAACTGCTCCGTTTTCCGGAAAAATGAGATTTCTGAAAACGCGTTTAGTTCGTCAAATTTTCCAAAGTTTTCCACAAAAATGAAAATTTTTCATTTTCCCAAAATTACAAAGAATTTGGAAAATTTTGGAAAACCCAAAATTATTGTTTTCTATATTTTTCTATTTCCAAACTTTTTCTAAAATATAAAAAAACAAACACACACACACACTCTCTCTCATTCTCACCTACACCCCACAATTGCAACTACACCCACCCTACCCTCTACCCACCACACCTACCCACCTCACCCAACCCACCACACCCCACCCCACCCTACCTACCACCCATCCCACCCCCACCCACCACCCACCCTATACCAACCACTGCACCCAACCCAAACCACCAACCCACCCCACCTCACCCACTATCCACCCCACCTACCCCACCCTACACCACCCCCACCCCACCACCCACACCCACTCCACCCCACCCCACCCCACCCCCACCCACTACCCCTTAGGCTAGGGTGGGGGTGGATGGGGGTAGGGTGGGTGTAAATATATATATATATATATATATATATATATATATATATATATATATATATATATATATATATATATATATATATATATATATATATATATATATATATATATATATATATATATATATATATATATATATATATATATATATATAACATGTTTTCTATTTTTCCAAAGTAGAAAATGAAAACGGAATCGGTTTTTATCTAAACGAGTTTTCTAAATTCTCAATTGAAAACTGAAAATGAAAACTCATTTCATTTTTCAGAAAATGAATAATGGAAAACGAAAACAGTTTTTCGTAACTAAACGCACCCCTAGTTTTTGCATATTTAAAAGTATGTGGAATATTTGAGGCGGGTTGGGTTCAATAGAAAACCAATTTAAAACAAGGAATCAATAAACCAATCGTGTGGTCGAAATGCAAAAGATCGACGGCCAGAAAAAATGATGTACATTTACTAGTTAGACGCGAATGTAGAGAATTATAGCAAAAAACCCACTTCGTTTTTTATGCTTTTTTTAATTTTTAAGATTATTATTTTTTCAAAAAAAAAAACTAAAAATACCAAAATTCATAATTTTTCATACTCTATAAATAGACATCCATATAGATATACAAATTTTTTTGTTTTTTTATACTTCAAGTTCGTCCAGATTCACCATGCGAATCTGAACTCAACTGTATTGTTTTAGATATATTCATTCACATATAAATGACAATTTTATTCGATTTATTCAATAATTTTTTACCAATCACATATAAATTTTTAGGAAATCATTTTGAATTTCAGTTAATTTAATTGTATATGACATCAAAAGGTTGAAATAGTAAAAATATAAGTGATTTTTCTTGAATTCACATCAGAATCTGAGAATATTTTTAAATTTACATGAGTTGTTATTGAATGATTTACAATTATTGAAATAATTAAATGCAATGACGATTTACATGTGCATTATATTTCATACAAATTTAGTACAGTTTATATTTATATTATGAACTTTAACTGTTTTTTTTTGCTTTAGACATGTTAATTCACATATAAATGGTAATTATACCTTGCTTTTCCAACAAAATTTTTTATCGTTCACGTGTGAATTTTAAGCAAATTAATTTGTGAATCTAAATTAATTCATTTGTGTATGACCAAAATGTTAAAAATAGTGTGCATCTAGTTTTAGATGTATTAATTCACATATAAATGATAATTGTATCCTATTTTTTCAGTAATTTTTTGTTCATTCACGTGTAAGTTTAAGTAAATTAATTTGTGAATCTTAGTTAATTCAGTTGTATATTATCAAAATGTTGAAATTGTTAAGAATATAAACGAATTTACTAAATTTAATATGAAAAGTTAGTGAGATTCACGTCTGAATCTAAATGTTTATTTAAATTCACATAAGTTGTTATTAAATAATCAATGATTGTTGAAAAAACTAATTTCAATAATCATTCACATGTGAATAATCTTCTATAAAACTTGTTATAGTTCAGATTCACATTGATTAAGTGTTGTAAATCTGAACAACATTTTTGAATTTTTTTTTTCGTTTTTACTATACTGATATCGATGTTTATTGAAAGAGAATAAAAAATTATGAATTTTGATATATTCGATTTTTTATTTTGATAAAAAATAAGCTCTAAAAATAAAAAAATAAATAAATAACGAAGTGTGTTTTTTGGAATTATCCGCTACATGCGCGTTCAATTAAGAAACTTACAACCTTATCTTTGGCTGTCCATCATTTGAATTCCGACGCTCACGATTGGTTTCTTGTTTTATTTTTGTTTTCTATTGAACTTTTCTCTTTCTCTCTCTCTCTCTCTCACAATATATATATATATATATATATATATATATATATATATATATATATATATATATATATATATATATATATATATATATATGTATATATATATATATATATATATATATATATATATATATATATATATATTTATATATATATATATATATATGTAGGTTCATATGTGGAGGCCAAATATTGTGTGAATGTGTGAGACAATATCAGCCAATCAATTTTAAAGGGCATTTTCGACAATTCAATTTTCCTGATTATTTAATTCTTTAGTTACAATCCGATTAATATGGTAACAAACCCTATAATATTGGAAAGAACCCTAAAATTCTCTCTCTCTCTCTCTCTCTCTCTCTCTCTCTCTCTCTCTCTCTCTCTCTCTCTCTCTCTCTCTCTCTCTCTCTCCTTATACACTCACCTACATCATGTTTAGGGCTCCATCGTCTAACCCTCCGATTCAAACTTCTCAAATTCCAATCTGTTCTGCAGAAAACCCATCGATGAATTTTAATCAATTCTTAAAAAGAAAAGGAAGAGAGGCGATGTTGAAGCAGTGTATGAAAAGAGAAAATATAGGGCGGCAGATTGGCGTGAAAAAGCGGAAGAAGAATCGCATGCATCAATTAATTTTATAGGTGTAGCATACAAATTACTCCCCCATCGGTGAAGGTTTGCTTGCATTCATTAATTTTACAATTTTTATATTGGAAGATACTTTTGGCTAATGATTGATTTTGATTTATTTAATCAACGTAGGCATATATACTTATAATTTGTAACCATTTTGTAAATGCAATCTAGAAATTATCATTACTTTCCTTCTTATAAATTCAAATCTCACTCGAAAATGTTAAAAACAGTTGGTTCGTATAATTAAAAACAATGATGTCATATTTTGTTCTTGTAACCAGGTTCAAATTTTGATTTATTTTCATTGGATTTTGTTATACTGTGTTTTGACATTCTATATATAATTATTTTAGATATTATTTTGTATTTTATACATTCTCCTCACCAACATCTCGTATAAAACCTACAATGGAGTTCGTAAGTCGCCTTCCGGATCTAGATGCATAAAGGTAAAAATATTATCTTTTTATGTTCTTTTTTAAATATTTTGGGATTTGTTAGTTTTTGAGTAAAACTTGTTAAAATATCAGCCAGAAGATTGGGATGATGAGGAAGATGGTGAGTGGACAGTGCCAACTATCATCAAAAAATTCTTTTAAAATGTATCAGGACATGGGTATATTCTTTCAGAATTTAGAAGAATTTGAAGATTGAGCTAACAAAATAAGCAATATTCTTTCGGAATGAATGTGGTGATACAATAGTTATGCTTCGTTCTGACATAATGTGTACATTGTCATTTTTGTTTTTATACTTGATATAAAATTTTTATATATTTTTCAAGAATATTGTATATATTATTGTTTAGTATTGAATGTTGACAATATTTTTCAAGAATATTGTATAGTTCTTGTTTATATTATAAGCAGTCCTAATATTCTTTTAGAATGAAATCGTGTTTTTTAAAAATGATTCAATGATGACATGTATTCTTCGTAATATGAGTAAATACCTGCGTTTTTAATTTCTATCCAAGTATTTTTAACGTAAATTCTGTAAGAATATGAACAAACACATTGTTAAAGAATTAAATCTGGTTGTAAATAAAAAATGATATAAATAGGTAAGAATTATAAGAATGGAAAGTACGATAATGCAAGATAACTAATTAAATTCTAATCCCTAAATATCCGCACATTCCAAAATTTGTCATGGGTAAATTTGACTAATTTACCCTTACTGATTTTATTTAATTAAAAATAATTAATTTTTATTCAATTAATTACGATCATGCCATCATCATCTTAACCATTCATTCTTTTCATCTAATGGTTGATATTGTCTCACACGATCACACAATATTTGTGTTCCACATTTGATCCTAACTCTCTCTCTATATATATATATATATATATATATATATATATATATATATATATATATATATATATATATATATATATATATATATATATATATATATATATATATACTAGTTGTAAAACCCGTGTATTACACGGGATGATACAAAAAAATTATTAATTAAGAATATGTAAACATTAATAATTTTACATAAGAAATTTGTTTGTGTATCGTGACATCTCGCTTTTGATTTATACTATTACGACTTTGTATTTTGATAAATATAATTGATTATAAGAATGTCACCGGTACTAAAATCAAATTCACTATTATGATTGGAATCGTTTTTCAAAATATTATGACGTCAATTGTCTCTCAAATCATTCTACACATAAAAAAATAGTATGATATTAAAAAACAATTAAATTTGAAATTGAATGATAACAATTAATTTTGAAATTGAATGATAATTAAATTGATCATTAAGGAGTTAGAAACGTTTCAAACCAATTAGTTTTTTTTTTAAGAAATTTAAAATTATGAGAAAATGACATGTGGCAAATTCAATGAGGAGATGACATGTGGCTTTGATTACTTATTTATTAGGATAGGATATATATATATATATATATATATATATATATATATATATATATATATATATATATATATATATATATATATATATATATATATATATATATATATATATATATATATATATATATATATATTCAAGTACCCACTTAGTGGGACGCATAGACAATATAAAAGATCCATGCTATTGTAATTACCAAAAAGAATCACTAGCTCATTTCGTATATATGTTTGTCAGGTATATAGTAGAAATATGGTCTTGTGTTCAAGTATCTCTTCGAGCTTATAATTTGTTGCGTATATAGTAGAAATATGGTCGTTTATGTAATCACGGATTGTTTCAGGAATCATGTGAGACGCTTTCCGAATTTGATATTTCGACCCTATGCCTGGGTTCACGAAATTCAAATCTCCGATAATTCTTGAAGAATCAAACTCGATATTAGGCACAATAAAAAGTTTACGGTTTTAGAGAGTTAAGAGAATTCATATGTTTTTCGTTTTCTAAATTTGAACGTTAATCTGATCATTTATATCAGAATAATCGAATCCTAGAAAGTAGGACCGGTTACAGCGGTAGTTAGAAACTTATCAGCGCCAGCATCACTTCCTGATCTGCCCCATGGACCCCGATAGGGGCTCTGCCCCTAGGACCCCACAAGGGGGCGCGGCCCCTTTGACCCCCACTATTAGGTTGTACTGGTATCGACTCAGTCTTATACAAGTGTGCACTCCTGCACCTCCTAACTTGTATATAAACTAAAGTATGAACCTATTGAAATACTAATTATTTCTATTAACTAAAACATAAGGTGACACTAAAATCACCAATATAATTTATATGTTCACTATGAAAGAAGTTTATCGAAACATCACTTAGCTCAATGGTTAACGTGCCCTGACTCTAAAGGAAAAGTCATAGCTAGCTATGGCAAGCCTCCAACATGTCATATCAGCAATTCGATCTATAAATTCATGTAAAGTCAGCAAAAACTACCATCTAGCTAGTATCATATTGGTGACATTCTAAAGTCTAAAAATCAAGAAATAAAATGTTGCTTGGAATTAATGATAGAAAAAGTTAGGTATATATAATGAACAAGTTGGATAAATTGAAAATAAAGATCTTATCCCTCCTTCAACGCTTTCTTTCTTTTTATTTTATGATGTTGACATCGCAATTTTAGCTGACTGTTGCAAGCCTCCAACATGTCACATCAACAATTAGATCCATATATGCATGTCAAGTGAGCAAAAACTATCATCTAGCCAGTACCCTGTGGGTGACCTGCTATAGTCTAAAAGTCAAGAAATAAAACTTTACCCAGAATTAATGAAAGAACAAGTTGGGAATACATAATGAACAAGCTGTCTAAATTGGACAGTGAGACCGCTTAGCTCAATGGTTAACATGCCTTTAAGGATGATAAAAATACTCGAACCCGATGGGACAAACCGAACCCGAAACATTTGGGACGGGTTTTAAACCGGGTAAATGGTTATGGGACTAGGTATGAGATTTGTTAAGAAACAAATTGCAGGTATCGGATGATTTTGGTATTGAGGTGATACCTGTCCGATTACCCGATCCCATATACCCGACCTCGAACCATGTATATTTAAATACTTATAATTTTATTTTTTTATATATGAGATTGCAAATCCATATTTTGATATTATATACAATTTATTATTATGTGATTACTATTTACCATTTCAATCGTTATCTACCGAAAATTCTATATAGTATATTGTATGTGATATATAGTTTTCCAATTCCCGTGTCCCCTCTTTCAACTCATCTATTTGCTACTATGCATGCATCTCCATTAATGGTATATCATTGTTCTATTAGTTATTATATATTGACACTTTCTTTCTTCTTATTAAGCATCAATTTCCTTCTTATTAAAATACACATTTCATAGATCTTAAACTTGTTGATGTTCTTAGAAATTAGATTTATTAAAACATTGAAGTAATTATTTGGATGAGATTGTGATCAGGTTTTATAATAAAAATTACAATGGATAAATTTCAACATATTATTATCATAGATTGGGATACCAGATACCCGTGGGTATAACCTGACAACGCCTAGTAATATCAAGTATTTTAGTCGTTGTTGAGCCCTATTCTTAGTGAAATTATATCATATATGCTTTGGTATTCTCACGTTTTGTGTCAGTGATTGTTTGGAAAGAAATGATGTAAACAGGGGCTAAAAGCGTACAAAATGGAAGAAGTTTAAAGATAAAGACAAATCAGTCGAATTCGCACGCACGTCGCGGGATTCACAAAGGCGTGACGCGGTGATGAGGCGGTGGAGAAAATTCAAAGGCGAGAAAACGGGGATAAACCCATACGCGCGCCGCGGATTTCACTTGTGTGCGGCGCGGTCGCTTAATTTCTGTAACTATAAATAGAGGGTTTTAGGTCGAAAAAAGCAGCAAAGACCTGGCATAGGAACGACTCCCAAGGCTTCTTTGACTCCGAGTTTCAGTTTTGAGCAACCATAAATTGGTATTTTTATGTTTTCTCTTTTAATTTCCAATTAGTTTAGTGATTTCGGTAGATTTAGCAAGTGTCTTTGGGTGTGCAACCAGTGGCACTAGGTTTTAGTTTTTGAATTTGATGTTTACTGTTTTGAACCATTGGGATCTGAGTTTTTAATAATAATCATTCGGTTAGTGTTAATTGTTCGGTTTTCGGTATTTTATGCTTTTGAATGATTTTTGGATGTTTGGTTGTGTTGAATGTTTGGAATTGATCTTGGTTACTTCTGATTTTGAATTATATTTCTGAATTCAGTAGGTAATTGGGATTAGTTATTGGTTTTAGTTAGTTGATGCTTGAGTTGGATTTCTTTAATTGTGATTTTTGGGATTATTTTGGGTATAAGTCGGAAACTAGATCCTCTGGCTGTAGAAGTGGCACTACAGTTGGTAATATGTTGCCTACCTTGACCACGTAACTTCTGTGGATCGACCCTGACTACCACTGTGCTAAGTGAGAGTGAGGTTATTTTACTATTTTTTACCGCATGACGACCGATTCGATATCAAATTTTGGCGCCGTTGCCGGGGAGTTGTGAGCTTAAGAGTAGGCGATCTATAGGATCTGTTTTATGATTTTTGATGTTTGATTTTAGTTTGCTGATTTTTGGTATGTGTGCATCCTCATAATGGGTGATTACATGTACCCAGATCAGTATTATGAGTATTATGAAAATCCGGCCGACAACTATTACGAGGATGATTGCTATAATGGATCATTCGATGACAATGGATGGCGGACCGAGGAGCCATCTCAACCTGAGAGTCCTGCAACTTGGGCCCAACTTTGGGTACTCATGTATAACACCTACCAAGTGCAGAAAGACCAGGCTGAAGCTCTTGAAAATTTGCAAGTTTCATTAGATAAGTTAGAGGAAAACTGGAAATGTTCACCACCCTCGCCAGAACCTGAGGCGAGTGATTTTTATACCAATGATAATGTGTTTGAGCTTGCATCACCTGAATATGTGATGGAAGGACACGCACCTTGGGAAAGTCAAGAGACCACCGAGATGGTCGAAACGGTTGTTGAGGAAGAGGTTGTAGGTGACAATGCTACCCCTTACTGAACAGCCTTTGATGTTTTGATGTTTTTGAAAATGTTGACTTGGTGATGAGTGAATCCATACCATCACCGGACAATTTGGTTGATGAGGATGTTGTGAAGGGGGCTGTAAGTGACAGTGCAGACCCCAGCCCAACAACTCCCGAAATTTTTGAAGTTGTTGATATTATTGGGGAAGGGGGTGTAGATGACAATACTACCCCCGAGCCTATAATTTTTGAAAATTTTGAGCATTTTGAAAATAAGGATATGGTGATGGGTGACTTTATACCATCACCAGATGAAGCCAGTCGCTCACTCTTGGTCCCGATCCACCTGTTGGACGATGATCAAGAAGATGAAGTCGACAAATTGGTTTTTGAAAACAATAAACAGGATTTTATCACCACTCATGATCCATTCATGAATGGAAAATTAGATGTAATCAATACCATCAATGAGGACATATGGAAGCATCCCGATATGTTGCCTTCCAATCCCATTCGATTGGAAAACTTTTATTGGCACTGCAGGCCAAAACCACAAACTGCAAATGACACGCATTATGTGAACAAGTACTTTGCAAGACAATTACTGGGAGTGGCATTGGGCGCGCTCCACATCAAACCGTTGATTTTGAAGAGATATAGAAGGAAGGATCGAGCTTGGAGGTTCAAAGCTACCTCCAAGCATTCACGGGAAGTAATCAGAAGACGGCAACCGGACAGCAACAGGAGAACCGGCAAGCCATTCGACCCAGGAAAGTTGGGGGAACATTGGGACAACGAAGGGACGGTGGTGACTGAAAATCAGCAAAGGAAGAAGGCGTACGATCCACCGTAGCTGTAGAAGGATAATCCGTCTGGCTGAAGACGTTAAACTTACCGCTTGTTGGGAGGCAACCCATCTTTCATAGGTTAGTACTGTATTCTTAGGAGTAATTAGGAAGATTATATCATCGTCATTGCAGGTGTTATTGGTCCAAGGCAAGTGTGGGGTTGTTATGGAAAAATTGAATTTTTTAAGACCGCGCCGCGATTAGGCGATTTACGTGCCGCGGGATCGTAAACCAACCCGATGCGCAAGGGTTGATTTGGGAACACACGCGCCGCGGTTTGCTCATATCCACTCCGCGGGAAACGATCGGTCAGTTTCCTTCGTTAAAAAGGTAAGTCGCGTCACTATTCACACACAACCCACGCCGCAGAGCTCCGATCTTCAGAAAATTTTCTCGTATTTTTCTTGCTCACTTCATTACCGCTATTGAGGTACGTCATTCTAACTAGTTTTTACTTGTTAGAACTAGCGATTAGGCAGCAAAATTGGTTGAGTTCTTCAAAAACTAAAAAACTTAGAAATCGGCAATGCTGACTCGTAGGGTGTTTATTTTTCCAAATAATGACCCTAGATGAGTTAGTCGGTGCTTAGGCTACCTTGTAGTGCATTTGGATTGAGTTTAAACAGGTTAAATCGTGATTTTGGGTTTGAAAGTCGAAACAGCCGCTCGCCGCGCCACGCCCTGGTTCTTGGGCCGCGCCGCGGTGCGGTGGGGAAGATGAGGACTAAAATTGCAAAAACAATTTGTGGCTATTTTCTTTTGTGCAGATGTCTTTCAGACTTGACCACCCGTTTCTCCAGGTCCCCGAGGGACCGGAGAGTTCTATCGAGTATGCCGCGAGGAGGGATGCGCTTACGGGTCGCCGGGTTCTCGAGGCGACGATCATTGATGGAGATATTTTGAGGGATGCCGGGCTTTGGGCCGAGATTGAGTCGTTTCTGCACCGCACGTGGTCCGACGGGGATGCCTCATTCACATGCCGTGGTTGGGACAGGCTCATGGCCAACCAAGACGACACCATGTATACTGAGCTTCTTCTAGAGTTCCTGTCCACGGTCCGTTTCTCACCAGGTTTGACGGAGGCCAGGTCTAGGCTGGTCCGATTTCGATTAGGGGGAGCCCCAGGGAGTGCAGTCTTCAGGAGTTTGGGAGATGCACGGGCATCTACACGGAGGCGGACCTCCAACACCGATACTTCACGCAGTTCTTTCACGCGTGCGTCCAGGGGCAGCCCGCGAGGGATGCCAATGCAGATGTTTGGGCACCTTTTTCCAACGTGTACTACGAGGCAGGGTCGGCCAGGGAAAGCCAGCTCCGCAACCTGCTTCACCGGCTCATGCACCGTATCGTCACCACCTCCATCATGCACAGGGAGGGGGGGTGAGAAGGTGTCCGGTGAGGACATGACGTATATCTGGGTGCTCCTTGACCCCTCCAGATTCCTCCACCTTCCGTTTGCCTTATCCGTCTCTCTATCCACCCGTGCGATGGGTGCATCGTCCAGCAGTCCTTTGGCCCGCGGGCACTACATCACCCGCCTGGCCCGTTCTTACAGGATACTCACTGCTCCCACCATGGCCTCCCTGACTGCTTTACCTCCAGTTCGCACATCAGTGCGAGCCCTGGAGAACATGGGGCTGATCGAGCAGCAGCGCCCAGGCCAGTATGTGAGGGTGGCGACCTAGGCACCCCAGGCTCCCCAGCCAGCCTACGTCCAGCCAGGCAGGAGACGTCGGAGACCGGCTGTAACACCCCATTCCAAACATTTACATTTTTAACCCAATTTAGATTTACAAAACACGGGTTTAACAAAAACCTTAAACATAATTACAAAACATAATTGTGTTGGGGTATTACAAGTTCAATACATCACCATGGATAAGTTACTACTTAAGGTTTCCCAAAACAAAAGCTTTAAGTCTTCTAAGTCTTCTAGTATTTACTCCCCGTCACCTGAGTACATAGCATTTTAAAACAAACATACGTGAGACATAAAGTCTCGTGAGCAACATGGGTTTTAGACCCCAAAATTTTCAGAATCAAACAATATGCAAAAGCTTTCTTGATAAAACATAGACCAATCATAAATCATAGTTCATTATTCATCTTTTGGCTTTATACGTGTCTTCCCGTATCCCTTTCCCTCCCCAGAATAGAACCAATATATCCGTGAGGGCGTGCTAGTTCCTTTTCCCTTCATGGACTAGAACAAATCTATCCATAAGGGCGTGCTGGGACAACTACTTCGCGACGGGAGGTACCATCCCAGTAGTGTCTTTTGAACCCCTTCTTACATTTAGTTCAATCTGATTCATTAATATTAGCTCATTACGAATTGGTCATAACATAAAATCTTTCATCATACAGAAAACATAAGCTTTTAACACAAAACAACCTGAGAGAAACTTTTCTCTTAAAATATTTCAATCAAAACAAAGTTTATAAAACAATAATATTTGCTATGTACCCATAAAAATCCACATGTTACTCACCTTATAGAAGAGGTGACTAGCTAAGTTCCCAACGTCTCCTTGCCCTTACCTTGCTCTCCAATGATTTGATCACCTCCTATTAAACATATATACACTTCATAATCAATAACACTAATACACATTTATGTATTTTAGATTATGCAAGAAGTATCTAAGTGTTCGATTCCCCTTTTCTTTTTCCTCGATTATCTATTATTTGACCCGTACTTATACACATTGTTTGGGTTGATATGAACTTATATTCTCAGGTTTTCATACCATAATAAACTTATACTAATGATTAGGGAATCAAACTATTCAATTAATGTCATATTAAAAGTGAATTATAAGTGTCTAAGTCATTCGGGTCATATTGTAATCATACGGAACCATGCAAAACTTCCAAATTTTCTGCAGACACTGACACGGGCCGTGTTAGGGGAAACACGGGCTGTGTTCCACCTTCTGATTACCTTCTGTTTACTTGCACAAAAAACACGGGCCGTGTCAGGGGAAACACGGGCCGTGTTTCGCCTACAGACCCATTTCAATTTCCTGCATAGCTTTAGTCTTTAGTCTGCGTGGTTTCTGCTCCAATCCGGTTCAATGGAAGGTCAAAACATTATATTTAGAGTATTTCTAAGCCTTCTAAACAACACTTGTTACTCCATTACCTCTAGGATCAAATCAATCTTCACAAACCCAAATTCTAGGGTTCTTGAACAAAATTCTTAATTCCTTTTTGCTTCTAATTGTTTTCAAGGGTGGAATTGAGTTTCAAATGATGTTTAGAACGTGATTCAAGTATTGGAACTCAAAACAACCCTCATGCAACTTCTAAATTTCGTTTTCATCCATTCAAGATAACCCAAAATGGTATAAATATCTTATAAGGATGAGATTCTTACCTTTGATGACTTGGAAATCACAATTTCTTACTTGAATCTTTGATTTCTGCTCTAACTCTCCAGAATTCTCCAAGGTCTCGACTCCTCCCTCTGCTGAAGATGTTTCACGACTCAAATGGAGAGGACTAGAAGTCTCTCTCCCAACTTATACCTCCATACTTCACTTAAATGACAAATTGGCCCCCTCTAATCTAGTTTTTGTTCACCTTTTGTCCAAACTTTTAACATATCATTTAAGATTTTCTTTTCTTACACTTTTGCCATAAAAACAAAAATATTATTACACAATAGGTCCTTTATATTGTCAAAAGACCAAATTACCCTTTTTACAACATCTTACTATAAAAATTCAAACATAACACACATTGGCAAAATGATTGGTTATCACACCGGCAGCACCAGTAGAGCCAGAGCCACAGCTATCCGATGTGCTGGCGGCTATCCAGGACCTGAGCCAGAGGATGTCTGCGCGGGAGGCACACGACCGGTGGATGGCGGAGACACAGAGGATGACCATGCTCCGGATGCAGATCGATGACATTCCACCTCACCCCTCTGGAGGAGATGATGGGGCAGGTCCATCTGGGGCCCGTCAGGATGACGAGTGATGTATTTTTCTTTTCTTTTGATATACATGTACGTTACTTATGACACTATCGTTATTTTTTGCTTGTTTATATTTTATTTGCTTGTTCAGTTTGCATTTAATATGTTTGTGAGTATGCATGTAATACCAAATGGAGGAGTTGTTTCAGGAAAGTGTGGGGTCACCGTGCCCCCTCCACTTGTCTTGACCACCGGCGTGTTTTGCTGTTGCGCTACAACTTCTGAATTCTGAGTCGAGGACTTTTTGTTTGTGTTTGTGTACCTGTGACAATCAAGCAGTTTACCGTCAAAGGGGTAACTCTTTCTCCCTAGTTCTAAAATATTTTTATGTACAACGGGGACGTTGTACGGTTTTAAGTGTGGGGTGTGGACGGTCGAAAGAGTGTTTTGAAATTTTTGCGGGAAATGACCAGTTTTCAAAATTTTTAGCAAACTTTTTCAAAATTTTTAATAGGTTGTAATTTTGAAACGAATAGTTTCTGAATGTAAGTAGTTGTTATCATGCTATTAGTTTAGTCAAATAAGTTGAGTTTTAGGAGTTAGACGATTGGAGTGTTTTAGGATTGGAATTTAGGAGAGAAGTGTCAATCTGTGACCTTTGTTGTTCGAGCCGGTAGGTCCGAAAAGGGTGGCATCGTAAAAGGCATTTATGAACCTTACCACCTAAGATCGTCTGGTCTGGGATGGTATTTCTGAAAGCTCGTTACACGGACAACATTGAAAGTCATGGACAGTTCTTTAATGGCCTTTAGAATCTGAATGAGTACGTACACTTCATTGTGGACAGAAAATTTGTAATCAAGGGTTCTCTAGAGAGTCATGAATTCCAAAGAATATTCCGATCATGTTTTCACAAACTATTTCACTCTAACTCCTAGGGCAATAAGCTTTGAAATTAAACGCATTCAAAAATTGTTTGAGTCTCTATTAGAATTTGTTAAAAACTCTCTTACTTGGGGACAAGCAAGGCACAAGTGTGGGGTGTTTGACAACGTCTAGTAATATCAAGTATTTTAGTCGTTATTGAGCCCCTTTTCTTAGTGAAATTATATCATATATGCTTTGGTATTCTCACTTTTTGTGTCAGTGTTTGTTTGGAAAGAAATGATGTAAACAGGGGCTAAAAGCATACAAAATGGAAGAAGTTTAAAGATAAAGACAAATCAGTCGAATTCGCACGCGCGCCGCGGGATTCACAAAGGCGCGACACGGTGATGAGGCGGTGGAGAAAATTCAAATGCCGAAAAAACGGGGATAAACCCATACGCGTGCCGCAGATTTCACTTGTGCGCGACGTGGTCGCTTAATTTCTGCAACTATAAATAGAGGGTTTTAGGTCGAAAAAAGCAGCAAAGACCTGACATAGGAACAACTCCCAAGGCTTATTTGACTCCGAGTTTTAGTTTTCAGCAACCATAAATTGGTATTTTTATGTTTTCTCTTTTAATTTCCAATTAGTTTAGTGATTTCGGTAGATTTAGCAAGTGTCTTTGGGTGTGACAACCAATGGCACTAGGTTTTAGTTTTTGAATTTGATGTTTACTGTTTTGAACCATTGGGATCTGAGTTTTTAATAATAATCATTCGGTTAGTGTTAATTGTTCGGTTTTCGGTATTTTATGATTTTAAATGATTTTTGGATGTTTGGTTGTGTTGAATGTTTGGAATTGATCTTGGTTACTTCTGATTTTGAATTATATTTCTGAATTCAGTAGGTAATTGTGATTAGTTATTGGTTTTAGTTAGTTGATGCTTGAGTTGGATTTCTTGAATTGTGATTTTTGGGATTATTTTAGGTATAAGTCGGAAACTAGATCCTCTGGCTGTAGAAGTGACATTACAGTTGGTAATCTGTTGTCTACCTTGACCACGTAACTCCTGTGGATCGACCCTAACTACCACTGTGCTAAGTGAGAGTGAGATTATTTTACTATTTTTGACCGCATGACGACCGCTGCGATGTCATAACCACAAACCCGATTTACTAATTGGGTATCCGACCCAACAGAACCAAGATGCAGTTGTATAATAGTGTATGAGACTGGATCACCAATACCCGTCTCATTGCCATTCCTACATGCCTCGACTCTAAAGGAAAAGTCTTTAGTCCGTTCCTTTCTTGAGCACTTTTTTAGAAATAAATATTTGATACCTCCTTCACGCTTTCTTTATTTTTATTTTAAGACGATGCCACATCAGCAATACGGTCCATATATGCATGTCAAGTCAGCAAAAACTACCTCTAGCTAATACCTTATTGGTGACCTGCTAAAGTCTAAAAGTCAAGAAATATAACGTTACTCAGAATTAATGACAGAACAAGATAAGCATAAAAGTTGAGTAAAGTAAAATAAAGATCTGATCCCTCCTTCAACGCTTTCTTTAATTTTATTTTAAGATGATGACATTGCAATTTTAGCTGATTGTGGCAAGCCTTGAGCATGCTACATCAGCAATTCGATCCATATACATGTCAACTAGCAAAAACTATCATCCAACCATATCCTGTAGGTGACTTGCTATAGTTTAAAAGTCAAGAAACTTTGTGGGTGACTTGCGAAAGTCTAAAAGTCAAGAAATAAAACGTTACTCGGAATTAATGAAAGAACAAATTGAAAATAAATAATGAACAAGTTGAGTAAATTGGACAGTGAGACCGCTCTTATGAGATTGATCCTATAAAAAGCATATCCTGATTAAAAGGAAAAAACAAACTTCATAATGGTTTCTCTAATAAATGTTGTTGCTGCAAATCCGTACGGTATTTATTTCCATAAAAGACGGTTAATTACTTAATTATATGAAAAAATGAGTTGTTTTGTGCCGAGAAAACAAAATTGAAAATTGAAAATTGCCATTCCATACCAACATTTAGGTTTTGATGGATAGATACCTTAAGTCCACATGTGCACAAATATCAAATAAAAATTACATTTCTTTTTGTTGTTTTAAAAGTTTAACTGAGAACATCCTATCCCAATAAATAAGTAACTTAAAGCCACATGTCATTTACCTCATTGAATTTGTCACATGCCATTTTCTCATAATTTTAAATTTCTTAAAAAAACTAATTGGTATGAAACGTTTCTAACTCATTAATGATCGGTTTAATTATCATTCAATTTCAAAATTAATTGTTATCATTCACTTTCAAAATTAATTTTTTTTAATATCATATTATTTTTTAATGTGTAGAATGATTTGGGATACAATAGAGAGACAATTGACGTCATAATATTTTGAATAACGATTCCAATCATAATATTGAATTTGATTTTGGTACCGGTGACATTCTCATAATCAATTATATTTATCAAAATATAAAGTCGTAATAGTAAAAATCAAAAGCAAGATGTCACGATACACAAACAAATTTCTTATGTAAAATTATTAATGTTTATATATTCTTAATTAATAATTTTTTTGTATCATTCCGTGTAATACACGAGTCTTACAACTAGTATACAATGTATTTGTAGCTGAATTAAATGATTTACAAATTGATCGAACTCCCCACAATTCACTTCCCAGTGGACATGTCCTTGACTTTAAATTCGGGCTTTCCTATTCGTACAAGAACAGTTGGCTCCAATAATGACCAAAGGGGTCCATCACTACGTACACGCTATATCTACAAGGCATATGGCTAAGCTTTCATATTTAACTTAAGGTTACATATGAAAGGCATATGGCTAAGCTTTCATATCTATAAGGCATATGGCTAAGCTTTCTAATAATAACCATATTAGATTCTTCGAAAGTTACAAATTGTGAGATATTTTTCAATTGACATCTCTAAGACTCAAAAATAAGATTTATTAAAAGATTCGTTTCTTAATTTTTTTGGTTCATTGATGTGATAGAAAAAACTTATTGGAAAATCTACGTTATTTTGGATGTTTTTTAACGTATTCTTTTAATAGAATAATAACATATCTCAATTTGTTACATTGGTTACGGTATTTGGTTTCAGATTAAAAAAAAAAAAAAAAACAACCACTATCCTTAATAACATTGAACAATTTGATCATTATTTTAATAAATTGCCAAAATGACCATTAAGTTTGCAACTTGGTCAGTTGCAAGTTGCAAATTCTAATAAAATTGATAATAGGAAAAGATTGATAATAGGAAATAATGAATATATATATATATATATATATATATATATATATATATATATATATATATATATATATATATATATATATATATATATATATATATATATATATATATATATATATATATATATATATATATATATATATATATATATATATATATATATATATATATATATATATATATATGGGAAGAGATTAATAATAGGAAATAATTCTGAAAAGAGGAAAAATAATCATAGACATATATTTGAATATGGATAATTATATCAATAAGATCCGGTGAATAATGTAAATCGTATCTCAGTACTCCTTCTTAAGTAGGACTGTGAAGGTCACAAACACCCAATTACTTGCTACATAAGCGGTAGACACAATCCGACCCAATGACTTTAGTGAAAACATTTGCTATTGATGCTCGGAATGTATGGAAAAGTCTTAATCTCTCAATTCTTTGCTCTGTCACGTACAAAGTAACAATCCATTTGCACATGTTTTGTGTGTGAATGATAAACTAGTTTAACAGCGATGTGATGAGCTACCTCATTATCGCACATTAAATGTATTGGACCCACTTGAGTGGCATCTAATTCAAATAACAGCCATCGTAGCCACAAAACTTCACAAGTAGTGTTATTCGTAAGTTGATGTTCAGCTTCTACAAAAGATCTCGAGACCATGAAATTGGTGAACCCCAAAACTAAGGGGTGCTTGAGATTGAGTTTGAAAAGTGCTTGTTAACTTATTAACTATTTAAAAAGTCAATAAGCTTACAAATATTTTGGAAATAGAATAGTGATTTTAAAATAACCTTTTATACTCTGAAAAAAGAGTTTTTAAAGTCACATAGTCCTGAATTTTGAAAAGTACTTTAAGATTTTACCTAAAATGATTATAAGCAAATCCGAACACTATTTTAAAAAAGAGCATATCAACTTATAGCTTCTTGTCACCACATAAGTCAATCCAAACACTTTTCTAGAAACTCCATTTTCACCACATAAACTAATAAACACTTTTATTAAAGATTGCTTATTGAGTTAAATAAGCAATCCTAAACACCCCTAATAAAGTAGCCATTGAATGACCTAATCATGGAGGGGAAACTCAACCAACTCGCATCACAATAAGCCATGAGATCTAAATTTACCATATATGTAAGAATAAACCTTAACAACATTAAAACTTGCATCCATAGAAGATTATTGATGCTTGCTCAGGAATTAGCTAAGGTGGTTTACACTATAAGAGACATTAAGTTAGGTTACTGTCAGGTAAAGCAATCATCATATCAATCATATATATCTTGATGCAACAACTTTTGCAGTTTCATCTTCTTTTTGTAATCAAACAGTTTGTTCCATGGGAAATGGACTTAGTCGACATGTATGAACACCACAATCTTCGAGAATATCATGAGTCTATATTCTTTGGCTGATCACAATACCTTTTAGAAATCTTACAACCTAAATTCCAAGAAAGTACTTGAGTGGGACAAAGTCTTTGATACTGAACTGTCATTTAAAGTTATTTTTCACTTCCTTATTTTTATTTAGACCATTCCCTATCAATAAGATGACATTTATATGAGGGCCACAATGTGAGTTGTGTTAGTCCTACAAGAAAACATTGAGTAATCCACTTTGGATTTTTTAAAATTACTACCAACAAGTACCTTGGTGAACTTTTGATATATTTACTTCCAAACACGATTTCATAGATTGAATTTTGGAACTTGCAGACATAGTTTCTTTAGTATTAATAAATCCTTGAGGTATTGACACGTTGCAATTGTTGATGCGGTCAAAAATAATAATAATATCTGACTATACACTAGATAGGGTAAGCAAAGGTCGAACCAAGGAGTTTGTGGTTGGCACTTTGTGTGAAAAGAAACCTAACTGTAGTGTTACTATATAGCAAGCAAACTACTAACACTTGAAAACAAACCAAAACTTAATAAAACTTAAATCAAACACAGATCTGATGGCAAATCTAGAACAACATGAAACCAAAAGAACTTTCTTTAAAACTGAAACTAAAACAATCATTCAAACCTACTATCACTTTCGAACTACGAAACAAGCATTCTGATCCCGGTGATGCTTTGAAACTTGGCTGGAGTCCTCTATTTATAATTGCATAATCTGGTGAGTTTGCGCCGCTAACAAAGGTAATTCGTGCCACTAACCAACAAACTCTCTGTTATCTCGCTTTGATTTGAATTTTAAACTCTTGGTGCAATCCACAGTTCGCGTCTCTAACTCGTTTGTTCGGGCCGCTAACTGCTCATTGCGTCGTAAACACTTTGCCTTGGCGCCGCTAACTCCATAGTGTAGCTAAGTCCTCATAGCACCGCTACCATATCCTTATAGCGTCACTATCTTCTGATAGCAATGCTTTCTTCTTCTGGTAGCGTCGCTATCATCTGATAGCATCGATAAGAAGATCTTCTTGATCCTCGTTTCTTTAGTAGTTTCTGATCCCGTTTCATGTTTGCTTCTAATTTTTGCAATTTAACACATTGTATACAACAAGAAACTTCCAAGAAAAGTGAGTGTATCTAGTCCTTTAATAAAGATAAAAAAACTAAAACAAGAAAAATAACGCGTAACATATGTTAATATAAAAGCGCTTTGTCAAGCAACCTCATGTATAGTTCTTCATCAAGATTGACATGTAAAAATGCATTATTGACATTAACTTGGTTACTTTTTTGTAGCATCTGCTAATGTATATCTACTACTCACGAGTTTTGCAACAGTAGCAATGGTTTCATGAAAACCTGTTCTTGTAACTCAAATGAGCCTTATATCATTCTATCTTGCCATTTTATTTATATTTGCAACATGAGAAATGGCCTGTTGCCATTTTAGATATTTTAAAGTATGTATAAAGCTCTTCAGCTCATACTTTGAAGTGATGGACACTAGGAATACATGATAAGATTCATAAAATTTATCATAAGTGACAAACTCAAATAAGGGACGTTCTATGTTAGTTGTTGGAGGGCCTGCCACCGGAGTGGCTGTAGAGTATTCAAGCAAATGTAACGCCGAAATGTATTTTATTATGTAATTATAATAAAAAGGGCAAATTGGTCATTTTACCTCAGAAGGGTAATTTGGTCTTTTTGACAGAAAAGGACTTGTTTGGTAATAATGTTTTGAGTCTTGGACTTAAAATGTTATAAAAATCTTACTTTGTCATAAATTGTGTACATTGTGGCAAAAGATTGATAAATGCAACTCTAGGGACTAAAATGTAAATTCTGGAAGTATAAAAGCTTGGAAGCTTCTTCCAATGTGTGCAGAATTTTGAGCTTACGGGAGAGAGCTTGCTTTGTACGGGTTCAAGATTTCTGGAAGATTTAAGCTTGGATTTCGAGTCTAGGCTTGGTATTGAAGAATTTGTGGCATAGAAAGTAAGTATTTCAAGTTTTTGACTAGTTTGTTCTTGATGGGTTTTTGGGTCCAAACTGAAATTCGAAATTTCAGTGAATTTCATGATGTTTATTCATGAATTCTGAGTTCTAATATGATCATTAGATAGGCATATAACAAGTGAAACCATAGAAATTGATCAAGTTGAAGTTTTGGGGTTTTTGGAAATATAAACCCTAATTCTTCACTTTGATGAATTGGATTGGTTTCAATGGTTAGAAATCTTGTTTTTATGAAGGGTTTTGACCTGGGAATGAACCCCAAGTGATTAAGAACGAAAATAAGCACTTAATATGATAAAACTGCGTGCTACAGTGGAAAATCGCGACTGATTCTGGACTGCCCAGAAAGAGCACGGGTCGTGCTCTTTTGGCACGGGTCGTGCTCCCCCTGCAGAACAAAGGATGTTGCCTTTTATGCCTTGCACGAGTCGTGCTTCTCAAGGCAAAATTATGCACGAGTCGTGCTTCCTGGCAGGGGGTCCAAAAACGCTAAATTTTGCTACGCTTGTCCGATTTACCTCAAACTTGAACCATAAGTCCATGATGGTATGAAAAGTCCTAGAAAAATACTAAATTGAGTTTTCGACTCCTCGGGGGCACTGTAGATCGATACGAATGCCTCGGGAATGAGTATAATTTATGAAAAGATGGTAAATGGAAAGTTTATCATCTAGGGATGGTTTATAGTTGCATAATATTGGACTCTCATGTATTAGAGTCAATTGAAATGATTATTAACCTATTATCATTTGGTATATAAATAAATATATAGGTACGGGACAAAATGGTTGTGGTGCACGTAAAGGCAAGAAACAACCGAGATTTAAATGCAGCTAGCATCCAGGTGAGTAATCTCACTGATATCATATATAATATATGATGATTGAGTTGTTACAGGTTGAAACGGCTTCGAGGGACGAAAATGACAAGTGTAAAAATATATGTAAAATGAAATGACAAGACCGGAACCAGCCGTGAGTCAATAAAATGAAATGACAATACCGGAACCAGCCGTGAGTCAATAAAATGAAATGACAAGACCGGAACCAGCCGTGAGTCAATAAAATTAAATGACAATACCGGAACCAGCCGTGAGTCAATAAAATGAAATGACAAGACCGGAACCAGCCGTGAGTCAATAAAATGAAATGACAAGACCGGAACCAGCCGTGAGTCTAGGCAACAGCGGGCTAACCCGTGAGCCATGGTTTACTTTGATGAGTCTAGGCAACAGCGGGCTAACCCGTGAGCCAAGGCAACAGCGGGCTAACCTGTGAGCCATAATTGATCGTGAAAGAAAATGTTAATAGATGGTGCGGCCACTCGTGGCTATGATTTGGATGTTATATCCAACTGGTACGGCTTATATGGCTATGATCTGATTATACAGGAATGGTGCGGCCTTATGGCTATGATCCCGGGTCGTTGAACCCAAACTGGTGAGGCCTGCGGGCTTCGATTTATATGCTGAAATGTTTTGGTACGGCTTGTATAGCCTTGACAAATAATACGACTTATATAGTCATGATATATGGTATAGTCAGGTATGACTAAGAAAGATGGGACATAAATGATTAGACTGATATGCAAATAACGGACTGGATTATGATAAAGTGTACAATTATTTACTGTGATTTAAAAATCACATGATATTACGATTCGGCCGGTAAGGCTTAACAGTAGGATATGAAATCCTCAGATACACACGGTTAGCCAGTAAGGCTAGTAGTCTGGATTCGATATCCAGACAGTTATATAATTGTATTTTGATACATGTTATTTGCAGAATTGATTACTCACTGAGCTTTGTAGCTCATAACGTTTGTTAATGTCCCTGCAGGTTAACATGATACTGATAGGGGACAAGATAGAGTCTGTGACTTCGGAGTGGGACTCATAGATGCTGTCAGTAGCAGCCCGGCTTTAAAGGAGATATGGTATTTTATACTCTCCTTGATACACTTGTACCCGTTTTTATTAAAATATACCCCAATTGTTATGGTTTTATGTAACGAAACCTTTGTTTAAAATGAAAAATTTTCAGGGGTGTTTTTGATTTAAAAGCCGGGTGTTACAAGTTGGTATCAGAGCCGTGGTTTAAGTGAATTAGGTGTCTATAGAGTAGATTCCTGGACTTAAACCTCGAGAGATAGTAGACATGATGCATAGTTAGGTGTATATAGTTGTTATTATACATATATAACCTAACTGTTGCTAACTTCTGACGTATAAGAAGTATGAACCGTAAATCTCTTTTGGAAGAATTTAGGGCGTGTAGCTTTAAGAGGCGGACCAGCCCTTTATCAAGACTCCATTGAACGAGGGGCAACGAGACAAGTAGCAGAAAATCCACATGACAAGCAGTAGTAGCTGATGTGGTCAGATAAAGAAATCGGTTGCTCACCTTGGTTGATATTCGAGGTGAAAGAACAGAAGTTGAGACTACAAGAAAAGCAGAAAATATCAGTGAACTTCTCAGGAGAAGTTCAAACGATTCAGGTCTAGCCTTGAAGGGAAGAGACCAAAATGAAAAGAAAATGTAATGTAAGAAGTACAGGAAAAGCACTCGGACCATTTTAGAGTTGAGACTCTACCGTTGACATGATGAAATTACAGAAAATGGGAGCATATTGCTCGAGTTTGTCGTATGGGACGGAAGTGGTTCCAGCGTGGAACTATAGATCACTTCCTTATGAAATCCTCACATGTTAAATGTGGAGTAACGGGTGATGAACCCAGGAAAGAAAGAAGGAACGAATGGTCGAAAAGGACTAGTGGTACTTTGAGCATTCCAACAGAATGGGGAAGAAGTTTGTGAGGAGACTGATATGATCTCCGCAATAATTGTTCTGAATATAACTCGTGTATGTTATATTTGATCCAAGAAGCTATGCTTGGGATCGATGATTTGATGTCTTGTTGGAATATTTCATCAACGATTTTAGATGAAATTGTGGAAATAGCTATAGTAGATAGCAAGAATGTTCTAGATATTGAACACCTGGAAGATAGTCTGCCTAGGATTTACGGGACCATTTTCCCTATGAATCTGAAGCCGATGACTACCAGCAAATCTGAAGCAATTGTGCTTATGAGTTGGTTAGCAATGAATTATGCTACCAGGAATTGTAGAAATAAGAACAGTATGGTTCTTAAAACAGAAATGAAATGGATGAAAATCCATGGTAAATGACCTTTGTTGAGAATACCGGTTATTTTTTTACTTAAACTCAGAAAAGAGTTAGTAAAAGAATAATGTTGTAGTTGGCATACGTGGTATGGGCCAAGCTAAATAAAGCAGTGATAGTAATTCACTACTTTGAATAAATTCTAGGATGTTTCTTTTGAAAAGAACTTCCAAGATTTCTGCCTGATTGGCGAAAAGAGTTTATTGATAAAACTAATTTTAGGAGCCGTTTTGGTAGACGGACTCTGTACTGATTTGCATCTGTAAAGATGGCAGAGTTGGAAAACAACTAGAAGAAAACATGGTATTGGGGTCTCTTATGACTGTAGGTGTCATCAGATGGAGCCCTATCTTGTTTGAAAAGAAGAAAGACAATTTGATGCATATGTGCATTAATTATTGAGAATCTGATATTCTCAAAACTAGATCGAATATGAGGTGCGTTTGTACCAGATGTTGGAGTTAATTCACTAAGTTAAGTGATTTGTAAAATCCTCCAAGTGTAAGAATTTGGTTAAAAGAAGCTTTATATTCTTTGGGCATGTTAGTAATGCCAGAGATGATAAAGTAGTTCCAGTGGAAATGATACTATGATATAATGGGAACCGCCTTGGAATCTGACTGAAATTAGTAGTTTCCTGGGATTGGCGGGTTAATTTAGGAGAGTTGTAGAAAACTGCTCCTTGATTGTTGTTCAGTTGACTAAAGTTGACTAAGAAAAGTGAAAAGTTTGAGTGGTAGAAAGACCACAGATATCTTGTAAAGGTTTGGAACAAATCTTGTGTGAAACCCTAACGTTAGCATTAATGCTAAGCAGGTAAATTGGATTATAGGAATGTATCCAAATTTTACTGTGGATGCATGAGGTTGCAGTAGCAACTATGATTTTGGTATTGAAGCTTTTGAGACACTATTTATATGGTGTAAAGCTTACGGTTTGTATAGATCATAAAAGTTGGAAATACTTAATTGATCAAAAAGAAGCTGAATATGAGATAGCAAAGATAGATGAGTTACTTAGAGATTTCAGGTATGAAATCCTATATCATCTCGAGAAGGACAGATGTGGCTATAGATGCCTTAAATGGAAAAGAGTAACCTTTGAAGGTTACATCCACATGTATGAATATGGCAAATTGATTACCTGAGTTGATTCGGGTAGCACAGAAAGATGTGTGCCAGTCTGAAAATATGAAAAGTGAATGAATGATTGGATATTAGATGAAGCTAGTTGGAAAATCACAGTGATTTAAAACCCTTGGCGGTTGTGAATGTGAATTCCAAAGTCAAACGAAACATAAAAATCATCTTGAAAAGATACATTTTGTATCAGATATGCAGCATACCCGGGGCAATACCAAACTGGATAGGTCGATAAAACCTATGTGTTGGTGGCCGGGGCTGAAGAAAGACATTGAAAGACATGTGAAAAGTGTTTGACTTGTGGGTAACTACAGTCAAATCATTAGAAACATAAGGTTGTACGTCCTAAAGAAGAAATGGGACGAAAAATATCATAGACTTTGTAGTAAAGTCTTTGCAAGTATCGCATGGGTATGACACCATATGGGTGATTGCATGTTGATTGATGAAATCAGTGTAGATTTATACTGACCAAAGAAGAAATTAAAAGCGGAAAGTAGTGAAAAACTACATAGAAAAAGAAAATTGTTGACGTGCACTACAGGTGGCGACTGTATCGGATCGAGATACTAGAATTATTTGCTGAATTTCGTATTAATTCATAGAATTGATAGTTCAAAAGTACTAGTAAGTACTGTATAGGGATTGTAGATGAGGCGAGAAAATAATGTAGACTCTAAAAGATGTGCTTGAAAATTGCACAGCAGACCCTAGTGGAAGATGAGAAGATCGCCTATCTTTGGTAGAACCCATAGATAATAATGGTTTTAGTACTAGCGTTTAGATGACTCGTATAATGCATAATATGGAGTATCGTGTTGCACGCTGATTTGCTAGACAGAAGTTGGGGAGAAACCGTTGACTGGACTTGAGGTTGTACTTCAAGAAGAAGAAAATTTTAGGCAAATACGAGAAAATTGGAAAATGGCTAATAATTAGCAAAAGTGGCATGCGGATCAGCGAGTAAAACGGTTAAAACCCCAAGTAAAGGAAGATGGTGGAACTCAAAGTGACCCTTCGGAAAGACTAGAAATTGATGTGGGACAAAAAGGAAAGTCGAGTCCTTGTCTATGGGACCTTTCCAGGTGCCCCAAAGAGTAAGAATTGGGGTGTACTGATTGAAGTTTCTTGATGAACTTCAAAATATTTGTAAAGTCTTCTATGGGTCTCATGGTTCTGAGAACATAGATTGATAAATTCTAACGAATCCCTCATGTTGAAATGAGGAAGATAAGTGATTAAGGTGCCCGGGACAACCGGAGGAGTGATATGCGAGTGGTGATATAACCACGAGATAAGAAGACTAGTATGGTTAAGTGCTTAGGCAATACCATAAAGGTTTCCATATGATATGAGAAACCGGAATTGTAACGAGAAAGAAATACCCTCGCTTGATAGTATGATTTCGGGGACGAAATCTTTTAAAGGAGGGGAGAATTTGTAACGCCGAAAT